>MU228557.1:0-32121 GCA_018584345.1 Thuja plicata | reverse complement strand
CATGGTGGATTAAGTTCCTTAAATAGACCATGGCCGTCTATCGTGATAGACATCTTACGATGGCTGAAACAGATCACGATAGATGATTTCTTTGCATGGTGGATTAAGTTCCTTAAATAGACCATGGTCATCTATCGTGATAGACATCTTATGATGGATGAAACAGATCACGATAGATGATTTCTTTGCATGGTGGATTAAGTTCCTTAAATAGACCATGGTCGTCTATCGTGATAGACATCTTACAATGGCTGAAATAGATCACAATAGATGATTTCTTTGCATGGTAAATTAAGTTCCTTAAATAGACCATGGCCATATATTATCTTAGACATCTTATGATGACTAAACAGATCATGATAGATAATACTTTACATGGTGGAATAAAATCCCTTGATATGAAATTTTAGATGAAGTTTACTTGATGTACATCTTGATGTCATTTAGTTGATATCCTTGTAAGAACATATTCAAATAAATAGTGTTGAAATTTTATCTTCTCTAACTAAGAGGGAGTGTTGAAATATGTAGCTTCGTTCAGATAAAAATTGAATTATAATATCTATATAATAATATGTATTATTATTATACATATTCATATATATTGTAAAGTAATATGAAATGACTATTATTGAAAATGTATTTTGCATAAATATATATATATATATATATATATATAATAATAATAATGTAGATTATTATTATATATATATCTATACATTAATAATATATTAAGTAAACACCATTCAAATATAAAAGAAAATTAATTGTATATATAATATACATTAAATCAGGCTATATAGATAATAGCTGGCAAATTAATTGTTATCGGGCTGGCGAAAGACATTGGGTTTATTAGCACCGAATCAATCAGGCTGATTAAGATATGTTGTATGTGACAAGAGTCACGTCTATGATCTGATGTGACTCATCATAGAGTCACTTCACATCATAGACGTGACTCTTATCCCTTCCCATACAAATAAACAATGTAGATTTCAATATTGAACAATACAAAAAATACCGACGTCTCTAGTAAACATTGAAATCTGCAAACACATAAATAATTAATAACAACTATTTTATATAGGTATATATATACAAAATTAAATTTGGTTATATTAAGCAAGAAGATATAAAAGAATAAATATTTCATAATTTGATCTGGAAACTTAACATTCACTTACTAATAATTCTTTTTTCTTTTTTGATTTGTTTTGATGACTGGAAAGAGGGGCTTTCTCCCCAAAGTATGCTGATCTATCGAGGTTAATGGAGAAACCTACTTTATGGTCTCCTGATGGCATTCCCTCTCTAAGTCCCATGAAGTCTACAATGGCCTCATCATTCTTGAAAACATCCATATTAGGCGGTCCTTGTTGATCCCACTCTATTAGTTCTAGGTGTACAAGACATAGGCCCTCATGTTGGTTTGACTCTATTTGGTTGAAAGGGACTTCGGATAGGGTTCTGACAAACCTAGAATTTGATGTAGATGCATCACTTGAAGAATGGATAATGAAATGTTTATCTATGCAAGGTTGGTCATTAATGGATAGTTGGTCAAATAATTCTTCTAGGTTTATGGCGGTGGTTGACCGAGGGGAATAATCTGGGATCGATGGTTCAGAGTTGTGAAAGGATGTCAACTCATACTCATGGGAGTCAGTTTCGATAGAATGCTCATCAGATGTCTCACTTCCTTCATTATTGTTGATTGCAATGTTGAGGTTCATTCAGGTTTGAGAGGTTCCCTCTTTGGTGGGAAACAAGTGTGCTAGTATGTTTTTTATTAAGACATGTTCTGAGTTGTGCCTCTGGTGTATCTCTACTATTTGTTCCTGATCAACTAGGATGTCTTGGATTATAGGGTTGGTTCTTTGTTTCCCATAGCCTAACCCTCTCTTGTTTCTCTAGGTTGGCGGGAGTGACAATTCCATTAAGCCTTGTTGTCTTTCCCCCATACCAGTTGTACCATCATACCTAAATCTTTGTAACATTGTATAACCATTTCCATAGTTTGACAGGGGTAGGGGTTGTCAAGATGTCTCTTGTGGATCTTGGTACAACCATGTACTAATATCTTGTTCAAATGGATTTTCTTCTGCAATGTCCCCCCATCTGACAAAATTTTTAGGTGGATATCTAAATAGAATAGGCTCTGGAGTTTGTATTATTATAACCGGTTGCGACATGCCATATGTTCTTGGTCTCTGAGGAATGTTCGTGATAGTGAAAGCCTCTTCATATCTGTATTCACCACAACCCTTGTCAGTAATGGATATTTTTCTCACTTTCCGTGTGACATCCTTAGGAGTTGCTTCTGAAGAGTATGGGATGCTTGCATCTTGGTTTAAGGGTACCTAGTTGTCAGTGTTGATTTGGACTGCATTACAGTATTTTAAAGGATTGGGATCTCTCTCTATGATAATTTATTCTCCCTCGTGTGGGAACTTGATGCATTGATGGTATGTTGAGGGTACAAATTGCATTTCATGTATCCATGGTCTCCCTAGTAACATGTTGTATCCCAAATCAAGGTCTAGGATCTGGAAGGGTGTGTTTTTGACCACTGGACCAATACATATAGGTAGAATAATAATACCTTTAGAGGATCTTTCATCTTTGTCATAAGCTTTGATATTTTTCCTCCTCATGACATCAATGCTTGATTCTGAATATCCTAGTTTCTTGATTAAATTTAGAGTACAGATGTTTTATCCAACCCCACCATCAACAAGGAATCTATGAATAATGATTTTGTGGACCTGGACAAGCAAGTGAAAAGGATCATTATGCAGGGGTTTATGTGGCGACACATCACGGTCTGTGAATGTGGCATGTTTGTTATTAGCGATATGGTTAACCATCATTTGGAAGATCTTAGGTGTTATGTCCCTTGGGACAAATGCATTCTAAAGGGCTTGGTCAAGTGCCAGTTTATGCTGTGGAGATATGCACAATAGGTCAAACATGGAGATCTAGGCAGGTGTATGCTTTAGCTGATCCACTATGCTTGGCTGTGGATCTGAGGTTGCATTAGGATTGGTAGATATATTAGATGAGGATGGTAATCCCTACAAGAAAACTCTAGTACAATGCATGGTTACAACACATTTGTTACCTCGGTCTTTGATAGTGATCGTAGCCACATGGCTATCAGAAGGATTGAGGCAATTGATGACATTATCACTATTGGCATATGTATAGCTTACTTGTTTGGATGATCCACTAGACCCGAAGGCTTTTCCCTTGTTGTGATCATGAAATGTATCATTGAATATAGTGTGATCAGTTGTTCCTTTGGCTTGGGTATTTGTTACATCGATGACCCCCGTGTCAATCATATCTTGGATAGCGTGTTTCAATTGGTAATCATTAGGTGTTTTGTGTCCTTTCACCCAATGAAACTCACAGAAGTCTTTGTCATTATACCACCTTGGTTTGTTTGCATATTTTTCAAATTCCCTGATTTCTGGGAGAGTGATAGTGTTGGATTGTATCAGTTTTCACAAAGCTGATTCTATCAGCTCTCCTAATGGTGTGAAATCTCGTTGCTAGAATTGAAACCATGGCTTGCGTTGAGTCTGCTGTTGACTATTTGACACAGCGACCGCTTGGAAAGGGGGAGGTTGGTTTTGAGTGTATGCTTGTTGAGTGGGCCCTGTGGGTTGTTGGTTGGCAATAGGTGTGCCTTGCAGTGACACCTTGGATTGTGTGTAGTTGACTATCTTCACATCAATGACACCATTGTTGGTAACATTTTTGTTTTTGTTCCACCACTTAGATTTGTCCATTGCATTTTTTTTTGTATTCATCTGTGTTGGATATACAAGGAATCCTCATTTGAATAAGTTCTTCTCACAACAAACTCCTCATTCGATGAGTTGTGTGAAGTTCGAAGCTAATTGCAATTCTATTGTGAATGACATGTCTGGGATCAGATTGTCAATGAATATGACTATTAGGTCTTGTTTGGGCACATTGTATGTTATGCGGTTTGCAGTATTACTCCATCTCTGTAGGAATTTCACAAAAGACTCTCCATCCTTTTGTTTGATATCACAAAGGTCCTTGATACTGACCTTGCGCTCGATGTTATGATGGAAGTGAGCGATGAACTTTTCAGCCAGTTCACCCCAAGACTGAATGCCATGGGGTAAATGCGAGAACCATTCCATTGCTGGTCTGACTAAGCTTTGTGGGAACAGTCTCATTAGATATGTCTCATCATGTGCAACTTCGATGCAACTAACAAAAAACTCTTAGATATATTCAATAGGGTTGGTATTGCCCCTATATTTGTCAAATTTCAGTACCGAGAAGTGAGTTGGGAATGGAGACATGTGAAGAGAGTGGTCAAAGGGGTATGGGTATAAATCCTCTGCGGTGTACGATTTAGTGTGCCTCTAATTTTTCATATCCATCATTTGGGTTTGAAGGGTTTGCATTTTTTGCATCAACATGTCTATTTGATACTAAGGCTGATGTGTGATGATGTTCCTCTGTGCTGTAGTAGGTATGAGGCAGCGCCTCTACGTCCCTTGAGTAGGAACATAGGATTTCATCCTGGGGACTTGATATTGATTTCCCACCACATGATTTTCAAATGGGGGCACATGAGTAGCCCATGGTGGGTTTTGATGTGTTTACTGTTGGGATTGGGAATGTTGTTGTTGTTGGAATTGTGGTTGATACTATTGGGGTTGATATTGCTGCCGCTGAGGCTGGGGTTGTTATTGTGGCAACTGAAGCTAGGGTTGGATTTGGGGCAACTAAAGTTGGGGTTACTATTGTTGGGTTGGATTTGTGGCAACTGAAGCTGGGGTTGGAATTGTGGCAACTCAAGCTAGGGTTGTTGTTGCTGGGGTTGGAATTATGGAAACTGAAGCTAGGGTTGATGTTGCTAGGGTTGGATTTGTGGAAACTAAAGCTGGGGTTGGTGTTGCTGAGGTTGGATTGGTTTTGGAATGGGCAAAGGTGTAGCCTTGGGTGGGCATTGACCGTAAGTCATACCTACAGAGACGTATCCTTACGGGCATGAGGTGTTGATCCCAAGGCTAGTAGGAATTGACTACAGTAGCGGCATAGTTTCAAAATAGCTAGTATTTGGTGGGATGGAAGGCATAGCATGAGAGATTGATTGTCCAAACCATGAGACCAAAGGTGGGGGCATACTAGTGACCATGGGTGCACTTTGTTGCGAGCCTGTCATGCTTTGAGTGGAAGATGTTCTTGCTTGGTTTGTGCAATTGGTTTGATTGGGTATCGTCTGTGCTAATATGGGTGTTACCAATGGTAGATAGATTTGTGACACAATAGGTAGTATCTGAGAGGACTGAGTAGTATTTTGACCTACGAGAGGGTTTTCGGGCCATATGGTCAATACACTGAATTCAGTAGGGAGTTTGACTCCCTTCTTTATCAGCATGGCTAAGTAATGTTCAAGATTCCTCTCTACAATAATGTCAACTACTTGTGTGGAATAAGCATCTTGCTCAACATCTTCAATCTCCTCTTCTATAACATTTTGGAAAAAAGTTGACCCACGGGGTTGTTCAATGAATAGAGCAGAACTGGTATTTACGAAAGGATCATTCTCTTGCTCTGTTTCCCAAGCAGGGAATCTTTTTATATATGACTCATCAGGTTATGTTCTAGCCTTTGACCTTGTGTAAGTCCCTCCATGAGGTGTTTGAGACATAGTGTGGTCCATATTTTGTAACTAAAACAAGTGATATAAAGCAAACAAAAAGGGATAACCTTTCTAAGGAAGTCCGAGTTATGTTTTGGACAAGGGTAATTCTAAGGACAGATTTTGATATATCTTTATCTCAAAGTTGTGATGATGTAAAAAAAGATAATATTTTTCGACCTTTTCCTGGGACAAATTCACTTGATAGAGATTATGATGATGTTTGATATGATGAGATCAAGATATTTCGAGTCTGAGCTTTAAAACTAACAATTTTTTAGACAATAATTGTGCTTTTCAGAGAAGAGATTATCTTTAACGTTTTAGAGATTCACACAATGTTATTCACATTTTTCTAGGATAGACACTAGTCTTGGACACAAAATGAAGAGTTCTTTCAAGGTTTTTACGTGAAAATAGGAATAAAATATCTCTAGTCAACTGTGGCACAACTCCACCGATTGCGATAAAGTGAATGGTCAATTATGGTACTTTATCAGCAATTGTGGTAATAAATAGGTTGATTGCGGTAATAAACAAGTTAACTGCGGCATATTTCCATCAATTATGGCAAAATGTAGGCAATTGCGGTAAAAGGGGAACAGTCTCAAAAAGACTAGAGGATAAGTATCACTGTCTGACAATTTTGATATTCTGGAACAAGGCTTCTGATTTACAAGACACTTGATGTTGACAACCCTAGACTTTAACACATTTGACTCATTTTGACAGTTGGATGTTTTGTTTTGCATTTTCAAAAATTGATCAAAGAACAAGCACAACAGACACTGTGTTTTGAAAAGTGAAGACTGTCAATGTGTATGCTCTACAACTTTTTCAAGTTGCAAGGTTATCACGAGGTCTCGACAATGAATAGTTAGATTAATCTAGGTCAATGGCTTCAAAATACAATGTTACAGGCCCAATGCTTGAATTTCCATTAGCTCACACACCAATTTTCACACGACTAGGACATGAAGGTCCATGACGTAGGCGCCCATTTTTTTGCCTTTGCTAGGTATTGTTGTCGTGGAGCGAAGATCTCTTTCACTACACAAATACCATGGGACACATATGTTGGAAATCTTGGGGGGAAATTCTACAACCCCTTGCACTATAATAAGGTACCTGTTCGGAGGTAAATCGGGTTGGCCTCTAATTAACAAGGTTGTAGTAAGGGTCTGTGGCATCTATCCAATTGGTTTGTACATGTGTGACTCACTTAAGAGCCTAGTTGACCATACTGGCTCCTTAGGGATATTCACCCATTCTAGACTATCATCAACACACCTTGCCCTAGCTTGGCTAGATAAGATGGAACTTTGGTTCACACCTTGTTTATATACCGATTGAAAGGATTACCAGTTTAAGGTCGTTCTCCAAGGAAGAAGCACATTCCCTGTACATGCCTTTCTAAAAAGTATAAAGGTGTCTAATCTAACAGATTGTGCAAGTGCACCCAAAACTCAAGACACAAGGTAAATCGATTAAGCTCCAAAAGTTTGAAATGTGAACTAAGCTACACCACCATACAAGCACGAGTGTTCAATTTTAAGCCCAAAAAGTAGGTGTTGATTTCTTGTTCAATTTTAATGCACCAAATCAATAGATTCTTTGCCTTGTTCAATTTTAATCCCCACGTCAATTTTAAGCCCAAATATGAAATGTGAGATGTGAGATGTGTGACAAACACTGTTCTTTTTAAGCCCAAATCGAAAAGTGAATGAATTTTATGTTGTATTGTTATCTTGCCTCCTCAATTTCTACCTGTCAAAGAAAGTGTTTAGTATCTTCAAAAATGAAAACTTTCAATCCAAAACAGCAGAATATCCAGAAACTCCATGATTATTGAGATTGCTGAAATTAATGGTGACTTTATACTTACCTGCGAATCTCTTAATTGAATCAATGTACCTCATGTATGCTTCACTTTGATCTTCAGCCGTGATTGCGAGTATAGCCCTTTGTTGTGATCGATAGTTGAAGGTTCTCCTTCTTGCAACTCTTAATGCTCTAGCACCTGGTATGTGCCTGATCACCTCATTTTTCATTCACTGTCAGTCAGCCCTGCATAGAAACCTAGAAAAATAGATAAAAATGTAGCTTTTGAGTTGATTGCGGCACTCTGTCTTCAATTGTGGTAACTTCTGATCACTTGTGACAGAATGTTGATGATTGCGGCAGGATGCTTTCGATTGCGGCACAGATCGGGCAATTGCAGTACAATACAGGCAATTACGGCAAACAATAACTTACTACCGTCAAATATAATCAATTGTGGCAAAACTACCAGAAGATAGACAGACAAAAGATGATAGAAAATGGTGTGAAATCCTGCAATCAATTGTGGTATTAAACCAGTCAATTGTGACACAATTTTGTTAATTGTGGCAGGATAGCAGCGCTTGTGAAATAGCACAAATATTGATAAAAAGATGAATTTTTTGATCTATGACTGTACGACCATGGCTGATTGGTTCTGTCTACTACCTGCAAGAAATATTTATGCTATTTGCTTCACGTCGGGTTCACCAAAATGTACACCTCTCTCTCGTGATTCATGATTCCTGAGCTTTCCAAAGGTAGGGGTTAGTAGTAACCATTTTACAATGATAGAAATCAAGTATACAAGAACTACTAAAATGAATAACTTGAAATGTAACCAATAAAATGTACAAGCAATGAAATGAAAACAAATGAATGCAAACCCCAAAGTGCTTGAAGATTCTATTGTCTCTCTCTACTCCTTATGAAACACTATTTTTGATGCTCAGTATTGGTGTGGGCAGCGTCTATGACTTGAGAAGAATTTGCAAATTGAAATGTGTGTGTGATCACAAGATGACTTGAATGCTAGAACCAAACTGACATAGTAATGGCGCACAAGAGCTTGAAATCCTAGATCCTTCAAATGGTTATGAAGGGTTTATTATATAGGAATTGAGGATGAAATGAATGGTTGAGATTAATCCCAGAGATAGGGAGATAAACGGTTGAGATCAAAGGGAACTGGAGAAGCCATTAGTAAACTCCACCTCTTCAATTAGTAAAGAGGAGATAGAGTTTGGTTGACTGAAGAGTTAATTGTGAGTTACCTTTTAGAACTGAAGAGGTGGGTGGAGTTACCCATGTGAACTGGAGAGATGGGTGGAGTAACCGATGTGATATGATTGGAGTTATCTTTTTGAAGATAAATGAAAATTTAATTCATTTATTTAATTAATGTTTTCAACATGTGAGATAATTGAATTCTTTTTTATTTAGAATTGCTTTATTGATGAAATTAAATTAATTTAATTTGGAAGAATTTAATTAGTAAGTTTAAATATTATAATTTAAACTATAGGAAATTGAATTTAATTAATTAATTAATGGTAATTAATGAATTAAGGTTAATTAATTAAATAAAATTAATTATTTAATTAATTTTGGGAATTTGATTAGATGATTTGGGGAATGAATTTAGAAGAAAATAGATAAATAATTAATGATTAAAAAACCATTAATTAATAGATGAAAATTAGTGTTTTTAATGTAAAGTCGCAAGCCTGTCCATTTTCGGGTGTCTACAGGTACAATGGTTATACCAATAGTAAGATAAGAATACAATTTAAAGAAATAGTGATAACAATTTTTTGTATGCTATAGTAAACTTTACTTTTTTAGAAATAAGGAAGCAATTACGACACAAAATAACTTAGAGTGAGCAGATTTTATCTTAATGATTGATAGGTCTTCTTTATTAAAGGGTTATTCTTATGGGTTAATTAGGGTTGGTGCTAGGGTCTCAATTAGTATTAGTGTTAGTTTCAGGATTTAGTTAGTATCACATTTAGGGTTATGGTTAGGATTTGAATTAGAATTAGCATTAGGATTAGGTTTAGAATTAGGTGCATGGGTTGAGAATAGGGTTAGCCGGGTTAGTGTTGGGATCATGATCAAATTTTGGACTTAGGCAGAATCATAACTTTAATTATAACCCGACCTTTAAATACCTTATATTTTCAACTACAACCCTAACCTCAAGTTCTCTCCTAGAATGTAATCCTATACTTGAAGCCTAACAGTACCACTAACCTTATTTGAGCCCTAACACTTTTAACCAACCCTAACCCTAACTACTATTTAAAAAAATGTTACATATTATTTAATATTTACATGAGATTGAGGATTGCATTTAATTAATAAAAGATGGTTTTCCATATGTTGTAATAAAACAATTATATGCATCATTTAATCAGTTTTTTTGACTTTTTTTATAACTTTATTCAATACAACATAGTATTTAATATTTATATCAGATTGAGGAGATTAATTTAATTTATAAAAGATGGCAATTCACTCCTTTTTTACTATAAAACTATATTAATTATTATAGGACATGTAAATAAGTTGTAAAACTTATATACCAGCTATCAACTTTTCACTTTTGGACTCACCAATTTCACCCTTTATTTACAATTTCATTCAATACATTATTTTTATCATTTGATAGTTGTTTCATTAAAATATTTTAAAACTGTATAAATTATTACATGACATATCAATAATTTATATAACAACTATCATGTAAAATTTCTAAAATTCACATGTATTTAATTTATAAATATTATATTGGAAAATCTATGATTCAGGAGCATTTGGAGGGTGTAAGAGAAATCTTGCATCACCAAAAAAATGAACCGTTGGAGCCGATGGAGAGAACTTTGGAAAAGCCCACATGAACAGAGGTCATGGTAGTCAAAGGCAAGAGCAAGGAAACAAAGGTTGTGGAATGACAAGGAAGGTTACAAGTACTATGGAAAATATACTATACAATTTGTTGACTACTTAAGATGGTCTTTGAGCGAGTGATATTTTATGATTATATTTATATTTTAGTTTAAATCCATTTAAGGTGAAATTATTTAGGTTATTTAGTTAAACCATTTTAATAGATAGGTCTTATTAAAAAAGCATTGTAATTCTAGATAAAGAATCAAAATAAGTCAAAGTCTGAAATGTACTTAAATTCATAAATCATTCATTGATTTCATTTTATGTATTAATAATGATTAAAAAATGTGTGTTTATTTTATGCTTGTAGCACATTAGTTATTATAAATTATGCTACCCACTTGTATCAAAAGAAGGTACTATGGCTACACAAATAGTAAGATAATAATACAATTTAAAGAAAGTGTTAATAATTTATAGTATGTCATAGTAAACTGTATCTATTTTACAAAATAAGGAAGAAATTACGACACAAAATAACTTATAGTGAGTAGATTTGATCTTGATGATTGATATTTCTTCTTTATTAAAGGTTATGCTTATGGGTTAATTAGGGTTGGTGTTAGGGTTAAAATTAGTATTAGTGTTAGTGTCACAATTTAGTTAGTATTACGTTTAGGGTTATAGTTAGGATTTGAATTAGAATTAACATTAGGATTAGGTTTAGAATTAGGTGCAGGGGTTGAGAATAGAGTTAGGGTTAGTGTCAAGATCATGATCAAATTTGGGATTGTAGGTAGAATAATAACTTTAATTATATCCCAACCTTTAAATAACTCACATTTTCAACTATAACCCTAACCTCAAGCTCTCTCTTAGAATGTAATCCTATACTTGAATCCTAACACTAACACTAACCTTGTTTGATCCATAACACTAACCCCAATTCTAACCCAATATTTATTTTAAAATGGAAACCTTACTTTTAACCAACCCTAAACCTAACTACTATTTAAAAATATGTTACATATTGTTAAGCGCACTTGAGCTGGAGTAGTACTGGGATGGGTGACCTCCTGGGAAGTATTAGTGCTTAACCTCTGTGAGCATCACCTAGATGCAATGAGTGCTAAGTGTTGTATTCATTCTCATGAGAGATTTTTTCTTGTGAACCACTACTCATGAAACATGGGTCAATGAGTTTGACTTAAAAAAACTACACAGTTGTCATTATAGCAATACCACATATTACATATTATTTAATATTTACATCAGATTAAGGACTGTATTTAAATTAATAAAAGATGATTTTCCATACATTGTAGTAAATAAATTATATGCATCATTTAATCATTTTTTGACTTTTTTTATAAATTTATTCAATACAACATATTATTTAATATTTAGATTAGATTGAGGAGATTAATTCAATTTATAAAAGATGGTAATCCATTGCTTTTCCACTTAAAAACTATATAAATTATTATAAGACATGTAAATAAGTTGTAAAATTTATATACCAGCTATCAAATTTTCACTTTCAGACTCAACAATTTTCACCCTTTATTTACAATTTCATTTATTGCGTTATTTTTGTCATTTGATAGTTGTTTGATTGAAATATTTTAAAACTATATAAATTATTATATGACATATCAATAATTTAAATAATTTATATAACAACTATCATGTAAAATTTATAAAATCCACATGTATTTAATTTAAAAATATTATATTAGAAAATCCATGATTTAGGAGCATCCAGGGTGTAAGAGAAATCTTGCATCACAAAAAAAAAGAGTCGTTTGGAGTTGATGGAGAGACCGTTGGAGCCGATGGAGAGAACTATGGAAAGGTCTACATGAATAGATGTCATGGAGGCCAAAGGCAAGAGCAAGGACTTAGATAAGGTATTGATTGACAATAGGAAACAAAGGTTGTAGAATGGCAAGGAAGATTACAAGTACTATGGAAATTATACACCCAAATCGCACTATGGGAGGAAGAATAATTGGTCAAATGGAATATTTTCTCACTTTCAAAGACATGTATCAATTTTTAGGTGTGAGTATCAAGGATCAAAAGAGAAATGGGGATGTTTGAGAGAAAATCCTTTTGTTCCTACGAGGGTATGGGATCCTGAGAGAAGAAGTAAGGATTACATATCTAATAGGGACACCAGAGTAAGGGGGTTGGCCATTTCCTGGAATTGTCAGGATTGTTGGAATAATGGAAGGGTGTGTACTAAGAGGGGAGGGGTGATTCAGTGCCCTTACAAAATTTTATCAATTAACCTTTAGTAACCATTTCTTGCATAACCAACCATTGTTGCTTTTCTACTTCATGCATGCAATATCATATCTTAAATGTAAATGTATGAAACCAAACATTGAAACATTCATGAAACGCATTAAAACATGACACAAGTATTTGGTAATGTGTGTTAGGGTTTTGACTTCCTTTCTTAACATGTTTCTCAGCAACAGGAACAATTTTGGTGTTATCTAAACCAATAATCTCATGAATTAGGTCACTGCATATCTTCACAGGTTGGCTACCAATCCATATGAATTAGTCATGAACCCTGATCATAAGTATTTTAAACCATTCATTCTCATTGAAGTCGTACAAATCCATAACTTTCATTATACTCAACTGACTAATGTGTTTCCAATCTTCCTTCATGACTCTGCTTTCAGACATGTTTTCAATTTATTTATATATATCTCTATCTTCCAATGTGTCATACTTACAGTGAATGTAAGCCCTAATATCTTCAACATGAAGTACGCCATGTGGGGTCTATGAAAATTCTCCTTCTAGATCCTCTTCACATGAATTATAAGGATGTTTCTTGAGTTTTTATCTAGGATGATCAACAACATAAAAAATTACAGGTGCATCCATAGCTTAGATAATGTAGAATACCTTTCACACATGGAAATCTAAGTTTATGCTTCGATTGATCACGCACGATAGGTGTAGAAATGTTTGAATACTTCTTCTCTCTGATTTCCTCGGCTCACTCCTTGTCAAATGATAGAAAAATAGATCATAACATGGTGCTTTATACAAGTTAGGTTATGACTTTTCTTTTTCACTCCAAACTGTCTGGTCGGTTGCTGAATCTCGTGATCAAAATATACAAGTTGGCTGATGATGTACTCTTAGATATATGATCCATAATGTTGATTCAACATATTCCCAAGCTCGTATGAGCTCACTACATGATTTGTGGGGTAGGATAAATTTTGATGTGTTGCATTTAATGCTCCCCTAAGGCCATTATCAGCCGATTAGGTCAATTTTGTCTTTCTACCTTCAGGAAAAGATCTAGTAGCATCTACTAACTCTCCCTGAACTGATGTCTCACTAGTTTCTTTAATCTTCCATATCTTGCCACTATTTTTGTCTTCTACTTTCTTTAAACAATTTTCAAAATTATTCTTCACATCTATAATACTCTTGCCAGTATCATTTCCATTCTTCTGTGAATTCATAGGAGGTGGTGTTCTTCTGTTAACTACTCCATTATACCTGAAAAACATTGCTATATGTCTTGGATTATTGCATTTGTAACATATAGGTGGTCTTCTCTCTTGATTAACTTGTAACTTACAGTACATCGCAATGTGTCCAATGTTGTTACATTTGTAGCATGTAGGTTTCATTGAAGGTTATCTTCCACTGTCTTGTCTATAACTAGGTTTTTTGTATTCTATCTTCTTGTGCCCATATTTATTACAATTGAGACAATAACCAGAAAAAGTTCTAAAAGTGGCATTACATCTGTAATCTTTCTTCATGTGTCCAAATATGATGCAACCAAAGCATCTGCCTCTAAAAGATCTGATCTTCTCTTTAGGTTCTTCAATAGATGGTTTCTCAGCATCAATCTTCTCTACTGATTTCTCTTCCTGATTCTTTGAACATTCAGCTTCGTTGAAGCCAATACCAGTCATGTCACCTTTAGGTTTCTACTTGTCTAACTGTTCATCAATCAAGTCACTGCTGGTGTGAAGTTTCTCAATGTGTTTCTTTGCTTCAGCTAGTTCACTTTTCACAATCTGATTGTATTTCTCCAGTTCTAAGTATTTGTTCTTGTAGCTGTCAACTTCATCTTTCATTTGATTCAATGCACTGTTCAAGTTTTCTTCAGCTTTCTTCTTAGCATCCTCCTGTATCTGCATTTCTTTAGCCATATTCTTGTTCTCAAGATTCAGAGTCTCAATCTCTTCTTTCAGTTGCTTCACCTGATCTGAATTGTCCTCATCTAAGTCTTCTTTTATCTGAATCACAAGATCTTCTCTCTGACTTATGGAAAGTTCAATTTGTTCTTTCAGTTTCTTTATGAATTTCTCAGCTCTTCAGATGTTGAACTTCAATTCACCATTTTATGCTTTATTATTATCAAGGTCTTCAAGTGTAGCTTCAAAGTTCTCCTGTAAATTGTTCAAATCCATTCGGATCTCCCTCAAACTGTTAGGCTTTCTCTCCAAGGGCCAAAAACTCTGATACCAATTGTTAGGATTGGATAATACTGAGAGGGGGGGTGAATCAGTATTATAATAGTTAATTAAATTCTTCAACCACTTGAACATTAACCATACAATTGCAATAAAGGAAAGAACATAAAAAAATAACACAGAACTCATAACACCATGATTTGTTTACGAGGAAACCCTGGCCAAGGGAAAAGCCTGGTGGGGATGATACCCACAAGCATGTACTAAAGTATAATGTCCTTGTAAGGAGACCTATCCCTATTAGGAGCTAAATATTACATAGTACATTTCCCTATTAGAGGAATAACAACCCTGTTAAAGGTTCACAACACCCTGTTAGGGGCCAATGAGCTTACAACTCTTACAATGTAATTATGTTACAAAAGGTTCTCAGTGATAAACAAAAACAAGCATCACAAATGCTTTGATAGTTCCTTTATAGCTCTGCCATTCGCATGTCTTCTCTGCATATCCTTCACTTGCTCACAACACTCAATCTTTATCAAAAAGATCTTACATATATATCTTTTTAACTTTACAAAGTTGGCCCTCAAAATAAATATTAAAAACAATACTAAGTCGACCTTCAATACAAAATACATTTAATATAGTAAATATCAAATGCATAGTCAGTGCTCTTGCATAGTCAGCGCTCTTGCATAGTCAAAGTATAGACTATCAATAACAAAAATACAACTTTGATTTCCTGGAGTCCAAGTCATACTCCCTTATTCTTCGTTGGTGTCCAACTTCTCTGTGTTGCTATTCTCTGTTGTCTTTCAGTCTTCAAATCCTTATAACTTATCATCAACTTAACCAAATCCAAATCGATCTTAGGTGTATTTCAGACATACTCCATACTATCTTTCACTAAGCTTGCATGCCTTAATTCATCGATCTCTGTCTTTGATAACCAAAACAATATTGTACCTCTATTTCTGTACTTAGTTAATTTTGGACATACCAAAACTTATCTTCAAAACAATCAATCTTAAACCTAGACGTGTTTCCATAAATGACAACCAAAAAGTGAATCACATTACCCAAATTGATCACTTGCCAACATCTAGTTCTTTGTTCCTAGCTGCATCAACAACTTCTTCTAGCCTTATCTTCATTCCATCTAAGGCTTCTTCAAGGAATCTACTCTTCTCCTTTTTTTCATCCACCTATTTAGCTAGCTTTTCATTAGTCACCATGCTTGACTCTCCCACTGATTCACCAGTAGCTATAGACATACACTGTTTTCCCAAGTCTTTAACTTTCTTTAATACCAATCTGATGTAACTACAAGTCTTTCTCTGCACCCTATCTTCTCCTAGGGTTTCCTATAGGCCTTTATTATGACCTATTAGGGTTCTTGACTGACCCTAACCTTTCAAGGATTCTTTCCACAAGATCCTTCTCCTTTCAACTTGCATACATAAATAAAGAAATCAACACATACATCATTTAACCCATTGGAGCTCTTCTTGCCCCATCTTCACTAATTGATCTAACATGATCAAGAAAACTTCCACATGGAGAGGTAGGCTTCTAGGATGTTAATTGGATCCACTCCAATACTCCCAACTACACTTTGGAATGGAACCCTAAACGAGTTCCAAGAAACATACCAAATTCACCCAAAATAGGGCTACAAGAAATTAGGCCTAATTAGGCTCTTTTTCTCAAATAACTTGAAATAACCCTTAAAAAGATGGAAAAATGACATTTGATCATGACACCCTTTACAGAGGCCTAAAATATTTTCTAGTTCATGTCCTTCCAAACTGTCCGTACAGTGACTTCCTACAAACAAGGCTAAAACAAAGGGTTTCAATGCAAACAGAGCATGACCATCAGAATATTTGTTTTCACCATTAAGGATCCTTCACCAAACCTTCCCATTGAGTTTGGGACTTGAAAAAAAATGTGTATACCCCTCCACAAGCTTGGATTGAAGCTATCAATGCCTTCAATTCTCCTTAACACCTCTACAACTCTCTGTGATCCCTAGCCATCTAACTCTGGCTTGCCTAGGGAATCACTTTAAAATTAGCTTGCTTGACTTCCAGGACCCCTCCTTCACTGCACAATATAGAAAAGGATTCATATCCCTAATCCCAAAGGCCCGTGAAAACTCCACGGTGGGAAGAGGATCTATGATCCCATTTGCAGAAGTTGCTTGGTACAGACCATCAATTATGCAGGAAACAAAATAATTTTACAACCTAACTAAAACTACACAAAATGCCAAAATAAAACCACAAAAAATCTCAAAATTAACTACTCTAAAATATTCATGGATCACAGTAAGCCATCTAATCCATTAAAACACAAAATCCTCATAAATTGACCAACTGCAACTGTTTCTTCAATTACACAGTCCGTACACAAACTTTGCAAAATCAACCAACCTCTTGCCAAGGTCAGAGAAGACCTTATATAGTTGACCAAATACCTATCACAATGGATTAAAATAGTTAGGAAACCTCTTTTCTCAAAAATGAAATGATGCAACAAATGTTTTCAATGTTGTCAGTGACAACATTGACAACTTTTACAACTTTTGGGATTTGACTACAAACTTGCTCTCCATCACATGAAACTCAAACAAAAACCTATCTAATATTATTCAAACCTCAAATAGGACTCCCCAACACTACCTTGTCCAATTTGACTCTAAAATGCACAAATGCAATATTTGTCATCATAATTGACAAGATGGACCACTTGGACAAATCTTATCACTTAGGTCCTTGCTGGCCCTAACGAGGCCTCCCAGTCTACCTCAACATACCCTAGGACCCACCTAGTCCTATTATTCCACTAGTGGTTTGGCTAGGACCTCTACAAGCCAAAAAAATAAGAAGCCCTAGGTTACTCTTTAGCCCTACCTAGGTGCTCCTGCACCAACATGGTTGGCTCTTCACCGAGCTCACTTCAGAAGAGTGAAATTTTTGGGTTACCGGTCCCAAGTGGTTTTTCCCTTAACATGGTTTCCACATTAAAATATAAGTGTCAAATGTGTATATGGTTCATTTCTTTGATGTTTTTCTTTACACATTACTAAAACTGGATTGGTCAGTAAACACTAAGTTTATTTGCTGCTACTTGGTAAAGGCTAGAAAAAGATAAATAGTATATTCACCGAGCATTATATATTTGAGAGAATAACATAAGGAATACATCTTGAAGGACTAAAAGATAACTAGGGGATATTATATTTGAGATAAATTTTTGGTTGAATTATTAGATTAATTTTTGAGGCCACTGATTCACTCTCCCTCCCTCTCAGTTATTCTAACAATTGGTATCAGAGCTTTGGTACTTATAAGGAAGGTTTAAAGACCTAAGCTAAAGATCACAAGATGAGTAAAAAGGATGTTCCTAAGTTGAAAAAGGACAACTTTGCATCATGGAAAAGTAGGATAAGACTTCATCTATCGGGTATTGGAAATGATGTTATACAATACTTGGATACTGAATTTTTTGTACCAACATGAGCTCCAACTATTGATCAATTAATAGAGAAACATGAACACAGTTCTATGATGATAGAAATTGCTTCCTCACTATCTGATGTTGAATTTGAAGATGTAAAATAATGCACCACTGCAAAGAAAATGTGGGACAAACTAAAACTAGTACATGGAGGAGATGCAAATGTGATGAGAGCTAAAGCCGAAAGCCTAAAAGGAAAGTTTGATGACCTAAGAATGAAAGAAGGAGAGAACATCATTCAGTACAGTAGCAAAATCAGAGAGGTTGTTAATGCTATCTGTGGAGTAGGAAGAGTACTTGAGGAAGAAACAGTGGTAAGTAAAATTATGAGAACCTTACTACCTGTTTATGCTATTAGAGTATCTGCAATTCAAGAAATGAGAGTAGTAGAAAATAGAAATGTTTCTCTTGATAGTTTGATTGGTAGAATTATTTCATTTGAGATGAACAACTATGACAATAGTGTCTTACCAACTATTAGTCCGCATTCAAATAATCTCTAAAAATAAGCAAATCTAGTCACAAACACACTATGAGAAATGATAGTGAAAGTGATAGTGATGAACAAGAACTTGATGAAATTGAAGCACTAATGGCTAGAAGATTGCATAGAGGTAAAGGTAGATAAAAAGGTAAATTACCATTGGTCTATTTTAATTGCAAAGTAATTGGCTAGATTATAGTTAAGTCCTTTCACCCAATATGCATTTTTATATCTCATTAGATTATTCAACTTGGTGTCCTGTGTTATTTAGCTGTGAAACACTCAATAGATTATAGTTAAGTCCTTTCACCCAATATGCATTTTCACATTTGATCAGATTAATCAACATGATCAACAGATTATTGGTATTCCACAAAATACTTCTCTGATCAATATGCTCTTCAATTCCTTTGCCCCCCTCTTTGTTCTTTCTGCTCAGTGAATGCTCTTTTTTCTGTTGCTCGTTGTATGCAGAATTCTTGGCTCTGTTCTTCAGCCTGTATGATCATATTTGCATGAAGACTTCTTTCTTCACACAAAATATACTCAGAATTCCTTTATCTCCATAATGAATTACTTGTCTCTCTTTATACACATGATTTCACCATTCAATATCCTTGTCTTTCTTATTCTTAACGTAGATTGCTTCTTGATCCACAAATCTCGATGTTCTTGCTTTAATCCATAAAGATTTTCTTTAGTTTTATTATGTAGATCTATCCTTGTTTAACTGGGAATAAAACTAGCTTTAAATCTTCTTATTATCCTTAGTTCTACTGGTTGATGAAAATAAAGCAATCAATCAGTTAACTCTAAATATAGCTCTGCCAACTAAGTAGTTTTGTCATTTTCTAACTCCAGATGATTTCGGTCATCAACTCTTAGTTTCCTCGGTAACAATTGGTTGGGTACCACTGATCTCGGGTAACACTGTTCTCGAGTACCATTGTGTCTCTTGAGTAACACTATCCATCGATGTTGTGTGTCAATCAGGCAACACTGTGAACTGCTCGGTGTTCACTATTCTCCGGTAACCCTATCACTCTGTGTATACCTTTACTGACGATAAAAACTTTGTCTCTTTAGATCTTCAAGTGTTGAGACAATATTTGTATGAGAAATCATAACATATTAATTTGACATCAATGACAATATAATACATTAGCTGATTTAATGTCTTGCATTTATTTTTTGTGGCTCGAAGATCATCAAATTATCATATTCAAACATTCAATCAGTTATAGTTCATCAGGATGGAACTTCTTGAGATGTAAGCATTTTTTATTCCCCATATTGAATCAATGCAAAGGCATTTGAAGAAGGTCAAGGATTTGTTCAATACCCTTGATTGTATTTCAATGGACACCATCATTGGATTAGTAGTTGATGTTGCTACTCAGATTAGTGTACTTCACACACTTAAAGAAGCATGGGATTCATCCCTAGCTTATGTACAGAAGAAGTACCTGCACATTTTTGATAAGGTATAAGTATATCCTACCAAGCACTAAGCAATTTTGGTTTTGGTATATTTTTCAAAAAAGGGGGATAGATATTATGTATAATGTACACAAGGGGGATAATATAATATGTATGGATATAGTACCTAAGGGAGATATAATCATGTGTATAGGGGGAGTTACACAATTTTGACTGAGCTATGGTATATTATAAGAAGTTTGATCTAAGGAAGAGTTGTACAAAATTTTAAGGACTTTGAATTTTTTGTCAAAATGCCAACTAATGCCAAAGGGGGAGATTGATGCTCTTATAAGATATTTTGTTGTCATTAGTTTTGTCAAAGTTATAATAGTCAATGGAGCTAGTCGGTGAAAGGAAGAATACACTAAGGCAGATAGTCGGTAAAGAAGAGTATCAAAGACACTGAGCATTGAACAGTAACAAACACTGAGTTGAGTAGAGGTCAATAAGTCATCGAGAGTAGTGACAGTTACCGATCAGGTGTTAGTCATCGAGCAGAGTTAGTCATCGAGAAAACATTATGTCACCGAGCAAGATTAGAGAACATTACCGAGTATACCAGAGCTGACATAATACTTTAAATTTGATACATTTAATCTGGACGCTGAGCGAAGAAGCTTTTATAGTTTTCAAGGTAAAATTTAGTTTAAACATTGGGATTGCTAAAACATGATTTCACATGATCATGAGGCAATTCAACCAATGAAAGTCAAGGATATTAAATGCATTGGGAATGAAACCAACCTTGCATCGCTTCACCTCCACCATTGAATGAGAAGGATATAGAAAATGTTAACCACCTAAAAATTATATAAAATGAACAGAGCATGAAGATGATCGATGATGATGAAGATTGCACTCACAAAGGTAGTTACAGAGACAAAGCTAAATGAGTTAGAATGCAAAAGCTTTAAGGTGTAGAACTGAGAGTTACCAAGTGCATAATGAGGTAATGTGCTTGTGGAGCATAACGAGTTTGAACAACATTATGATTGATGCATACTTACGGACATTTTTATAATAGTTAGGAAAGTATAAATCTCATATAGTGGGTAGGCCCTAACAGGTCTTATCTTGTAAATCCCCTAACCCGGTACATCTCTTAGATTAGAGTCTATCAAAATCCTTTAACAAGGTAGACTGCATAATTCTTTTTGTACTCCTAACAGGGTAAGCTATCAGAAGTAGCTAAATTTTGTAGCTCTAACCGAGCAACCTTTATACTGCAGTAGTGAACGATTGTGGGTGTCATCCGCACCACAACTTTTTCCTTTAACAAAGGATTTATGTGTGACCAAAAATCATGGAGTTATGTGTCATGATTTTCTAATTTAATTTACATGCTTTTCAATGTTTTTATGCATGTTATTCAGTTCGGTGAATGATAATGAATAGTAGTTGAAAGTTTTAGTTACAAATTCACCTCTCCCCTCTCAGCACTTACCTTTCCATAGATTAAACCAACAATCTGAACATGTTCTTTAAGGGAATCAATGGTGTAGGAGCACTTAGGGTTAAAGATGCTTAGGAACATTTTGGATTTGTTTAAGTTGGTTTGTAAGGTGTTTTTTCATTTACTCTTGTAATGACCAAGTGCAAAATGGGCCAAATTGGTGAATAGACACCCTAGTTGCTTAGATGTGAACCTTAGAAAGTGAAAATGCATTAAGAGATGTTTCTCAACATGTGCTACTATTGATCGGCATGTACTGATGTTGATCGACATGTACTAATGCTTGACATGTACTGATGTTGATTGCCATGTACTGATGCTCAATGTGTACTATTGTTGCTCGGCACATGCAGTTACAACGGCCTAAGAAAATCAGCTTTTATCTTAAGTGGACAATATGGTCAGTTGTAACAGTTCCTGAAAATATGCTTTCGACTTGAGTGGACAATTAAGTCTGTTCTAATGATGGGAAAATTATTTAAGATCTCCCAAGCCTTCATTTCGGGAGAGGGGTTGAAAGAGTTGGTTGTTTTGTGGTTTTTATCTTCAGTTAATGAAAAGTTGCAGACTATGTTCTTAATCATTTTTTAGTATTGTTAGCTAACTGAGTGGATTGATGGAGTGAAATTGATCTTTTCTATTGTAGTTAATTACAAATGTTTGTTTAGAGATTCTCTATGCAAGTAGTTTAGTTTTTTATTTTTGTTTTGTAAATTGTAAGTTCTTGGTCCGTTCTGGGCCGTAAATAAGAATGGATCCTCAAGCTTCTTGAATCCATGGTGAGAAAAATGTGCCTAGATAGAATTAGAGAGGAGTCCCTATACATAGTTTTCTTTTTGTTTTTGGTGGGGGAAGTGACAATCATGATTTTGGAGTTCTTACCCTAGGCGAGCTTGGCAATAGTCTGGCTAGGGAAGAAAGTGAGAAAGAGAAACTACCCTTGTGGGTTCCGTGAGCAAGGGAAGGATAACTTATTGATGGGGACTAGATCTGGAGAAGGAGGTGGAAGTTCTTAGTGACCTGCCTCGAGATTAGGGTTGAGAGTACCCTAGGAGGTTTAGGAGAGAGACCTTAGGAAAGAGTCAAGATGACTCTGTAGAGAGAAGGATTCTATCTCCGATCAGATTGGTATCAGAGCCTAAAGATTAAGCTTTTTTTTTTAGGTGTTATCTTCAGAAGAGTCTATAGATTCATTCAAAATGGTGTCCAATGCTGAGTTGGCAAAGGATGTGGAAGAGAAGAAAGAGAAGAATAGACTCTTGAAGGAATAATTGGTCGAAATGGAAACTAAGTTAGAAGAAGTGCAACTTAGGATTGCACCAATCAGTAAATAGATGAGAGAAGCTGACAGAAAGGGTAAGTCAGTGGTCGAGGAAGACATAATACCAAAGCCAGACCATGTGCTTCAAGAAGAGCCATTGTTGAAAGCTATGAAAGAAATGAGTGGTAATTCATTGGAAGGTGTGCCTTGATTTAGTGGCAAGATGGAGCTACAAGTAGTCATGGAGTGGATAGAAGTACTTGAGAGTCACTTTGACTGTGATAATGTGACCAAGGCTCAGAAGGTTAGAATAGCCAACACAAGATTGAGAGGGTATTCTCTCACTTGGTGGAAGTTTGTCCAAGATGAAAGGACCAAAGAAGGAAAGAATCCTATAACCAATTGGAAATGTATGGTGGCTAAAATGAGGGACTCTTATATCCCTGATGATTATGAAGTGCAGTTGCACAAGAAAAGATAGAATCTGAGACATAAAGACTTAGAGGTTAGTACCTATACAAAAGAGTTTCATAAGTTATGCTTAAGGTCACATGTAATGGAAGAGGATATCCTAAAAGTGACTAGGTATCTGAATGGTCTCAAGTGGAATATCCAAGAGGAAATTAGTCTCTTAAGCCCCAAAATAGTACATCAGTGCTATCGGCTAGCTCTTAAGGTAGAAGAGAAGTTCAAAAAGAAATAAGATTCAAATAGTAGGGGTAGAGGAAGAGACAATAGAAGTCAAAGAGGAGTTTTTGGTGGAAGGAACTTTGAGGCTAGAAATAAGAGTGAGTCCAAACTCACTATGAATCAAGGAGAATCCAGTAACACAATAGGTGGTTACAATAGAGGAAGAGGTTCAAATAATAGTTCAAGAGGAAGAACCAATAACTAGGGAAGAGGGCCTTATTTCTATTCAATGAAGTGCTATAACTATCAAGAGTTTGGGCATCCTGTCTATAGGTGTTCTGAGAAGGGTTCTACATCACAAGGAGGAGGGAAACAAATAAATTATGTGCAAGAAGAGTCTTATAGCAGAAAGATAGTAGAAGTCACCCTAGATTCTGAGATAGGGGAGAATTTGATGATTCACAGAGCACTCCTCAAAGAGCCCATCAAAGAAGAGCCACGTCAAAGAAGATCTCTTTTTTGAGTCAAATGCAAGGTACTAGGTAAGGTTTGTAAATTTATCATAGATTATGGTTCTATTGATAACATAGTTTCTATGGAAGCTATTGAAAAGTTAAAATTGAAAAATATTCCTTGTACTAACCCTTACAGAGTTACTTGGTTGAACAAAGATCAACATGTATTAGTTAATGAGCAAGCTTGGGTAGAATTTTCCATAGGGAGGTATAAGGACCGAGTTTTGTATGATGTCTTGCCCATGGATGCTTGTCATCTATTGTTGGGTAGACCTTGGCAGTTTGACAGAGCTACAGTGCATAATGGAGCTAAGAACTCCTATTCCTTTAAGAAAGATGGAGTGACTTTCAAGATACAGTCAATCTTGGAAGAAGGTGAAGTGAAGAAAGAGGATCCTAACATACTATTGGTAGGTGAGAAATAATTCTTGAAAACACTAGAGGAAGAAGATGGAGTGGGCTTTGATTTAGTTCTAAAGCCAAAGGATGAAAAGAGAAACAAGAAGGAAGAGTTACCTTTAGAAATCAAAGAATTGTTAACTCAATACCAAGACATAGTTAGTGATGGTCAACTAGCTAACCTACCACCTGAGAGTACTATTAGTCATCAGATTGACTTCATCCTAGGAGCCTCACTTCCAAACAAATCTTCTTATAAAACGAGCCCACAATAGAGTGCAGAAATTGCTAACCAAATTCAAGAGTTACTAGATCAAGGGTTGATTAGAAAGAGCATAAGTCCATGTGTTGTTCCCACAGTCCTAGCCCCAAAGAAGGGTGGTACTTGGAGGTTGTGTACAGAATCCAGGGCCATAAATAGGATCATTATTCGGTATAGATTCCCAATCCATAGGATAGAAGATTTAATGGATTGTTTAGGGGGAGCTAAGTATTTATACAAAATAGATCTTAAGAGTGGGTATCATTAGATAAGAATAAAAGGTGGAGATGGGTGGAAAACTGCTTTTAAGACTATCGAGGGACTCTATGAGTGGATTGTTATGACTTTTGGGTTATTCAATGCCCCAAGCACATTTACGAGGTTAATGAATGAAGTGTTGAAGGACTTCATTGGAAAATGGGTTGTGGTGTACTTACATGACATTTTAGTGCTCAGTAAAACCAAGGAGGATCATCTCAGACATTTGCAAATGGTAATGCAAAGACTGCACGAGGAGAAGTTGGAAATCAACTTAGAGGAGAGTGAGTTCATGAAACAAGAGTTAATACACTTTGGTTTTGTTATCTCAGAGGGTAACTTGAAGATGGATACAAGCAAGGTGGAATAAATCTTGAATTGGCCTACACCTAAGACAACCACATAAGTAAGAAGCTTCCATGGATTAGCACAGTTCTACAGGAAGTTTATCAGACAGTTTAGTAAAATTAGCGCACCTGTTTTGGATACCATAAAAGGAGGTATGAAAGCCAAATTCCAATGGAATGAGCAGGCTGATAAGGGATTTGAGAATTTGAAGAGAAGAATAGAAACCCAACCTATACTGACACTTCCCAGTTTTGACAAGTTGTTTATTGTGGAATGTGATGCTGGTAATATTGCCATAGGTGCAGTTTTGAGTCAAGAGGGAAAACCAATAGCTTTTCACAGTGAAAAAATTAGTGATGCAAAGAAGAACTCATCATATGATTTAGAACTATATGCATTGGTACAAGCACTAAGGAAGTGGATACATTATCTCCTTCCTAAAGAATTTGTAGTCTTTACTGACAATTAGGCTTTAAGTTTTCTGAATTCATGGGATAAACTAAGCCATAAGAATATGAAGTGGGTGGAGTACATCCAAGCCTGTACCTTCACCATCAAGCATAAAAGAGGAGTTCAGAATAAAGTGGCAGATGCATTGAGTAGAATATTGTTCACAGTGCAAGAAATCTGGTTAAGAAGCATTGGTATAGACAGCTTCAAGGATCTGTATCCAACAGATGAGGATTTCTCAGCAGCCTACAAGGTATGTCAAGATTTTCAAAACTACTTTCATAGTGCGTATTCTGATTTCACCCTACATGAAGGTCTTCTATTTAAGGGAGGACAACTCTGTGTACCGAGAGGTTCAATGAGGGATAATTTAGTGCAAGAGAAGCATAATAGTTCATTAAGTGGACGTTTTGGGGTGCATAAAACTTTAGAGTTGGTATAAAGATACTATTATTGGCCGAGAATGAGCAGGGATGTCCAAAAGTATGTAGAGACTTGTACAGTCTGTCAAAAGGATAAGGGGACTTCATCCAATGTAGGATTGTATCAACCCCTTCCAATCCCAAATAGACCTTGGGAGTGCCTCAGTATGGATTTTGTGGTTGGACTTCCTAAGACAAAGCTGGGAATGGACAATATTTTTGTGATCGTGGACGGATTTAGAAAGATGGCTCACTTTGTGCCCTGTAAAACTACTCATGATGCATGTTATATAGAAAATATCTTCTTTAGAGAAGCAGTAAGGATACATGGATTACCCTTAAGTATTGTATCAGACAAGGACTCTAAGTTTATGAGTCATTTTTGGAAAACCTTATGGCAAAAGCTTTGTACAAATCTTTCCTTTAGCTCAGCATATCATCCACAGATTGATGGTTAGACTAAGGTGGTGAAAAGAAGCTTAGGAAATTTTTTGAGACGCCTCACAAAATAATATTGAAAATCATGGGATCAGTTACTTGCTCAAGCATGATTTTCCTATGATGATATAGTCAATAGATCCACTGGAAAGAGCCCTTTTGAAGTGGTGTATGGGATTCATCCCAGGGGTCTATGTGAACTCAGGGATCCTGGAAGCAATCAAAAGAAGAGTGGTTATGCTGAATATTTTTCTCAATCCATGAAAGAAGTCCATGATACCGTGAAGAAGACATTAGTGGATAATACAACTCACACTAAGCAAAAGGTAGATGAAAAGAAAAGAGATGTTCAGTTCCAAGTTGGATATTTGGTCATGGTGCACCTAAAAAAAGAAAGACTACAAAAAGGTATCCCAAGTAAGCTTCAAATGAGGAATATAGGCCCTTGTACAATTTTGGCAGAGTATGGGTCTAATGCTTATAAAGTTGACCTTCCTACTGATATAGGGTTATCTCCAATTTTCAATGTGGCAGATCTTGTGTCCTATAAGGGATCAATTCTAGAAGGAGGTCCTAATATATCAACATATACAAAGGATCTCAAAGCACTGAAACTTCTAGTTGCTCCAAAGCCAAAGGTAGAGAAGATTCTAAATTCAAGAATTTATAAGCAGACGAGAATAAAAAAATGCATGGAACATCTGGTCAAATGGAAAGGACAAGCTAATTTCAAAGCTACATGGGTGTAGGAGACCGAGTTTAAGAAGTTAGGCATCAACCCTGACTTGATCCAATCACCTGGAAGTTGATTTCTCTTATTTGGGGGATACGGTGCAAGAGAACTTAGTGTTAAAAGCCCTTAGGAACATTTTGGATTTGTTTAAGTTGGTTTGTAAGGTGTTTGTTCATTCACTCTTGTAATGACCGAGTGTGAAATGGGCCAAATTGGTGAATAGACACACTAGTTGCTTAGATGTATGTTTTTAGGTTAATTGTGTGTTTTGCAGAGGTAGTTTGTAAGCCTCTGGAAATCCAACCAAGGCATTATGAACCTCAGAAAGTGAAAATGCATTAAGATAAGTTGCTTGACATGTACTACTATTGCTCGACATGTACTGATGTTTCTCGACATGTACTGATGCTCGACATGTACTAATGTTGCTGAACATGTACTGATGCTCAACATATACTGTTGTTGCTCGACACATTCAATTACAACGGCCTGGGAAAAGTGACTTTTGTCTTAAGTAGACAATATGGTCAGTTGTAACCATTCCTGAAAATATTCTTTCGACTTGAGTGGATAGTTAAGTTTTTTCTAATGATGGGAAGATTATTTAAGATCTCCCAAGCCTTCATTTTGGGAGAGAGGTTGAAAGAGTTGGTTGTTTTGTGGTTTTTATCTTCAGTTAATGAAAAGTTATAGGCTATGTTCTTAATCATTTTTTAGTATTGTTAGCTAACCGAGTGGATTGATGGATTGAACTTGATCTTTTCTGTTGTAGTTAATTGCAAATGTTTGTGGTGCAGGAGCACCCTTAAGGTCTATTGAAAGATCTTAATCAGTTTTGGCTTGTAGGTTGGTTTGGCCAAACATCCATGAATAAGGAAGGCCAACCATCCAATAATAAGGACTAAAATATAAAGTCCCTAGTGTGTGTTTTGAGGTGTGTTTAAGGTTGGAAATATTAGGGTTGTGTTATTTGAGTCTAGTTGATTCTAGGAGTTCCTAGGAGTCTAAAGGCCTAGAAGTCAACTCAAAAGTCAAAGAGTTGACCAAAGTACAAAATTGGGAAGAATTATAGTGTTTAGTTGTTTTCTAACCATTTGAGGTCAATTGGTAAAGTTTGGAACCAATTAGGACACTCCAAATGTGTAAGTTGCAATTTTGGCAAAAGTTGTCAAAGTTGTCATGACAACATTTCCTAGATTTCAGGAATTGGCCATTAAGGTGCCCAAATCCTGACCAAATGGTCCAGATAGATGGGATAGGAGTATATAAGGTAAATCGAACCCTAATCTGACAGTTAGTTCTCATATTGTACGGACTAATTGTAAGGAACGATCAATTTACAGTGTAATTTTGTGAAAGAGCCATCATCCATCACTTTATTGGATTGAATGGACTGAATGAATGATTGGGTAGTGTTTGCAATGTGTTTTCTAATATTTTTGTGGTTTTATTTTGGTATATTGTATATTCTGGTTAGGTTTTATTAAATTATTTGTGTTTTGCAAGTTCACTGGCTAGTTTTGGTCCAGTTATGTAAATAATGGGTTTCTTTGGAATTCCCGTGGCTCAAAATCCATGAGCACTTGGAATCCACTTGGACCTTGTATATATTGTGTAGATATGTCTTTTGGAGTGTGTGAGTGTAGGGGAAGCTCTAGAACATTTAGGCCCTAGGCGAGTGGTGAGCATTTTGGCTAGGGTATATGAACAAGACAATGGCAATGGAGATTGCAGATTGATTGGTATGAGACAATAAAGATTTGAGGAGTGTAGAGGAATGTGGTTCAGACCTTATTATTAAGGAGAAGTTTAGAGGAGACCATCTGATTGGAGAAAGGAGACCAAGTTTCCAAACCAGTCTACATGCCTTTAAAACCCTTATTTTTAGGGGTTTGGTAGAAGTCCATTGTGCGGACAGAGATGAGACCAGAGACCTAGAAAATATTGAAGGGTAAGAAAAACCCACAAAGAATATGCACTTTTTTTCTAGGGTTGTTAAGGGATTCTAGGAGGAAAATCACATTTTCAGTAATTAGGAGGGCTAATAGGCCTAAAAAGGCTACAAGGCCTAAAAGACTAGATTTTGAACTCGATTGGAAAATGGTTGAGGGATTCATCAAATTGGATCCATAGGAGTTGAGATAGACCTAAGGAGTGTTGAAAACTTCATCTTTAGGTATTTGACACCATTGGATTGATAGGAAGCTTGTGAAGCTATGGGTGCAATAAAGCTATGGAGTATAATATAGTGAGGAGTTTGAAGTTGGTGGGAAGTTCTTAGGGAGTTAGGGGATTGGTAAGGGAATCCACTAGTTAGGATAGAGAAAGAGACCCTAAGAAAGGTCAAGTGAAGGTCTTGGAGAGAGATATAAGGATCTAGGAGAAGATCTCCCCATCAGTTTGTTTAGAGATTCTCTGCGCAAGTATTTTAGTCTTTTGTTTTCATTTTGTAAATTGTAAGTTCCTGGTCTATTCTGGGCTGTAAATAAGAATGGAAAGGGAAGGATAACTTATTGATGGGGACTATATCTGGAGAAGGAGGTGGAATTTATTAGTGATCTGCCTTGAGATTAGGGTTGAGAGTACCCTAGAAGGTCTAGGATAGATACCTTAGGAAAGAGTCAAGCCGACTCTATAGAGAGAAGGATTTCATCTCCCATCAAGAAAGGCTCCGATAAAGAAGCAAGGTATATATAATAGTGCAAAGTTGTCTCCTCCTTGAGATCATGCCTGCTTTATGATCATGATGTAATTTACACTGGAAGGGCATTTTAAATTTTACTATTTTTATCCCATGCCACTTCTTAATCACTTCAGGAATCATGATCATCTATTTCCCATTTTTCCCATTGAATTCCCTTGAGAGATTTGTGTTTGATGCTAAGGATAGTGTTCATCAGGGTAAAAAACCATTTATTTGCACCAAGGCTTTATTTTTAGGCTATATAAGTTTCACTTGGCTCTTTATCCTCCTAAACCCATCATCATTTATGAGGCCTTTGTGCCACACTCTTTGCTAGCTAACATCATCGACATGCTTGGCCAAACCAAGAAAAAAGGTATTAAAAGTCCAGGGGCTAGTAAAATTGCCTCTCACTTGGCCATTCCAGGAATTATAAACTCTGATGCTTCTGCCCCTAAGATTGGCCCAAAAGGAAAATATTCTTTGTTGACAACCTCCAAGAGGAAAGGAAACCCCCCCTTGTTAAAAAGCTAAATTCTTTGTTTAGGAGGTTAACACAAATAATGATGAGGAAGTGGAGGAGGAGCATAATACTCCCTGAAGATTCAATAGATTGGCTAATAGATATGTGAAGAAAGGAAAAAATCTACTTTTGGTTGATTATGATTCTGAGGAAGACATGGAATAGGGGAATCAAGTTGCTGAGGAGGGGACTAAAAAAATTATGAACACGAAGGAGGATGCTATGCAGAATGACGATAATGGTAGCTTGAATAACTCATCCTCCAATAGCTCAAACCACACTATTGATAAAGTGAGGGAGGGATCTGCTAATCATGGTACTAACATGTCACCATCTGAGGAGAAACTACTTTTGTCTAGCTTTGACGCGACTTCAACGTCAGGTTTGGTAAACTTGCAGAATGAGGTGACCAGTCTTAAAAATAGAGTGAGTGAAGTTGAAAGAAATCTTACAATCATCTTCAGATTCAATCTTCATGTAATGCATAACTTTGTGACCTCTCCCTGCCAGCTGCAACGCAAGATTCTTGGTGAAGATGAACAAGAGGAAGTTAACTACAAGGATTTATTTAAATTTGTCATTGACGATTAGTCTCATGTTCTGTATCAACTGGGTTGTGACGTTAAATCTTCAAATAAGGTCTAGCGGGGTTTGGACCCCTTACCCCTTTAGTGCTTTCCTGTATATTTTTTCTTTCAGCCCGAGTGACTCTTGGAACTCTTGCTAGGTGTGCTATGACCTTAGTGATAGTGTTAAGATATTGGATAGTTTTTTTAGTTTGTTCTCTTTTGACTGGTAGCCCTGGTAATTTGGTGCTAACTTTCATGGGTATATGCTATTGATTTATGACCTATGTTTTTCTTATATTTAGCTATATTCTAGGCCAGTTTTGATGTTTATATGTTGGTAATGTGTTGTTACTGTACACCTTTGGACTGTTGTCTTATTAAAGGTTAACACCCTAGTTTTTGCTACTGATTAATATAAAAATAGACCTTAAACATATTTAAATAGTACAAATAACAATTATTAATCATAAATAAATTAACATAAAAATAAATAATTTTAATTACAATTATAAAATATACTTTATTTTAAATATAAAGTATAATACTTTATATTTATTTATTATTTGACTATTAAAATTTAAATATCTAATTAAAAAAATTAATTTATAATCTAAAATAAATATTTAATTCATATTAACATTACAATTTAATTAAAAAGTACATAAAAATATTTCAATAAATTAAAATTACTTTGATACATATCTAACATCTAAAACAAAACACCATATTTTGAAACATTCTAATTAAAACTAACAAAGATAACTTCAAATCTATTTACCTATTAATCTAAATTATTATAAATCAGATAC
>MU228556.1:507915-518758 GCA_018584345.1 Thuja plicata | reverse complement strand
CAACTCTAGGAGTCTAAATTGCTCTTCCTTTTTAGCTTGTCCATCTAGGAAGGCTTTCTTTTCATGCTCAATTCTCTCGAGTCTTTCACTCATGTATCTTGAAGGAATTTTGGGCGGTGAACTTGGTCCTAAATGTCTGAACAAGTCATTGGTATATGTTGTGTTCACCCGTGTATCATAAGGCTCATCATTTTGGTTGTCATGATGTAATTATGCTTCTTGATAGGCTCATCGCTTATTGCTTTCAGTCCTTTGGTGTGCATCCATATATCTAGTTGAGATAAGGGGTGAGATTGATTGATGTCCATGCGAGGAACGACTGTTGATGGGATTTTACTGACCGGGTCTGCCAACAGTCATAAGTTGTCACCGGGTTCCGGGGAAATCGGCCAACTCCGCCTGCAAAGGTTGTTCGGGGGAAATAAATCCTCCGGGCCTTCAAGCACCTGGGTGTCACGTCACGACGGTGCGGGGCTCAGTTGGGAGAGGTGAATTTTTTCGAGGGGGATAGCTGGTTTCTTCAACTCATCATCTCTGGAGATTCGATCGAGGTAAGGTTTTCCCAGGCACTCTAAACTTAGCAAATAAAGCGAAAAAGATCCTGCAGGGTTAGAAGTATTTCATCTAACTACAATCATGTCGAAATGTCTGGAACATCAATAATACTCTGGTGAACTACACTAAATACCAAAGAAACACATAACCATCAGCTAGCATTTTATCAGTAGCGGAAATAAAGAGGTCGTTAATCTACTTTAACATACCAGAGTAAAAGACATAAAGAACATTAAAACACGAAATACCATTAACTCAGAAGTAAGAATGCCAACAACATCATTGCCAAGAATCCTTCCTTCTTCATTAATATCTAGTCCAGCAAGCACTGGTGCATGATACAATGGCGGCTCCAGGGGAGCATCTAACTACCAAGAACAGAACAATGGAGCATTGAGCTTTGCAACTTAAAAAGGGAAATCACTTTGCTATTGCTATGGACAACAAAATCATCAATTTCGCCGACCCTTGGAAACGGGCCGATTTGCCTATTTATACAACTCTTTTCTAACCCTAACCCTATTTACATCAATGTTCCAATAAAATACAATATCTGGGGGTCGGTACTACCTGCGCCACCCTACAAAAGACCTGGAGACAGAATAGGTCTGCCATGTCAGAAGAATAAGATAAGAACATACATTGGAAGAATCGGTCTCGAGAAGAGAGCCAGAGAGGAGAAAGAGGAAAGTAGGTCCCCCGGGGACCGAGGCTACATGCCTCATAAATGGGAAATGCGGCGCCCTGTCTCTGATGCGCCAGGTGTATCCTTGAGCGGTGCCTCGAGAAGACCACCCTGTCAGAAAACCAACTTCCGAGCCGATGCCTCTTGATGTGCCCAACTACCTTCTGACAGTCTTATTAACCACCTCTGAAAGTGATCGGTCGGCCTCGGGGACCGGGACACGGATCACTTTAAAGAATACAAAATGGTTGGATCCGGGACTCCGGGATCCGGAAACTTACGTCCCCAAAAGAATAAAGAATGCTCAACACTCAAGTTTCTCCGGCTCCCGGAGAAAGCTCAAGGTTGCTTATTATCATTGAAGGCCTGAAGGAGGAGGGAAATGTCGTCTTCATCTACATTCTTCAGGCTGGCCCTTCTGTGCCTGGCTACTTCAACTTGTTCCCCCAGGTCTGGAACATTTTCTTTAAATCCATCCGTCATCCTTGCCGCGTCATGGCCCTTAAGTATCATTTCGGTTAATTTTGCCATTTGGGCCCCATCTATCCCCTCCGGGGATTGATATCGGGATTGCATTATTTCATCAAAACTCCCTAAAACTGAATCTTCAGGGGTGTACGTATCTATACTAAGGGGATCAGCCCCGAAAATCTTTATTACATAAGAATTGAATAAATTAGAAGGATATTTTACGTTGTATACCTTCTCTTGCAAGGACTATACCAGTTGCTTGGTTACCTCCAATGTGAGGTCAAGTCTGGCGTGCTGAGTCCTCACAAAATCAAATGATTCCTCACCCAGAATTCCAGATTCAGAAATCATGTCTTCTCCCAAGGTGAGGAGCTCTTCGAGCTCTACCTTCCATGCCTGGTAATTTTCGGCGTCACTCTCCCACTGCTCAATGAGTGCTTCCGCCTGATGAATAATTTGTTGGGTTGTGTATAAGTCTGGGAGAGTGGACGCTAGGAAACATCAGGTGTTTCCTATCTGTACGCCTACCCATTCATCTACTGCTTGGGCCTTCTTTTTCATTACTTGCAGGGAGTCTATGTCACTCTGCGGTATTTGTTCTGCTGCAGAGGCCTCCGGAGGAGCCGCGTTGATGGGTCGGGCCAGCTCAGTAAGCAACCCCATAAGGTTTGCATTCTTCTCTTTCTCAGCCTTGAGCCTCTGGGCCTCCTTTTTGTATCAGGCTTCAACTGCCCTTGCCGCCTCCTTAAGCAAGTCTACTTCGCCTTGCTTTCCTCTTTTACCCAGGGATACCTTTGCAACATTGTAATCTGCGGGGTTTGTGATTGCTTCATCGGCGTCTGGGGGAGGTGTTGCTACAATGACAATTGTCTCTCTGCCTGGCCCAGTTCGCAGGGTATGAACTGTCCGGGCTTTCTTTGCCTTCGGCGGGGCCTGAACTTGGGCCATCATTTCGGCCAGGGAGAGAGGAATCACCAGAGCGGATTGAGCTTTTCTCTTTTTTCTCTCCACCAGCCACTGAGGTGGGAGAGGTGGCCTTCCTACCAAAATCTGTTCTCTTGATTCTCTCCCGGTGTCCTGTTGTTGTTGCTCCTCTCCGACGCGGACTTCATCTGTCCTCCATGACTCAACCTTTTTTGCAGCAGTATTCTCTTTGTCAACCTCCATCTCCTCAGCCTTGTCCTGTATGTCTATTGCTGGATCTGGACCTTGGTAGGCTTCTTCAGGGATTTCCTCTTCAAGCTGCTCCTCTTCTTCTTCTTTTTATGCCAAGGCTTCCTCTTCTGTTGGTAGTAGGGGAGGTATCAGGCCGAGATTCAGAGTTTGGGCCGCTGTGATAACCTGCCCGAAGGTTGCCCCCGGGAGTGGCCTTGGGAACTTGGCAGCTAGGTTTATGGTTATTCTCGAAGGTCTGGTTCCCCCAGCGGATGCCACTTGTTCACCTAGCTTTAGTTGGTCCACTCCTGGACCTTGCATCTCTTGAGCCCCAGAGATAATCTCCGACTCTAGCTCCTCTTCTACCTGCTGCTCCTATTCTTGTGCAGGTTCTGGTTCCAAGTCCTCTCGGTCTGCAGCCTCTTGTTCTTTCTCCGGGACTTCTGTCCCTGCTTGTGTATCGTCCCCCTGTAAATTCTCAAATTCATCAGCTGTAAATAGATCAAACTCCTCTTCCGGAGGGGGACTGGCTGGGACCTCTGTCGGTTCTGCTTCTTTCTCGGTTTCGGGGAACTGGAAGAAAGGATCTCTACTTATCGGGGGAGGGATGCCCTTGGCGTTGGTACCGGTTCTACCTTGGCCTGTTTGATGTGCTTCCTCTTCCTCCGGGTGACCAAAGGTGGCCCTGCATCGGCTATTGCTATTGCCTCCATGGGATCCACCCCCGTTGCCTTGACCATTAGGGCTGCCAGCGACGGGGAGGAAGGAGGACGAATTGGTCCGGCCATGAGCGGGGGAGTGGCAAGCCTCGTTATTAACTGCTCCCTCATTTGTTGGGAGGCTGCCATAGATTGCTTAATCTATTCTTGTATGGGGACTTCTTGCACGGAGGGGGTTGTAGCTATCCCTTTTCCCTTGTCTGCGCCCTGCGAAGAAGTCCCGGCCCCCAGGGTCAGTCTTGGTACCGGCTGTGGTGCCAACTTTGGTGCCGGTCGGGGAGCTTGATGCATACTCCCGAGGCATACCTTCTTAAAATAGGCATGACTTCGCTTGACCACATCTTGAGTGAAGTCCTCAATGGTGGGCGCCTCCTGGGCGGCCCAATCTATTGTCGACAGCGCCATTTTATCGATCCCCTTTTCTTTGTACTGGGGATCTATGGTGGGGGCGGCGTAAGAGAAGCCCGGAGGGAATCTCCGGAGCTTCAGTTCCTGCATCATTTCAGCCGTCATTCTGATATAGTGCCGGCTTCATACATCCACATTGTCCTGGCAATCTACCCAGAAGTCCTCCATGTGTATTTAGTGGAGCTCTGAAGCCCGGGGCATTGTCGTTGCTATTTTCCCATGCGGATCAAAGTTCTTCCGTGCTAGATAAAATTTCTGCAAGTTGTAACTTTTCAGCTCATTGTCCGCCTCCTTTGCGGTGGCCAGACTACAGGTGTAGTTATCACAGGTGATTGGGAACGAGACGTTAGGGACCTTCTTAAGGGCAAAGAAGGCATGCAACTCCATCATTTACCGACAATATTCCAGCAGCACGATCTTGTCCCCACAATGCCTGGGCAACAAGTAGGGTTTCCCGGAGAAGCCGGCGACCCTAATGTATGTATGCTACTGGAACTAAATGTAGTAGTGCCCATAGCTACTAACTAACTTCATCGCCTCAGTGGACAGGCGGTATCCGGCATCCCAGGTGGGCGTGAGCAAATGGTAGTAAACGAAGGCATCGTTTACCCAGCAGAAACTAGGGAAGCTAGCTTCCCATTAAATTTGTGAGAAATGGTCCCACGGTGCTCTTTGTTTCGGGCCCATCCCGAGCACGCCATCTGTAAGTAGGCCGTTGGAGTGGGGCCTCTGCTGCGCTAGGGCCCAGAAAACGTAAGAAGACATATAGAACTTATTTTTCCTGTCCACCTAGAGGAACTAGGAGTCGACGTGATTGGAGATTATTGCGGCCTAGTCGAAGAATTCTCCCTTGGTGGAGATGTCGAGGAGAAAATAATACATCCATTTTGCAAACTCCTGGGCGGAGGGTTGCCCAAATACCCGGGCTAGTGCTATTATCCCCATCTGGATGCTCTCCTTGAATTCAGAGCGGGGGATTTCTATCTTCATTCTCTTTGGATCCCTCTTCGAGGCCTTGAGCCAGTGGGTATTCATGTATACTCGGGCAGCATCCTCTAGTTGAGTAAACTGGTCCAAGGCATCAGCCCTTGTAACCACTGTGGCTCTATCAAATTGTGGGATTCCTAATCCCGCCCGGAATGTGTCTGGGTCGAGGGACACCGGTGGAGTGGGGTATCCCGTAGGTTCTGTGGCTGCGAGCATAACGGCCCAAACAGAGGAGTTGTAGTTGGCTGCTAGCGTGATGATAAGCTCCGAAGACTGCACGGAGCATGGGAAGCAAGCTGCCCGGAGGATCCCGGAACCTCCGACGTTGATCGCTAATTGATCCCCAGCATGTCGCTGGATGTGCATTACTTTTACCAAGGCTTGCATTTCCGCCCACGTCCTGACGCTGGTGTCGGTTATGAGTTTAACCTTGGACTCAATCTTTGAGCCCATAATGACATTGTTCTGCACAAACTTCATGGTGAGGGGCAGTTTCTCCAGGGCCCTCTCCATCTTAGATTTCATAGCTGCCCTGGTTTTCGTCGCTGTTGGTAGTTTCAGACTTCCGGGAGGAGATGATGCGGATGCTTCAGACATGTTTGGAAGACGAAGTCTGGGAACCTACAAGGCAAAGCGACCGTCAGAATATTTTTATTAAAATAAAATAGTTACTCCGGGGTCCGGAGATCTTACCATAGCGGTGTTTGTTTTTCCTGAAAAGTTAGTATCATGCAAAGATAACCAAAAAGCAAAACACAGCATAAACTTAAAGTATCAACATATCTGGGTCTGGGGAATTTTATCACACTTGGCAAAGATACAGGATGGACGGTGGTAAGCAGCCCGGAGCCCGGAGAAATGACTGTTAGTAAAGATGTATGAAAAGGCAAGTTGTCGAGCCCACGTGGACGCCCTGTGCGTTGGCATTAAATAGATGTGATGGTGATGACGGCGGAGCCAAATGTCCGAACGCACGAAAAGGGAAAGCCACTTGGCTGGAATTGATTGTGCGCATGGGACATAAATGAGGTTCTGACAACCTTGATGGAGGAGAGAGAAAACTGCCTGTTTGAAATCGGTCGAGAGCCGAGTTTCAAACATGTGGTTTTCTGCCTCGAAAGCGAGTTTGAAGGCGAAAACTAGAAGCAAAGGCGACTTGACCAGCTTGTCGAGGTACCTGGAAGGATATACACGAGGCCGAGGGGTATATACAGGGAATGAAAGGATATATAGAAAGCACCTTACAACTATAAACATATATACATGAATACAATGCGGGAGGACATCCACGGGAAAACCAGGCAAAGCATAAACAAATATACAGCTTATCTACATATATACAAATAGACCACTTATTTACACTATTTACAAGAACAACTTCTGCGCAGAGGGCAGACAACCCTCTGGCAGAGCCGACCCACCAACAGGCGGCGAAACCAGAAGACAAAAGACCAGACGAAACAGGGAAGCAAAACGAAGCGAAACAAATGGAAACCGAACAAAAACAGAGAAAACCAAAGAGGAGGGAAAGCAGAAAAACCAACCTGAAAATGCAGAAGGCAGAAGAAAGGGAAGATTACCGCGGGAGCTCGAGTTGTCAGACTGTCAGAATCACCACCACGAAGCACTTGCAATTGCCTGAGAACGCAGAAGGTGTTAAGCTTTGATTATCACAAATTCTCTGCAAATGCGTTGTTAATCACTTTAAAATCGCTCTAATTCACTCTAAGTGCTCGAAGGTTTTAATCGCGGTAAGTGTGAAAGTGACAGATAAGACTTATTTATACCCGCGGTAAAAAGGCAATCCTCCGCCTTCCGGCGATCTCTAGACAAGCAAAACCTCTGGACTCCGGGCCCGGGGATTCCTCGTGATGATATCCCTAAGAACATCACGACGAAGAATCCTAGAGTCCAGAATCCGGTCCCTAACAGAAGACAACCTCCGGGACCGTAGTCCCGGAGACAGAAAACGAACAACAAAACAACACGCCGGGGAAGAAAACCCCAGAGAAAGAAAGCAAAAAGGGAAAGAAAGACAAGGTAAAAAAAATGCAAGCAAAAAGCAAAAAAAAGGGGGACCCAACATTTTGCACACAAAATGTAGGGACGGGGATGCAGGGCATAACAACAACCAACTGGAATGGAATCTCTATGTTTCTCAAATATATCATCAAGGCGTTTATCCATATCCTCGCTATCTCGTCGAGTCAATGTGTAACTCATATCCATATCTGAACGAGATGATGCTAAGGGGGTACTCAACTCACTAAGGCAACTCTTGGAGTCAAACCAAACTTTAGAATTGTTCCTAGGTGATTGATCAAATATGGGCGCTTTTCCCTTATGTTTTTAGCGAGTTTGAACTAAGGGTAATTGGTTAAAAACAACTTGAGTTTGCTTTCCTTGATTTAACTGATATCTTGTTGTAACTGGCATGAAAGAAAAGCTACTAGGTGATAGGATGACCCTAAGAAATGTTGGTACCAAACTAGGATAGTAAAATCATCACTTGTCCGAAAGAGAGGTGATAAGATAGAATTTAGCAAGAGGTATAAACCAACATTGCCACATAGGTGCCCAATAAACAGGTGAATACCCTAACACATATGGATCAGGAGGATGATTTACCCAAGTTATATTGATTGAATTTGAATTTTGTATGGAAGTGAATGGACAAGAGATTACTAAGACTGTCCAAGTGTGTTATCAAAGGATCTAAAGGTTTATCTTCTCAACAAGGACAATTTCTAGCTCACCAACTCCAAGCAAGGTCACTTGTGAAACCAAAGATTACTAGTTCAAGATGTCAAAACACAAGAATCCAAAGTGTAAACAAGCTTCTAACAGTGGGGTAAGTGACCTAATCTGATCTGGATCAACCCAGGAAGACTGAAAATGATGGGATAGCAAAAATGAGCAAGTTGACAGTTTGACACTTAAGAATGCAGACTTGTTGATCATTTTGGTGTTTGTCTTAATGTTTGGGTGTATGTTTTGATCTTTCACTCACGCAAGATACATCAAGAAGATTGTTTGTTGTAAAAGAAATAGTCACATCACAACCTAGGTAAGCCAAGGCAATATCTATTGAATTCCCACTTGAACCAAAATTCAGCCACGCTTACTCATAGCGGACAACTTATCTAAGCTTGGAGGCATGGGCTCCTCCTTACATGTGCACTCACTTCTCAGGCACACCAAGATTTGAATCCCAAGAGAATTGCTTCTCAAAGGACTGTTGTCTCTACTAAGAGCCGTGAAAATGTGGGACGTCTTAGTCAGTCTCTGACCTTCCGTGCCAATAGATAGAGGGTTTTTGGTCACTAAAACACAGTTTGTAGTCAAGGCATCCGTTTAGGTGGTTGTGATCAAGTCATTTTCCCAATTAAGAGGGCTCTCCCAATCCTTTCAAAGCAAGGTTTTCACCTTGACAATGTAGGGACTTTGAAGCACTACTAGGGTACTAGAGGAGATTTTGGTTGTCACAACGAATTCACACCTATCCACTGTGAGACTAATCACAATCGCATTTTTTATATACCAGTATGGAAGGGCTTAGATTTAGCCTGTTACCGGTTGGACAATCCACTCTCACTGGCTCTATTAAAGCATTCGGGAGGTAGCCACGCTAAAAGATTTATATGAGTTTCTCTTACACTCAAGATCCACAAAGGCGAGGGGAGAGGATACGTTCATATAATTTTTAAGATTACAATCTAAAAGACACTTCAAACACATAAGAAAATGACAATAATATTTTTGGATTTCTGATCATCCCAAAAGGGCGAGAGCATAGTTTCCTGACATTATTGTTATTCCTAAAAATACCAAAGAGAAGTTCATTTTAGAAGTCTTGCATGTGGGTTCCTATTTTAATAAAACAAAACAAAATGCAAGCTCACAATATTTAGTGCGTTATCGATCAAGGCAACCTGCAAGATGATTCATTAGTAGTCTTTGTTTGAGTCTTCTTTGTCAACATCCTACAAACCACTGTTAGGTTGTATGCAAAAGATAATCATATAAAAATTAAAGTCAAAGATTAGTCCACATTATCAAAATCCAAAAATCAGAAAACAGATCACATTTTCAGAAAGTAGACAGAAAATAACGCACTTTCAAAAAACATTGCACTAAAAAATGTTACCGTATGAGCCCGTACGAGGCTTTGGAAGCTACAAAATAGAGGATTAGACAGGTACAGTGATGAAAACCTGCAATTTCTGATAAATCTGTGACTAAAATCCTAAAACTAAGAAAAACCCAGAAATCTTCAGACAATTCTACCCAAAATAAATAAATAAATTACACTCAATTTGGACTTAAAATGAGTAAGATATGATCGTTTGAAGTTAGACTATAATTTCAAAAACTTCAATGGTGAAGGCAAAGACTTTTCAAACCCTGCTGACGTTAGCAGACTACGACATTAAAATTGACAGGCTGGGGGCCGTCACAGAAGGCCCAGATTTTGACGGTCATGTGGCCGTCAAATTTAACATAGTAAAAAAAATTGATTTTTGATTTTTTTGTTTTTGTTTTTATTTTCAAAAATATGCCTCGGGCTACGTGCAGAGACGATATGAAATCTACCTTGATTTCCATGCAACCCTACTTGGGCAAAAGTATTTGTCATAGATTTGACTTTCGTCAAATATGGACAAGTTTATAGTCATTTTCAACCAAAATGATGATCCGGATGCAATGGTGGGGTCAGATTTGGCTCAAAATAAGAGCTTTAAAGACACTGGGAGAATAATAGATAGAAGATAGAAGAAATTTTTGAATGTGATGACAAAAAAAGATGTTCTACCCCACGGTAGGCGCCAAAAATGTGTGCTAAAAATATGTCACACTTATATGAATCAATATATTCAAGATTGCTCAAGAATGAGGTCTTGAATGATGACTCATAGCTCTCTATTCATGGAGTGCAAGGGTTTATAATGGAGGCCCTCAGATTGACCTAGTTTGTGCCCTTGCAAGTACACCATAAAATGAGAGATTTAAAGAGGAAAAGCAAGAATGTTAGTCTCCATGATCATCAAGTATGCATGCAAATGAAAGCTATTCTATATGATAACAATGCAAGAAAGAAAATTAATCTATATGATAACAATGCATGATTATTCTATGAAAGGAAATACAAATGCAAGATTAATCTATGAAAGGAAATATGCAAGCTTAATCTATGGAAGAAAAAATGCATTTAATCTAATATGAATTTAATCTACATGAATAGCCATGGATGTAAGAAGAAGAAGACAAGAAGAGAGAAGTTGCAATATCCAAGCCAAAGTGCTCAAATTCTCCTCCAAAATTGCTCTCCAAACCTGCAGCATAGCAATACATAAAAATTCTATATCTCTGATTTGATCCCTTCTGATTCCTAAAATGAGAAGGAGAGGGGTACTTATAAAGGAAAGTGGAGAGAAAATGCATTCTCAAGAGCAATGTGGGATAAATCCCTAAAAAGGCAAGTAAGAGGAAAAAGCCCACCACTTAGGAATATGTGTGGAGAAAAAAGAGTTTTATATATCTTTTAATTTGATTTATTTCCTTTTTTATCAAAAAAAGAGCTTTAAGTGGGGATTGTATTTATTTAAAAGAGGATTTTCTTTTAATTAAATAAGATAAGATTATTTAATTAAAAGAGGGATATTAATTAAATAAGATAAAAACATTTAATTAAAAAGGGATATTTTAATTAAATAAGATTATTTCATTTAATAAAAAAGATGTTTTCTTTTAATTAAATAATATTATTGAAAAAATGATCAAACCTTAAGAAATATTGAAATAATTAAATTAATTACGATTTGATCAAGGAAATTGATTTGAATTGAAAATGTTGCAAAGCATT
>MU228556.1:461146-479746 GCA_018584345.1 Thuja plicata | reverse complement strand
AAAGTCCTGGGCCAGACTGGAGGTTTTCTTCCCCGTTCTTTCCTACCAGTGCCCGCACGAACGGAGGAAAATGTAAAAAGATAAATTTTAATAAATAAAATCAAGGCTTCGGCCGTTTACTGATAAATAAAAAATAAAAAAAATAAGTGTAAATAGATAATTATTCTAACAGAGGAGTCTATTTCACTATGTTTTGGTCACATGAAGGAGGTTTAATCCTACGAGGCCCTTGAACAGGCCTAACTTTAATTAAAGGCCAATTCTTTTGAATCTTAAGATCCCGATTGTCAAAATGAATCTTCAAAGTGTTCACTTGAGCTGCAGCATTTGACACTAACTCTAAAATTGACTTTTCCAATCTCAAAAGAATTTGTTTGGAATTCTCCTCCTTGCCTTCAAAGATCCGTCTATTTCGCTCATTCCAAATGATCCACAAGGTTGTGAACGACATAACTTTCCATATTGATGCAAATGTCAATTTTTGTCTCGGGCTTTGCCAAGATTCCAGCCAATCTCTGAGCTTTTCGGGCAAAGGACCCTGGCAATCTAATTTATTTAGGACAAACTTCCATGTATTCTGAGAAAATTCACAAGTCAAGAAAATGTGAGTAGTGTGTATTCTGCCTGCCCATAGAGGACACATCTGAAAGGCCTTGAGAAGCTGAGTCTTATCAATCTATCCCCTGTCATAATTTTACTATTTCCAGCCAACCAAGATAAAATTCTCGCTTTGGGTAGACAATTTTTGTGCCAAAAAACATTTTCCTCCCATTCAACTTTCTCGTATTTTTCCTCTAGGATAGTATACCCAATCTTCATTGAATATCTACCACTTTTGGATCTATACCTTTGCAAAACATTTGTCTCTCTAGCATACATAATATCCTGACTCCTTAGAATCTTCTTTAAGAACTCCACATCTTCTTGATTCATACCCAATGCATCCATGTCCTTCCATTTAACAATATTACCTTCCTCAAAATTTTGCTGATCAAAGAAATCCACCACCTTTGTGCCCCAGGCATGCATTATGGCATTGATGATCCTCTGTGGAGTATTTGTATTGTTCAATGCCACTTGGTCGTTCCACGACTTCCTCTAGAAGTTTGCCTTTCAATCGTCCCCCAATTGCCATGTCAAATGATTTGTAACCAGGTGTTTGCATCTTAGGAGAAAATTTCACAGTGCTGAGCCATTTGGGGGATTTTCTATTGAGAGTATCCTTTCTCTATCCCGAGAGTCGAGATATTTGGCTTGTAATACTTTTACCCATCTTTTCTCTGGGGTGTTGTACATCTGCCATATCATCTTAGCCCCCATAGCTTCGTTAATCAACTTCCAATCCCACAAATCGACACCCCCACTGCTTTTTGGAGCACAAAGATTCTCCTAGATGGTGAAAGGGATTTTGTCATGGTCATGAGCCCCATTCCAGAGGAACTTTCTCATTTGTTGCTGAATGGTTTTAAGAACTTTGAGCGGTATTTTGAAGCAAGCCATTGATAAAATTGGCATAACACAGATCACAGTTTTGAGCATCAAGACTCTTCCTTCCATGGTTAGCCATTTGCTTTTTCAACCTTCTAGTTTTGCTATGCAACCATCTATCAAAATTTTCCAAAGAGTAAATTTGTTGAAGCTCCAGAGAAAAGAGGCGTACCAAAAAACTTACTTGGGAGTTGTCCAATTCGAATGCCAAAAAGTCGTGCTATAGCATTCTACGTACCTTTTTCAGTGTTGAAAAAGAAGCTCTCTGACTTGTCCCAATTGACACATTGCCCCGACACAGAGTTGTAGGTTGTCAACACATTCTTCATGACTAGAGATTCCTGCATATTGACTTGGCCAAAGAGGTAGGTGTCATCCGCGAATTGAGAATGGGTGGTTGGCTCCAAACCTTTGGCAATCTTGATGCCTTGTCAGTTCCCCTCCTCCCTTTTGTGAGAAATTGAACGTCCAAGCACTTTCGCCAAAAGGATGAATAAGAAAGGTGAGATTGGGTCCCCGTACCTCAATCCTTAGGATGTGGGAAAAAACCCTATGGACTGCCATTTATCAACACTGATGCTTTGTAAGAGGAAATCATACTGGAGATCCAAGCAACCCATTCTTTTGAAAACCCAAATTTTAATAAAACTTTGCTGAGAAAACCTCTATCCACTCTGTCGTATGCCTTTCTGATATCCAATTTCAACATCATCCTCCTCTGTTTGCAAGATTTTGCTGAGTGAATTGCCTCATGAGAAACAATGATCCTGTCCACTGTGTTTCGGTTTGGTGTGAAACCGCTCTGTTTCATGGATATTACCTTTTCCAAGACCAGTTTCAGCCCATTTGCGGCCACTTTTGAAATAATCTTGTAGATAGTATTGCATAGTGAGATTGGCCAAAATTCATCAAAAGATCCTGGTTTCTCCTTTTTAGGTATGAGAGCGACTAGTGTATTGTTAAAGTCCTTTAAAATTAAGTGATTCCTTCTCGATTCCTCCACAACCTGCAGTAATTTTTCCTTCAATGTATCCCATAATTTTTGGTAGAAGAAAGCTTGAAAGCTATCGGGGCTCGGAGCCTTTTCACTCCCAATATTGAAAACATCATTCTTTAATTCCTTCACCATCACAGGGTCCATGAGCATAATATTCTCCTCGGGCTAGTGATCTTAACCTCAATAAATTCCAGGAGGTCTTCCTATACTGCGTTGTTGGCGAGGTTATCATGGCTCCACAAAGTAGAGAAATAATCAACTGCAGCTTTGTTGACCACCTTTTCATCTGAAGTTACTATTCCATTCGACCCTTTGATAGATAGAATTCTATTGATGCCCCTTTTTTCTTTGGCTGAACTATGGAAATATTTTGTGTTTCGGTCACCTTCTCTAAGCCAGTTTTCCCTTGACTTCTACCTCCAATGGATTTCTTCACTTTTCAAAACTTCGTTGTATCTTCCCAGCAAGTCTTTTTCTGTCAAGAAATCAATCTCATCCATCCCATCTTCCAATACTTTACTATTTAAGGCACTCAATTGATCCTCAAGAGTTTTATTTTTTGCGAAAAATGTCTCCAAGATGAACCTAGTTCCATTCCTTTAATTTGCTTTTAATGAACTATAATTTTTAAAAAAAATTGAAAGCAGAGTATCCTTCCTTTAAAGGCTCATCTTGCCACCATCGAGACACCATTTCTGAAAATCCTTGTTCTCGGAACCACATCTTTTCCATTTTAAAAGGGCACCATACTCACACCCCATCCTTTTGAATGGTCAATGACACCAAAAAATGGTCCGAGCCCGACAATCCCAGTACCTCAGCTTCGTAGACCAATGGTATCTCATTCCAGTTTCCCGCTAGGAAGAAGTGGTCCAACTTTTTTGCAATGTTCAAAAAACCACGCCTTCGATTCGTCCAAGTGAAGACGCCTCCTTTGGCCTCTGCTTCTAACAAACCATTGTCGGTCACAAAAATCTATAAGTCATCCTACGTTCTACATAGACCATCTTTGCCCCCCTTTTATCTAAGGGACTGAGTGTAGCATTGAAATCGCTAGCCAGTATCACCATCGACTGGTCCACACTTCGGAGAAAATCAGAAATTTCACCCCACACTCATCGTTTGTCATCTGAACTAACAAGGCCATAGATATTGATGAGATAGCTAGAAAAATTCAAAATTAAAGAACTCACTCTTACCACTTGCCAGGACCTCGACTTTGATATAGCCTCCATTTTGACCGTCCTTGGGTTTTAGAGAATTCCCGAACCCCTGGATGCGCTAATTGCATCCACAAAAAAACCAGACCATGTTTTGTCTTACTCCAAAAAATTTTGCCGCACTTTCCCCTTCTAGCTTTGTCTCCTGGATACAGACTATGTCTGGGTGCGTTTAATTAAAACCCCTCTTGCTCATCCACCATTTGTCAGAGGCATTGTAGCTCTAACGTTCCATGTTACGATTTTTATTGCGAGCCAGGAGAGAATAAATCTCTCCTGGATATGAGCTTCCTCTGCTCCTTCATGTTACCAACATCTTCCAACAATTTCTGAATGGATTTCCTACCTATGGAATGCTGCCCACTAGTATTATCTTTTGCGAGCTTTGCATAGGTTTGGTTGATTGTCCTCTGTTCTGTAATGCCCATCTCCTCCTGCAACCCAAATTCATCTTCCATATTTCCTAATTCTGTGTCGGCCTTTGAAGACATCACCATCTCCAATTTTGTTGGGGACATCTAAATATCCTTGAAGGAGGCCTTGGTATTGTCATATTGGTCAAAAGGTTCTTCTCTTTCAGCACTAGCTTCGCCCAGAAGTTCTTGCCCGACAGAGTTTGCATGCAGTATCTCACACACGGTTGGGATAATCATCAGAGTGCTCTCCTCTATGGGTGTATATAACTTTCATGCCTGGGCCTTGTCCACTTCTGCTCTAGCAGTTTCTTTGGGTTTTGAGGAACCAGCCGCATTCTCCGGGGAGTGAGTAAACCCTTTCGCATCATTACCTCCCTGTTCTGCCCTGCTGCCTGAAACCCCTATCTCCTCCATTCGCTTGTGGTCGTTAAAAAAAATGGGGTCAGAATCATTCGATGGGGGATTTGTCCCCTGATCTTCCAACTGAGGTGGTGACCTCAGTTCTAATGGTCTGAACATTTTGGCTTGTCTGTCCTCCAAGATTTTTTCTGTAGTGTTTTTACCCTTCTGCTTCATTTGAAAATCTTGCTCCGAGTGCCCCCATTCCTTACAGATTTTGCATTTTTCCAAGATCTCTTCAACCTGAATTTCTTGATGCCAATACCCTTCTGTCATCCTGATTTCGACATCTTTGGGAAGCAAGGGGTGTGGTTTCCACATGATACATATTCGGGCATACATGAAATGGTCCTCCTTTGAAATCGCTTCATCTGCTTTGATGAATGGGTTGAGCTTGCTACCAATAGTTTCCAGGGTTTCTGCGTTCCAATATTCAAATGGCAGATTGTAGAGTTTGATCTAAATGGGTATTTCCTCAACCGAAGCCTATTTTGGGTTGAAATTTGGGGACCAATTTTTGATCTACATTCTAATACCGCTCATCATGAACGAGCCATTGAAGATTATTGTAGTCTTTTCCCATTCAGAGCCTAAAATAATTAGGCAAAAACTATTTGGAAGGGTTTTGATCACAAAGTGTGACCCCCATTCTTCATCCACGCATTCCCTTAATTTGGGGTATGAGCATTTGAATTGACACCTTCTAGCTTTTTGTCTCAACTCAGATGCTTAATGACCGATTGTCTATAGTCGTTGGTACTTCCTTTGTTTTTGTTTTTGCCTGCTTGTTAGATCGAGGCACCCATTCTTTCTTTTGCATCCTTCTGACATCTCCATTAGCTCCGTGAAAAACCTTGTGGTAACCCCAACAGTTTTGTTCAGTTTGTGATGTATTTTTAATGCGGGCTCCAACATGTTTTCTGGTCTCCCATCTGCTGCGCCACTGGTTATGACCGCTGGTTGGATGCCTAGGCATACATGAAATCCTAGGATCCACAACACTGCCATTTTTTTTGCTACCAAACTCTGGATCTGCGAACCCTACCTACCTGCGTCGTTCCATCATAAATTGAGCTCCACCCTTGATAGAAAGTGAAGAATCCAAACAATCTTATTATACATTCCTTGAGTTACATCTAGAGTAAGATTTGGGGTCATATTCTATAATAGATAATTGTGGGAAAATACTAGAAGACCAAAACCTCATTCTAAATAACTTGAATGCAATATCAAAAAGTTGGTGTCCCGGATCTTATCTACTACTGTCTAGTTTGTCTTTCCTAAAAAGCCACAAAAGTGTCTGGCTATCAAAATTTCCAATCTAAAACTGTAAGCTCTCTTGTAGAAAGATATAGGTCACCATAAAATCCAAATCATTTCAATTATCCTTAATTTTTATTTAATGCTATTAATTAATAAAAAATCAAGTGCAACCGATGTTAATGTAGAAACCTAAACATAGAAGTCTTGAATAAAATAAGAACAAACACAAAGCTAATATCAAATGAAGACATAGCACAAGGATTATAAGAGAAGAGAATCATAGATTTGTGATCTCCTATCACATATGTGCTTTGTGAACTCCTTAATTTCCAATTGTTTGTTGTATTTTCTTATGATATTTTTGTTGTTATTTGTAGTCGAACATAAGAAAGATGCGATGATATAAATCCCAAATATCTACGCAATGTAATAAAGATTTGTGAGCCATATATGAAAAATCCATTTCATGTACAACATTAATGCATGTAATGGCACATTTGTTTTTATGTTTTTACCATTCAATGCAGCTATAAATGCCTGCGTCAAGGCTAGACAACTATGGTTGATTGCCACAAATGGAAGACACAAAATCAAGAGCTCGTTGACTATTGGCAATTCATACAACATGGGAAAATGCTATGCAACTCGTTTAAAATGTAAAATGTTTTCTTGACGAGCGATTTTTTTCACTAGAACGCAGTGCCCAAGTCATTGACTTGAATGGGAAAATGACTGCCTCTACAACAAATGGGGGACAACACATGTAATGCATTTCTTGAGAGCCATGCTGATGGTTGGGAGGATTTCAATGAATGTTTCTGTAACGTAAATGAAATGTAAAAAAACCACACAATGTAAAAATTAATGAGCTGACTCTACAACGTCAAATCTGTGCACAACTTGTTGACACCTTTCAACTGTAGTATTATTAATATTTATATGTTCATTAATTAAGACAACGACAATTTAGGTTCAACAAATTCAATATGTTCTGTAACTGAGAATGGAGGTCAGTGATGAGATGAATATTTGCCATGATTTTTTATAATATTTTGCTAAGTCTAGGATAGTCCTTCATGTGCTCTATTCCTTGTTCGCTGCTCTTTATTTCATGACCTTAAGATTTATTTACTGTTTTGTTTGATCAGTGACATGTAGCCACATAAACTTCAGTTTCATGGTTTAGACTCTCATAAGTTGGACACTCATGGTTGAACATTAATACCTTTTAAATGCTATGCAATATACTTATATATGATAATCTATAGCTATGTTTCAATGGATACTTAATCATACGATATATATATATATATATATGTGTGTGTGTGTGTGTGTGTGTGTGTGTGTGTGTGTGTGTGTGTGTGTGTGTGTGTGTGTGTGTGTGTGTGTGTGATTTATTTTTGTTAAGCATTTATGATGCAGACCAGCTCATTAAAGAAGGCATAACCGAGCAAGCACCTGAGCGGTTACTCATGAGGACCCAGCCCTGCAATTGAAGAAGCAGTATTGGAATCGGTCCAAGGATGTGTTGGAAAGTGACAATGCAAGCAATTGTTATTTTGTCATTGTTGTCAAACCTTAACTGGTGAGACTATTGTTATCTGTTTAAGTACCATATCTATTATTGATGAAGAAGATTTAACAAGAAGACCAAGTGAATGGTTGAGTTAAGGCAAATAAAAGGGTACTTGATTAGTTGGCACTTTGGCAAAGTAATTAGTTGTTTATCTTTCAAAGACAGTTTTTCTAGTTGTTCTATGCCGAGCAAGTTTGGCTTGTGCCGAGCAAAGTTGTTCGTGACGAGCAAAGTTGTTCAATGCCGAGCACCATTGAAATTGGTGAGTGGAAACAGTGATGTTGGCCGACTTACATTAATTGGATTAATGATGAGATTTGAGATCTCTGGTCGACTTAGTTAATTTTATTGGGATATGTAATGTTAATTAAAGATTGATCCAAGTCATTTAATGTATGGGTACCCGTAATTAATGCATGGTTTCAAGATTTAATTAGAGACTACTTTGGAGAAGTAAAGGTAATGCAAAGATGGAATGATCCGTTGGATCTGACCTAACCTAAGATCTACGATCTTGTTTAAGCGGCAAAAGATTTATCTGACCTAGACAAAGAGGTATATGATAATCTCAAGGGGTTATTCATTGAGTGTGCAAGAGCGGATGTGTATGCAAAAGGTTTGCATAGTTGATTTACTGTTTGGCATGATCTAGCAGAAAAGGATGAATACAGAAGCAGAGAGATGCATGTGTGATTGCTTGACGAATTTCCAAGCAGATCAGAAGGTTGAAATGACAATGCAGGCTATCCAGTAAAGTTAACATCAGAGCTGTAATTGGATCTGAATTGCAAAGTAAGTTGTATGTATTAGATCACAACTACTGATTACTTTCTAATCATTGTATCAGTTAAAATCCTTTAACAAGGTTGACCTAACAGTCATTTGTATAAATCCTCTAACAAGGTGACATTTAGGTGGAATGTTCTAAGTCCTCTAACAAGGCCACTCCTGACAGGGTGATTAAATCCTTTAACCAGGTCACACCTAGCAGTGTGTTATTGTAACCTTTAATAGGGTTGGCTCCTCACAGAGCTCACTTCAGAAGAGTGAAAACTTGGTAGCATGTTACTGGTGGTTCTTCCCATATTGGATTTCCACGTTAAATACTTGTGTCAACTTGTGTGAATGCTCATGGTTTGTTTTACTGTTATGTTTCTACAAGCTAATTTCAATTGACAGTAAACTGCATGATTAAGTTGTTGACATATGCTACTGCTGCCAAGTAGATCTAAAATACAAAAAGTTTTAATTTGCTACATCTAGACCTGAGGATAACTGATTCACCCCTCCCCTCTCAGTTATTCTAAATTCATTCTAACAGGATGAAGTTGGAGACATCCGGGATAAGATTGAGTCAAGGGAATGCCCTTAATGCTGAGAAAATCTAGGAAGTAGTGGGAGTTAGATCTGTTCTTCATGCTCGTTGATAAGTTCTTATTGGACTACCTTTATGGATGTTTTTACTCCTACTTCTTAGTTGCAATAATGTATCCACCTATTCTCTTGGTGTGATCAGTTAGTAGATAAGTTTCCTTTTAAATAAGTGTCACTCTCCTACGTGAGAAGTAGGAGGCAACAATGAAGTTTGTAATAGCATACTCTGTTTTATTTCATCTTTATGAATACAATCAAATTTATTCTTACATGAATGTAAGAATGGAGTTTTGAAGAATCATCTTTCGTAATTGAATTCTGGATACTCACTCAAGGGGGCCCACTTGGTGAGTAATCCTTAGCAGTATTAGTTTTATTTCCCGCAACTCATAGTTTTAGGTTTTGGTATTTGTTTGTTCCTGCAGCCAAAGCAGGCATAGTAATACACGTCTGATTTATACCGAGCTTGTGTTAGTTAAGCCTTGTGAGTTCAACATTAGTATTTTTAGCATCAGTATCTCAGTTAAGTTACTTTGCAAGCATTTGTTTCCTACAACAATAGAATAGGTTCACTTTCAAGTCTTTGTTTCCTGCAGCTTAGGAGATAACACGACTTTAGTAGGCACTTAGTGCATATGTTGTGCAGTCCCATTTCAAGTATAATTCTCTAGGTTGATGATTAAATGAGCCTTCATAACAAGAAATATAACTACTCAGATATGATATCCAATCCCTGAGTTGAGTTATGAACCGAGTTATTGATCCCTTTGTGAAGTCAAGCTGTTATTATGCTCTGTAACGCAGGATGGACGATCAACAATCTCCTGATAGTAGTCATTAGCTTTCCAACACTTACAACCGTTGATCACTTCAAACAAGCCGGAACATTCAAGAGTGGAAACGCCTACGACCTAATAAATACAAAAACAACTTTTTAAAAATTAGACAAAAACAATAATTGTTTGAAATGTCTCAAATATTTATCAATCATAATGTAGCTTTGCTATTATATCTTATTTATTGTAATTGAAAAATGCCTAAAATATATATTATCCCTTATTCCCCTCTATTTTAAATTGATTTAAATTTTTATACAATGAGAACTTCCTCTCTTTAGTGCTAGTGAGTGCTAGTTAATAGTGTTTAAAAGTTAGTAAATACAGTTTAAACGGGTTTTTACGAGGGTTAGACACACATTCACGTAACATTAATAAAAAAATAGTGAGAAAAGAAACGCCGCGTCCAATTTTCAAGATCTCTCCGGCTTCTTAAATGCTAACTAGGTGGGATAAAAACGACCACATGAACACTACTGTGTAAAGGATCCATTACGAATTGCCAACATCATCATAATGGTATATTAATCCTCAAGCAAGAATCGACGGTGGAAATTGGTCGATCGTAGCGCTGTGGCAAAGCAATCTGGCAATGAAGGGGAAGACGGGTTAAGCTTAGTCTCCCACTGATCCATCAAAAGATCAGGGCAGAAGATTGGGTTTTACAGAGGCCATAGAAGGGCATGGCGGGGCGAGGCGTGGTGAGGCCCGTGTGGCTAAAGCATGCGGAGGAAGCGAGGGTGAAAGAGGAGGAGCAGAAGGCCGCTGCAGCCAAAGCCGCCTTTGAAGCCACATTCCAATCGCAGAACACGAGAAACGTTATTAATGGGAAAGAGGAGGAGGAGGAGGAGGAAGATGTTGCGGCCTTCAAGCCAATCGGACCCGTCGATCCAGGAAAATGCACCGCTGCGGGAACGGGCGTCGGAGGCGGCGCCGCTGGCACTGTTGCATCGTTTGTGGTTACAACAAGGGATTCTGATGGCCGGCGGATTCCGCATGGCGGACAGACGATCAGGGTTCGAATCCGCGCGGCGGCAGGGGGAGCTGAGCAGGAAGCCATGGTGAAGGACCACGCCGATGGGACTTATACTGTCACGTATGCTGTCGCCAAGCGCGGGGATTATTCTGTTACTGTTGACTGCAATGGACGCCCGATTTCCGGTAGCCCCTTTCCGGTTTTCTTCAGCGGCGGCGGCAGTATTCCGGTGAGCACTCCAGGATTTGTCAATGGGGTTTCTGGTCAGATGCAGACTTTTCCTAATATGGTTTCCGGGATGATGCCTGGGATTATTACTGGTGCCAATGGTGGGTTGGTTTTGCCGGGGCTTGGGGAGGTTTGTAGGGAGTATCTTGGTGGACGTTGTGCGAAGAGTGATTGTAAGCTGACTCATCCACAGCATCACCAGTTGATGGCTGCCTTGTCTGCAGGGGGCGCCATGGGTGCCCTCAGTCAGATGCCCATGGGACCTTCGGCGGCTGCAATGGCAGCGGCCCAGACTATTGTAGCTGCTCAAGCGCTTCAAGCTCATGTTGAATCTGCAGGTGAATATTATCACTTTTCAGCACTTGTGTCTGAGGCTTTTCTTGGAGTCTGAGCAGTCAAATTTCTGCCTTTCCTTTGTTTTTGGCCTTTTTGATATGTTTTTCTGCGAAAAATTTCGGTAATAAACAGTTCGTCAAGATGTTTTCTTGATTCGATAAGTTTTACTTTGGGCGAATAACCTTAAGATTAGATGCCACAACCTAGGTCTAACCTTAGGATTAGATGCTACGACCTATGTCTAACCTTACGATTAGATCCCGCAATGGATATGTATCCGATGCCACGACTTCAGCTTTTTCCTACGCTCAATTGAACTTCAGCTTTTTCCTACGCTCAATTGAACCTTGTGCAGACCTTCGGGGGTGACCACCACATCCAGCAAGTTGGATACTGAGTATTGCTCAATTTAAGCTATACGCGAAAGACATGATCCTCATACATCTCGAGCTCTTCCTATCTGACTACTTAATAACAGTTCTTAATCTTATTTGAAAATGTTGTTATCATTGTACAATCAACAATTTTTATGATTCAAGACGCTTGAAATTACGGTTTATAGAATATTGATCTCTACAATTAGATTCTTAATGCCAAAGTCAATGGTTATCGCACACCCTTGATGCTTAGGTTATTCGTACAATGGCTCAATTTGATTGCATATGAATGTTTCCACTATTTTCTCCTATTTGTTTAGGAGATTTAATTCTCAAAATTAACTTTTTAGGAGCCTTCAAGGTAATAATTTTTATGCTTTTAGATGAGACATGTGATATCTTGTTTCATTCAATTCTTCTGCTGGATGATAAACTACTCCATTGATACTTGTTTGTAAATAAAATTATTCAAGTTGATAATGGATCAAAAGAAAGCCTCAGTCCTCTGCTGAAGCAATTTGAAAAGAAACAATCTCCTTGAAGTAGGAGTTTCTCTAGATATAAAAAGGTGCAATAAGCCAAACCTCTCCAGACTGCCTCAATAATTTTACATAAATGCGATCTTAGTTAGCTGCAACTGTGAGCCACTTACAATTTTGTTAGTCCAACATCCATTTAAAAAAGAACATTTTTTTTCTCCAACTTACACTTTATCAGCCTAAGCAAAGTGTTTCTATGAAATTCAACTTTTACAAGCTCTATGCACGCCCTCACAATGCAGGTTTGAATATTTGTAAAACTTTTCTGGTTACTAGCTATAGTGATCTGGTGGTATTGTTTCATTATCAGGTTTAAAGAGTCATGGTGACAGTAGTGCCTCATCAAAGGAAACAGATAACCATGATGTCATATCAAGAACAGTTCAAGTTAGCAACTTCAGTCCCTTGCTTACATCAGAGCAATTGCGTCAGCTTTTTAGTTACTGTGGAACTGTTATTGACTTCAGGATGGTTGATTTGAAGCAATTGCTATACGTGGAATATCCAAAGGCGGAAGAAGCCAAAGCTGCATTGTCATTAAACAATATGGAGGTTGGTGGGCGACCTTTGAATGTTGAGATGGCAAAGTCAGTGCCTCCAAAAATCAATGTAAGTTCAAGTTCTAGTCAATCAACTGCTTTGCCAATGATGATGCAACAAGCAGTGGCAATGCAACAATTACAGTTTCAGCAAGCACTGATGATGCAACAGGCAATGGCCTCCCAGCAGGCTGCTAGCAGAGCAGCAACATTAAAGTCTGCTGCTGAGGCTGCTGCTGTGCGGGCTGCAGAAATTAGTAAAACACTTAAAGGAGATGGTGATAGCAAGGAGGAGAAAGAGCTGAATGAAACACGACGGTAGGTCCTTATATTGCTTTGTCTTCTTTTGCAGTGATTCTCAGAGTCTTGTTAAACAATCCATTAACTGACTGTAAAATGATGCTTCTCAGGTCAAGATCTAGATCAAGGTCACCAGTTAGATCTCACCGCAAGCGTCGTGGACGGTCACGCTCCTTATCTCCTATTCGATATCGTCGAGATCGCCGGCAGAGGTCAAGATCAAGAGATCATCATCATCACAGTAGCCCTAGTAGAGATCGAAACAATTATCACAAAGATAACCGGGATGGATTCCGTGCATACCATGCCATTCGGGAACGAGAAAGAGAGAGAGATCGCTTTTCTCGAAGTTTGAGGAAGGGCAGAAGCAGGAGCAGGAGTCCAAGCAGGCCAAGGATTTCATCTCGAGCTCGTTCTAGATCACCTAAATATCGAAAGGAAGGGCATACTTCACGTGAGGTGAAGCGGGAAGACCAAAGACATGGTCGACATAGAAGGGGCTCAAGAGAAGCCAGTTTCGAGAATGATTTGCAGGTATCTCAAGGAGAGAGGAGACAGAAAGCTAAGGGACATGAGTCTGTCAAAAAAGATGTATGTGATGTTAAGGAAGACAAGGATAAAAGGAATACCTCACATGGAGTTAAAAGAGAGGACCACAAATCTATGCGCCATTCTAGGCACTCAAAGTCTCCATCAAAGGATTCAAGAGAAGGCAGTTTGGAAAAGGAAAGGGATATGTTTGAAGAAGTAAAAAGGGAAGACCAGAAATCTGCACACCTTTATAAGTATTCAAAGTCTGTATTAAAGGATTCCAAAGAAGACAAATTGGAGAATGATGTGAGCATCTCTCCCAGAGAGAAAATGGTATCAAAGGATTCAAGAGAAGGCAGTGCAGAGAAGGATTTAAGCATCTCTCCAGCTAAGAAAAGAGAGAGATATCAAGAAGGTAAAGAAGAAGACATTGAAACTTCCTATAGTCGGCATTCTAAATCTACATCAAAGGATTCAAAACGAGAGATGAGAGATATAACTCCAGAAGCAAAAAAGGAAAACTACAAATCTGCCCATTATTCCAGGCATTCAGAACCTGAATCAAAGGATTCAAGGGACTTGGAGAAAAAATTATGCATATCTCCTTCAGCTCTGAGAGTAAAAATGCAAGAAGTGAAAGGAAAAGACAGCAAATCTTCACACCATTCCAGCCATTCAGATTCCAAATTAAAGGATTTAATGAAAGACAGCTTGGAGAAGGATTTGAGCGTATCTCCTACAGGTGGGAGGGATACATTGTCAGAAGTGAAAGGTGAAGACCATAAATCTTCTCGCTATTCTATGCAGTCAGACTTCAAAGCAAAAGATTCAAGGGAAGACAGTTGGGAGAAGGATCTGAGTGTATCTCCTGCACTGTCAAGAGACACACTGCTTGGACAGAAAGTTAAAGAATATAAATCTTCTCACCACTCCATGCATACAGAGTGCAAATCAAAAGATTCAAACGAAAACAGCTTGGAAAAGGATTTGAGCATATCTCCAGAAGGTTGGAGAGACACTTTGCAAGGACTAGAAGGTGAAGATCACAAATCTGGTAGTCATTTTGGTTATTCAGTGGCCAAATTTAAGGAACCAAGGGAGGACAGCTTTGAGAAGGATTTCAACATATCTCCTGCAGGACAGAGAGACACACAGTCAGAAGGGAAAGGAGAAGACCATAAATCTTTCTCCCATTCCATAAGCCCAGAATCCCAATCAAAAGGTTATAGAGAAAAGAGTCTTGATGATGGTTTGAGTCTGTCACCATTGAAGAGGACAGCAGAGAGTAGGAAAGTAGACAAAAGGGATGCAATCAGATTAGATACAAGAGATTTTAAGGAATATGAGGATAGAGGAGTTCTGGCTTTATTTGAACAGTCAAAACCTGAAGAGGCAATGAACAAATACACTGCTCATGAGATTATTGGCGGAGAAATATTGGAAGATAAATGTCATGATGTTGTCACTAAGATGGAAAGTCTCAGAGGAGCCAATAGAATAATGGAAGATATGATGAATGATGATAGTATTCAGGAAGACAAACATGTGAGTAAGCACTCAGAGGGAAGTTGGAAAATTGAGGATAGAGGAAGACCTGAACAGACAAGTGATTTGAAGGAAGAATGCAGGGAAACTAATGATGGCAGAGGGAGACATAAAGAAAAGAGGCACCGAAGAAATGAAAATAATACCAGTAGTGAAGTTAAAATAAGAGAAACAACATGGCAAGATGATGATGTAGACGAACTAGAAGCAAGTATGCTGCACAGAAAGCAAAAGAAGTTAGATGACAATGAAGAGGACTTGAAACAAAGGAAACGCCATAAAAGGGAGAAGGATGTTAGTGATAAGAAGAAAAGGAGACGACATAAACATAGACACAGCAAAGAGGAGGACAGCGACAGAAATGACCATAGGAGGAAAAAACACAAGCGCCAGCAGTCTACTTCTTATTCAACAGGAAGTTCATTAGATGATAGTGAGAGCGGTGATAAAAAGAAGAAAAAACACAGACGGCGAAGACATATATCTTATTCACCACAAAGTTCACCTTTGGTTGATATTGACAATTATAAGGGCCTGGGTCAGCGTGAGCAGAAACACAAAGGTGGTTCTAATTCTGTTTCATGCAGTCAAGATATGCAAGACTGAAAGCAATTTGAGCCAGGAACGATTGTTATGTACAGATTAACTCTGCTAATATTTCTCATGCATCAACAATTGGTGCTATAGCCTAACCAGTCATCTGGACATCTCTGTCTGGACTGCTCCTATGCAGGTGTTCTTCTGGTGTGGATTGGAACAAGGATCTAGGAGGTTTGTTCTCCAAATATTGATGTGTGAAGGACCTTTATGACGTTGTTTTGGCTTTTGGCTGAGTATGCAAAACAAGCATACAATTTCCTTGCAGGTTGGAATTTGGATTGTGGGGGATGACTGACGACCAGCCTGCAACTGATTGGCTCATATATCATCTATAGGTAGCCATACTGGCCAATTCCCTGCATTTTGGATGTGCTATAATTTTGCATAACATCTTGGCGAATAAACTTTTTATTCAAACATTGATGCCATTAATTGCTTATGTCAATTTATGCTTGGTAGTTGATGAATTGGTTAAGTATTTCTCAAATTATCAACTTCTTTATATGCATGTATAAGCCATTGCTTTTTAACTAGGGAATAGAGGTGTGGTAGAAAAAGGTATAACGTGTAAAGGAGATGCAGATGTCATTCACTTAAGTTCAGATCATTAATGACAGATTGTTTTTATAATTTTATTAGAAAGAGTTTCCCCTTGTTTGGTTTCATCAGTTAAGAAAGAGTTAAAAGTAAAGCCTATATAGCATGTCTTCAGTATTTGTACAGGCCATTGGCAGAGCGTTATTTTTCAAATGTTTGCTTTCTATTTTAAATTTGCTGTATTTGTCGTAAATGGTATAAACTTTGACTAAATTACTGGTGACACCGCTGCTCTATATATTGATGGAGTCATATGGTGTGGAAGCATGTCTGATTTCTGACTTTTCCCAAAGGCTAGGTGCTATATTTTTGGGTTGGAGCACGTATTGCATCCCCAAAATGGATCTTTGGGATGCTTGTTTCGGTAAGCTCATAAGGTGTTAGAGTGCACGCTGATTTGAACAGACAGTTCATAAAACTGAGCACTTATACAAGTGCACCGTCAGATTCTAGTTTAGGTTCCGATAGTTTTTTTCAAACTTGTGTTCCTTATGCCATCCATTGTAGAAGCATATTCTTGCTCATTAAATAACTAGACAACTCCTTTAGACGTTTTCTCTTTTTGTTAAATGGCTACCATGCCTGCCTTGGACCAGTGTTAAAGAGGAAGCAAAATGATTAATGATGATCATACAGTGCGTTATATTTTTAATTTAAAAGAAGAGTATATCTTTGAAAATGAAACCTACCTTTAAAGCGACTTGTAATTCTTTTCAATTTTTTTATGTAAGCATTTCACAGCCTAAAAAATTTCAAAGATATGAGATGATTCCTGTTAAATGCTTGTGAGGGATGCGTCACATTCAATGTTTTTAGTTTGGTATAGTTCATGATGTTATTTGAACATATATATTTCCTTAATTAAACTTCATTCTTTGTGAACGCTGCTTGTTTTTGTACCGCTTGCCAATTTTGGACTTTCTGACTGTTGTTACAAAGCTTCCAGTTTAAAATATTAATAATTATTGTGTTTAGATGAATATGAATGTATATCACATCCATCATTTGTTGTGTTGAACAATTACTTTTATTTTTTTCCTGTCACTGATTTGTTGTTGAGTTAATTAAATATCAAACTGTCATTTTCTATATTTGTTTTGTTCAGAGCATTTTAAATTATAGTCTAGTGTGTCGTGAAATTTTCTCGAGTCTGTAATTTGTTGGAATGGTCAAAATGGGTATATGGTTAACTGGAATCATTTTTCTTGGGGTTTGGGCTGCTGGGGTTTGTGGGTGGGGGAACTCGCGGGCTTTTCTCTAGGATGTTGCGCTGGAGCAGGATGGAGCGGGAGGGCCAATGCCATTGATACAACGGGTAAGTTTTCTATGCGTGTCACAATCTATGACAACAAAGCATGCTTTCAATCATACAAAGCTTCACTAGTTTTCTCTTTTTGCTTTATCTGTGGTGTAGATCATATAAGTTTTCTTCTTTTAAGCTCTACTGTAATTAACAATGTGATTGATGCTAAAGCAATAATTTGTTTATGTTAGGATGTTTCTTGATATGTTTACCATTTTGTTGACCAGTTCATTGTATGTCCAGCATCAGAGAATATCAGGTATGATTCTCTTTGCTGCCAGTTTTTCGAGGATATTCTTTTGATCTTATCCTATTAGGGTAGGTCTTGTAACTCTTGTAAATGGATTGGGGCATGTATGCGGTGGTTTGTCATATTGACTATATTTAGCTATATTGTTTGTCCTTGAAGTATAAATTAAATGGATGCAATTCTTAATTTTTTGCCATCTTTTTTTCCTTTAAACGCATACTCGTGATTTATATTAGTAAAACTGAGAATACATTTTCCTTGGGTTTCTAAATCCTAGCACATTCAACTTATAAGAAAATTGAGCAACATTATAATTGATAAGTAGGAGATGTTTTTCACAGAAAGTCAAATTGTGATATTGCTATCAGGGTTTCATAATCCTGATAGCAATATCACAACATTATAATTTTTTTCAGAGATAAACATGGCATGGCAATTTATGACCCAATAATACTCAATCTACGAACACAGACTAAAAAGCAAATTAGATAATATCTAGGATGCCGGTTCGGGTTCGGGTTCGAAGAACCGGTTCGCCGGTTCGCCAAAATTTTGAAAAGGGGTTTGGGTTCGGGTTCGTTAGTACAAAAATATGTAATTTTTTTTTTATATATATACATATTTTGATATAAATGCAGCCTAGAAGCGTGAGTTAAGATTAGAATGTCACGTAGTATCATAAAAAGTAAACATTTAAACAATAAAAACACTATTAAATTTGTAATCATACCATCATGAATCATGAATCCATGATCATACCATCATATAATTCAAGTTCAAGTGCAACATCAAAGATTCAAAACATCTAAATTAAATTACAACATCAGTTCAAGTATCATTGATCAACTAATGGATTCAAAATTTGTTGATATTCAATGTTCATTATTCTAGTCTCTAGAATGTAGAAATA
>MU228556.1:397185-451843 GCA_018584345.1 Thuja plicata | reverse complement strand
GAGCATTAGAAGCAACAAAAATGTCTTTAAACTCACCTTTTAGGGTTGTGGACACCAAATTTTCATAAAATTTGCAATAAAATCGTGTTTTAAGTGAAACCGCAGGGCAAATTCGCTTGAAATTCGACCCAAATTCGAGTTTTTCGGCGAAATTCGCCCGGGTTCGAACAATAAAAATCCGGGTTTGAATTTGGGTTTGAAAAATCGAACCCTGCCAAAAACAGTCGAACCCACAGTCGAACCGGACCTGAATTTCGGACCGGTTCGAATTTGGCAGGGTCCGCAGGGGGCAGGGGCCGAACCCGGTATCCTAGAGATAATAATCTGATGCCCAAAATTCCTGTCATCGCTGCCTTAAAAGGTCAAAAAGATTGACAACCAGAAAGGCCTAGATTTTAGGCGATTTCCCTTGAAGATGAGCTCGCCACCAATTAAAATATTATGTTATCTTTATCTAAAAAATTTGCCAAAGGACAAAAGAAATTTAAGACCCCAAATACAACTGAAAAATAGGAACTTCACTTAAGTGTTTTAAGTGAACTCGGACCCACCAGCAGTCATCTCCTTATTCATAAATTTGACCAAGTCTGGGAGACACACAAAGAGACTTTGGAAAGTATTTACTGTAGACTGACACCTCAGAAACGAGGGAACATTACAGTCCTCCCTTCCCAAGATTGCTGGTCCACAAGCAACCGCAAGTTAGGATCCTGCAATATCTCATCACCTTCCCATGAAGCATCATCAATGGGCAATCCCTTCCATTTTATCAGATACTCTCGAACAGTCTTATTTCTCAGCTTCTTCTCTCCAATCTGCAATTCCTTCAGGTTCTAAAGTTTGTTTCCCCTCATCATCCAACGGAGGCAACTCAGGCGAAAGAATTGTCTGTTGTCCCAATGCCTTATTCAAGCAAGAGACGTGGAAAATATTATGAATTTTACTTCTTGCTGGAAGTTCAAGTTCGTAGTCAACTTCCCCAATCTTCCTGAGCACTTTGTAAGGCCCATAGAATCCGGGCTTCAACTTCTGTGCTCCACTACTCTTCAAGGATGATTGTCTGTAGGGCTGTAAATGCAGGAAAACCAAGTCTCCTTCCTGAAATACTCTCTGAATCCTTTGCCTATTTGCATACATTTTTTGTTGATTCTGTGCCTATAAGATATCTCTTAATGCCTTAAGAATATCTTGGTAACTCTGCATGGTTTCCTTTGCTCAGGGAACCTTATTGTCATCAAATGCTAAGTCTATAAATGACAAAGCCTCATATCCATACAAAGCTCTAAATGGTGACATTCCAATAGTCGTATGATAGGTAGTATTGTAACAATACTCACCTAAATAAAGTCATCAGACCCATGCACACTGCTGCCCTGAAACATAGTTTCTGAGGTAGCCTTCAACCCATTTGTTCACTAACTCTGTCTGTCCATTCGTTTGAGGATGATATTTGGTACTGGGTGTTAGTTTTGTCCTTGTCAAATAAAACAATTCTTGCCAAAATATGCTGATAAACCTATTGTCCCTATTGCTGACTATGGTCTTAGGAAGAGTGTGCAACCTGAACACTTCCTGGAAAAATAAGTCAGCAACCTGTGAAGCTGAGTAATCAGTAGCAATGGCGAAGAAATGAGAGTATCTAGTCAACCTGTCCATGACTACAAATATGCAATCCTTCCCTTGGACTCGTGGAAGTCCTGTGACGAAATTCATTGATATACCCTCCCACTTTTGTTTCGGAATAGGCAGACGTTGTAGAAGACCTGCCGAAAAGTGTGCTCAGACTTATTCTTCTGGCATGTTAAACATTCACGGACATGTTGCAGCACATCATCCTTAAGTCCCTTCCAGGAGAATCTCTCTTTTACCTACTTGTAAGTTTTGAAGAACTCCGTATGTCCAGCTAGAGGCGTGTCATTTAATGCTCTCATAATACTCTACTTTAATTTAGACCCAGGTACAAGGAAGATCCTGTTTTGTAATATATCATTTCTTCTACTATAGTATATCTATCATCCTGTACCTTCCCATCCACTATATCACAAGCGAAGGAGTCCTTAGTGTACTCAAACAACAGCTGCGATTTCTAGTCAACTGAAATTTCTGTAAGTGAGCAAAGAGTGGGCCTCCTAGAAAGTGCATCAACAACGACATTCTTCTTTTCTTTGATATATTCCACATCAAAGTCATATGCTTGAATCTTATTCACCCACTTTAGTTGACGTTCATTGAGATCCTTTTGTTCCAAAAGATACTCCTGACTATTATGATCAATCCTCACAAAAAATTTTGCACCCACCAAGTAACGTCTAAACTTGGTTAAAGCATGCATGATAGCCACCATCTCTTTGTCATACGTGTAATACATTTTTTTCTGGATCTCTGAGCTTCTTGCTTTCAAACATAATAGGATGTCTATCTTGCATTAGTACTGCGCAAATGACCTGTCCCGAAGCATCACACTCCACAATGAAAGGCTTTGTGAAGTCAAGGAGTGCTAATACTGGACAAGTGCTCATGATGTCCTTGAGCCTTTCAAAAGTAGCCTGTGCCTCTATAGACCACTAAAAAGCCCCTTTCTTTGTAAGCTTAGTCAAGGGGGAAGCTAATTGGGGAAAACCTCGCACAAATCTTCTATAATAACAGCATAAACCCAAGAAGCCTCTCAAATTAGAAATGTTCTTAGGAGGTGGCCAATCCCTGATTGCCTGTATCTTCTCTTGATGAACTTTTACCCCTTCAACACCAAGCACGTGTCCCATATAAAGAATCTCTGTCATTCCGAATTCACACTTGGAAGCTTTAGCGAACAATGACTATTGTTACATGCTACTTAGAACAATTTCTAAATGCTGCAAATGATCTTCCCAAGTTTCGCTGTATATTAGTGTATCATCAAAAAATACTGATACAAACTTCCTCAACTGTTCATGGAAAACATGATTCATGCAAGATTGGAAAGTTGTTGGAGCATTGGTGAGACCAAAAGGCATAACAAGGAATTCAAAGTGTCCATAATGACAATGAAATGCTGTTTTCTGTATGTCTTCTTCTCTCACACTTATCTCATGATAACCAAAACTTAGGTCAATCTTGGAAAAGAACATTGAGCCATGTAATTCATCTATTCTAGGAATAGGATACCTGTTCTTAATAGTCCTTTTATTTAGTGCCCTGTAGTCTATACACATCCGTAACGTGCCATCCTTCTTGACTAGCACTACTGAAGAAGCAAACGAACTAGAACTTGGGCGAATATTACCTATTTTCAGTAACTCTTTAATTGTCTTTTCAATTTCCTCTTTGAAGTGATGAGGATGATTGTAAGGAGTTGTTATTACTGGTTTCGAGCCTTCTTCCAGCTCAATCACATGCTCAAATCCTCTATCAGGAGGGCGTCTTGATGGGATATTTCCGAACACTACACCGTGTTTGTCCAACAGAGACTGTACATCAACATGGTATGCTTGTTCCTTCTCTGTAACAACATTATTAGAAACAAAACAGTGGGCTGCCTACTCAATCTCTTCATGACGGAAAAAAGCCTCCATTCTTTTGGTAGAGACTACTCTAGGTCCTCCATCCGCCATGGCCTCCAACACTGTTTTCTTACCCTCAACCATGAACTCCAGCTGCATTTATTTGAAGTCCTGAACATACCTTTCTAAGGATTCTAGCAACTGAAGACCCAAGACAACATCCACATTTCTAAGACCAAGAACATAGAAATCTCCTGTTAAGGTATAGTCTCCCACTTGAATTTACAGCTGAGGTATGACGCAGTTACAACTCAGGGGAAAACCATCTACAACCATTACATTAAATCTAGGAAATTCCTCTACTTGAAGTCCTTGCTTACTGACAAGGCCCTCTAATGAAATTATGTGTAGCACCGCTGTCCACTAAACACACTATTTGCTGCCCCTTAATGACTCCTTTCAGCCGGAAAGGTCTGCCTCTTAGAATTCTTGAAAGAGTAGCTATGTATGGGTTTTCTCTAGCAGCAATGTCTTCCAGTTCTATTTGTGGTGGCTGAGACTCTTGCACACGATCTTCCTCATCACCACCTTCACTCTACTCTTCATCCTCTGAATGTACTTCAATTAAATGAAGTTTACCTTTTCCAAGGCAGCGATGTCCTAGTTTCCAAGGCTCTTTACAGGAGAAGCACAATTTTTTCTCCTTAGTTCATTTCGTAATTCTTGATCAACCTTTGATGGTGTGCTTCTGGGCTGATTGAAAATTGTGTTTTTCTGCTGGTTTGGCCCCTTTTTATCATTTTTTCAAGGGCTGTAATCTCCAAATCCATTGCTAATTCAATAACATCATCAAGAGAGCTGGGTCGATGGGCTTTCACTAAGCCTTTTAATTTATCACTGGGACCTTCAACAAAGAGCATTGTGACCCTCTTCTGAGGCATATCAGGAACCATTACTGCAATCTTTTGGAATTCATTGATATATGTTTCCAGCTGTTCGGTTTGGTTCAACTGGGCCAACTCCCTGTAATATATCTCTATATCCTTCCTATCAAAATGCGTGATCAACCTATTAACAAATTCTTCATATGATTGTATCATGGCATGATCCTAGGAAATGAGACCATGATGCTACCAGTCATATGCTACACCTTCCAGGTGCATGGTAGCAAATTGAATCACTTTCTCCTCTTCCATGGGTTTGAGTGCCAAAAAGGTATCCAACTTATGAACCCGTGACCTTGCTGAATAATTTCCCAGTTTCATCAAAAGTTGGGATATTTATCTTATTCAAAGCATCCTTATATTCTAGAGGCTGGAAAGCTTGCCTTACTGGACCCCTAGGTCTCCTGTCTTGTCTCTTCAAACGATTTCTAACCTTGTTTTTACATTGGTTCATGAACTTGTTCAAGTTCATTATCTGCCTTACATCAGCCGGCAACTGCATATACTCGTCTTGTGCAGCCATGACACCAACTGTGATTTGAGTTTCTTCTTCCTCTGCTTTAGGAGGGATTTCTCTGTCATTTTGTCATGGTAAAAATTGAGGACGCAAAGGTCGATCAGACCTTGTATCAGCTGTTCTAACCACATTAGTAGCGGCTCTGTTCTGATTTCCGTGTCTTACTTCTCTGCTGTGATGGCTACTTGAACTCCTTGATTGTGCACGATAATCTCTTAACTGCCCAACGGCTGTAATCATCTGTGCTTGAAATTGCTGCATCACCTGCTGTTGTTGTTGAGCAAATATTGTCAAAAAATCATTTAGCTGATTGTTCATCTCACGAATAGGGCTTCCATACCTTCCCTCTTCCATTTCTGCTTCAGATGAAGTGATTTTTGTTTCTTCCTGTTGCCCAGATCTACTTCTTGCCATCTAGAGTGCATAGAACCCAGTTACACAGACATGCAACGAAAAAGCAGATGAAACGCCACAGGCTGGTAATGTTTTTGAGCTCTGATACCACTGAAATATCCTTTCTAATAGATTCAACCAAAAATAACATGCAATTGCTTAATCTACCTCAAATCAAATTGAAGATTTACTGCAGCAAGAGAGATTATAAATTCACCCATCGAATCTTACTGAACTTCTGTATTCATTCTAAGTTTTTATTGTAAACAATGGAATATAACTGCATAAGAATCAATATTTGCTGATAGAGCAAAGCAGCAATAAGGAAAATACTTGAAGAAATGATTCCTATATGAAAAATGCCTCCTTAAACTGAGTTTTCTGAGGGGATGTATTGAGAACATCTCTCAGATGGCTCCCCTATTGATAGACAAATACTGGAGTATCTGATACATGCAGCTGTGCACACTTCAAACACCTGCGATACTTGCCATTCTTGGTGGCTAATATTAACAGACCTGCGATTCCTCTTGGAATACCATTCCTCAGCCCCGCGTAGCTAATTTAGTACCTGTGACACTTAACAGCCAACTTGGGTGGGTGTCCAAGCTCTCAAGCTCTCATTTCCAAGGATATTTCGTCTTGGAATAGCTGTGTTCTTAGTTCCAGCAGAAAATATAAAACAAATATAATAATCTGATGCCCAAAACTCATCTCATTGCTGCCTTAAAAGGGCAAAATGGTTGACAATCTAAAAGGCCTAGATTTTAGGCGATTTCCCTTGAAGATGAGCTCGCCACCAATTAGAATATTATGTTATCTTTATCTCAAAAATTTGCCTAAGGACAAGAAAAATCCAAGACCACAAATACGACTGAAAAATAGAAACTTCACTTAAGTGTTTTAAGTGAACTCGGACCAACCAACACTCGTCTCCTTTCATAAATTTGACTAAGTCTGGGAGAGGCACAAACAAACTTAGGAAAACATTTACTGCATACTGACAGCTCAGAAAAGAGGGAACATTACAAATCAGGATCATAATTTGCACATAATAGTATTATATTTTCTTCTCTTATTTAACACTCTCATAATACAAATTACATTGATAGATATAGGATTTTCATATCCTATTTTATAGGTAACTTGATAAGAAAGTTTTCTATAAATATTGAGTTGTTTTCAATGCGTACCACTATTCTAATAACCTATTTAAAAAACCATCACATAATTATTTTATGTATACTATGTTGCAATATTCTTTACACCGATGAACTGCATTTATTCCTATTTTTAGCTTCTATGGCTGTAGGGGCATGGTATTAAAAGGTCAACCTTACAAGATGTAACTAGGTTGATGAGGCATTGGGAGCAGTACTGTTTTCATAGAAGAGTATTAATGTCAAGCCTGAACAAGATGTAACTAGGTTGACCTAGATGGCATTTGCTTTGCATAGAATAATTGTACCACTAAAGACATAGAGCATGATAAGCCCATCAAGTATGGATTGCTTTCTAACCTACCCAAGAATTTGTTCATCTAACAAGACAAGCTACATATGAAACTCTATTTTTAGCTACATGCTTGTTCCTTTTCCGGAATGATATTATTGATCCCATTATGAATTGAATACATTAGAAGAGGAAGTCTTTTAAAGAATTGGAGTTTGTTGAATAGAATGTAACCCAGAGCTTGGAATAAAATAATGACATGAGAACAAGAGGAAAAAATGCTTTCCATTAATTTATTAGTTTCAGAATTTTTCTTTGCATTTAAACAATTGAAATGCATCTTTTTTAATCTTTCTCTGGATGTGCAAAGCTTATGTCCTTGGTGTTATAAATTTTAGTATTAACTCAATCCTGGAAATCGCCTTTTATAGATTTTGTATTGCTTGTTCTGTTTGGGGTAACTTTTATGGGATAACCTCCATGTGCCCAATAGTAACATGCTTACAGACTGGTAGAGGTTTTTTTTGCTTCTGCTGAATGAAAACTTTTTCCCATATTGGTTAGCTGTTATTCTTGTACAATTTTCCTTTTTCTTAAGGTTAGATAAATAAATGTTTATGTAATGTCCCCTTTCTTGGGATTGCCTAAGTCTTGCTCTAAAATTACAAATTCCATTAAAATAAGAAATTTAATATAGATAGAGATATAACTTTACCAATTAAAATGCCTTTATAACAAGATAAATCCTGATTTATGTCCTGCAACCATATATATATATAAAATTCCTAGATCTATACTATTTCTATTAGAGTTAGTAATCACATATATGAGTACAAATGTATATAATCATCATAATTCATTAGATGGGTCATGTCACATCTATATTAATTTTTAGCTAAGTTGCCGATTCAGGTGCGGATGCGGGATGCGGGTGTGTGGATGCGTTAATTTTTTTTTTTTGGGGGATGCGGGTGTGTGGATGCGTTAAAATTTTTTTTTTTGGGGGAAAATGCAAGAAATATACAAAAATAAATCATTTGATAATGATAGTATGATACTTCACCATTGATCAAGATTCAAGATATTTCATATTTGATAGTTCAACACTTAAACTTAAAAGTTAAAACTTCAAAGACATGACAGCAAATTGAAATAAGTTCAATATTAATAACTAATTAGTCATGTTCAAGATTCAAATGCAATTTGAACTACAAAACCAAAATTTAGTTCATGATTCAATGTTCATCAATCAAGAGTCAAGACTCAAGATTCACTAATCAGATTCAGAATCATAAGGATTCTCAAGAAAATCCACATTCTCATCATCTCCATGTGCTGCAAGTTCAAGATCATTTGAAGCAAAAGCGGTTCCATTGTAGCTAGATGCATCAATACCATGTGTTCTAATGGTATTATCACCATCATCTATGATTGCAGTCAGATCCTGAATTGTTGCATCCAAGTTTGCACACGCATCCGCGCACTCGCTTCTCGCATATTCCAAATCATTAATCTATAACCCGGCAAGCAATCATTTGGAGAAGAGGAGGAAATGCATGAAAGAGGAGCAGATAGGAGATCACCATCTGAATAGACCACCTCATGATGGATGTCCAATGTGCCAAGAGGGTAAGTGTCCACTCCTGGGCTTAGATAGGAGGATTTCCTGGGCACCCTATTGCAACTTTCTTTCCAACCTCTACAATGCTTGATTTTTGGAGAAATCACAAGTCATAAGAGAATGCATAAGGAGACATTAAAGGGAAGGCAGATACAAGCAACCCACTAGGTAGACCACCCCGCGCTGGATGACCAATGTGCTTGCCACTTGGGGTCAAGAGGTTAAGATGCACATTTCACATTCTGAGATGACATCTTAGTTTCAACGCTAAATGGAATCATAATTCCCAGATGCTACAAAAGCACTGGTTAAATGTATATCACCATACCTTCAATCAAAGTTACCAGATTGGAATTGAGTATGGCTATGGGTATGTTGGTGCAGCAATTTTTTTGTGTGGAGCTGGGTATGCCTGTACAAAAAGCATATAAAAGTCATAAATAGGTACACATTTGCAGCCTATATCAAGCATGTGCTAAATCAAACTATCACGACTCATACATATAACAACTATGAAATACAGTATAGCAATGTATTTAAGATACATAAAACTAAAACTAAAATGTTATAATATATATGGATCATAAGTATCTATACATAAAGCTAAACTAGGACATGTATGCTCTAATATATAGAGCTAAAATATTATAAAACAATAATATATATAAATTATAAATATTTATACGTAAAGTGAAAGTAGAGTGTATATGATAATATATGTAGAGCTAAAATGTTATAAAGGGCATTGCAATATGTAGATAGAGTAAAAATTGTAAAAATATAGTAAGGTGCATCATACATAGAAAGCCTAAAAAAATATTATAAGAAAGCACGTGAGGCATGTCTGGTTTGAGCTGCAGATAATTCAAACATAAAGGCTATTGCTAAATTATTGCAATTCCACTGGTGGGAAATTTAAGTAGGAGATGGAGATAGGGGTGATGGAATGGGCAAGTCTGGTTGTGAGCAACAGTTAGATTAGATGGGTAAGTCTGGGTAAGTTTGCTGCAATTCCTTTCTTAGTTTCTTTTTGCCGCAACTCCTTTATTGATTGCTGTTGGCTGTGAATCAAATGAAATGTGTTGAAAATGTTAAATGACTTCCTAGTTTCTTTTTGCCGCAACTCCTTTATTGATTGCTGTTGGCTGTGAATAAAATGAAATGTGTTGAAAATGTTAAATGACTGTTGTTTAGCGTTTAGAGTGCATATTTTATGGTCCAAAAGTCGAGACAAAATGCATTGAAATTGCTATGGAAATGCCATTATGTGGATCAATGAATCCAATCCCTCAATAATATACCCTGGCCAATTCCACAAGCATTTTGCATCCAATCTGATTCTGAAACAAATTAAAGCCATGCAAGTGTGATTTTTCTGCTAATTTGGTAGCATAGTTTTTAAGATGTACCTTTTCATGGATTGTACTGGTGAGGATTGGGTTGTAGTTCTCCAGTTGGAGAAGTCACTTGTTGCATTCAAACTTGCCGAGAATGCATTTCTTTCCCCAATCCTGCACAAATGGCTTACAAAAGACCCCCTTGTTGCATTCTTCCTTGTTTTGAAGATGAGTCTCTTTGCCATCCTGCACAAATGATGCACTAAAAATGCTATTGTCCACAAGTCTCATTGTGAGATAAGACTTTTATCCCAGAAGAGCTGTCTAAATGGGATCTATCAGAAAGATTTTAGCGATCCAGTCTCATCTATTTATGATAGTATTCTATCTGCTTTCTCTCTGTGCTGTTGTCACCAATTACCATATTCTCTTGTTTTTGTCTTGTTTTCTTGCAACCTTGCATCACATTTGCCCTTTTTGTCAGCTATCAGATCTAATCCTTAATCTGTTCTATCCATTATTCTATTTATGAAGCAATGGACATTTAATAATTGTAAATTAGCTTTTTTTGAATATTGACGGCAATTCTGAAGATAAACCGGCCTCCTAAACACCTTTGTTAAAAAATGAAAAGTTATTGCAAATCAACCTCCATGATATGTTTAATGAGAACTTCTGTACAGGTGTCAAAATCACACGGTAACATTTTTAAGACGGTTGGGGTATAAATAAAACCCTGTTGAGGATACGATAAGACCTGAGCAGTATGCTATACTCCACTGTCAACAACTGTCATACTTGGTTGAAGTTAACTTGTATCTACCTTCTACAAGACTTCCCTACAGAAGGACGTTTAACAGTTCTTCTAAGCAAGAGGAACATTATCATACGCCACAACTACTCTAGAGGTGCCTTTCATATTTTTGGAGACAATAAGGCTAATTAAATCATCTTTTATCGGTGCTGGGATAATTTGCTCAGTAGAAACTGGAGCCTCCAAGAAATTAACATATTGAGGGGAGTTGCTTTTCTTGGCTACAATGACCTACCTTCATAAAAGATTCCTTGATAGACAACTATATTCTAATGAATTGTGAGCTGCGTTTGGAAGCCAATAACCACCAAGCTGTGTGCTTTATAGGTGTTTGACTCGTTGTGGGTTTTACTTATAGTTAGCCCTTCTGCCATACAGTTTTCCCTGTTATGCTCTTAGGTTCTTTGAGCATTGTTATCCTCAATACTGCAACTGGCCTAACCCCATAAAGGATGCTCTTATGCAGATGTAATATGAGTTTGTTTAATTATCAACTTGTTCAAATTTGAAAATTGAGTGGTGTTAAGTTCATATTTCGAATTCTAGTCCAAGTAACAGTTGACCCTTATTCTCATTTATTTTGTTGTTCTACAAAATTCTGTTACTGCTCGAATTTTGCCATGGTACTTGTGAATTATATGGGAAGGAATGCTTATGTCATCCCTTAAATTTCTTTAGCACAATATTTTTGTTATTGAGAAAAGAAGCAAAAAAATTGAAGAATTAAACATGATAAATGGGATATAGATTTCACGCGTCGATGTCTTGCATGAGTATTTTAATCTAATGGAATTATTTTGTGAATAATAATTGATGACTTTACAATTGGAATGTTGAAATTTACATACCCACGCCAACTTCCATTTAGTTTTGTGCCCCACTGTAAGAGGACTTAATGTGATTATATGCAACAAATGTGCAATATTGTACGAAGTTAATTTAATGGATTATGACGTTAATTTAATGAAATTATTTTGTGAGTGATAATTGATGGCTTTCCAATTGTAATGGCAAAATTTGCATTCCCATGCCAATTCCCATTTAATTTTGTGCCCCATTTTTAGAGGACTTAATGTAATTATATTTGACAATTGTGCAATATTGTATGAAGTTGGGCTTATTCTCTCGAGCCATTACTCATTTGCATTCACATGTATTCTTATACATTTATTTTTATCCATAAATGATGCCAGAGTTGATACGCTCACTTGATTTTTCATTCATCCAAGCTCTAGCACCTAAATATTCTATTTCGACCTTGATTCTATTATCATGTTTGCCTTTGGTTATGCAAATATTTTGACCTTGATTCTATCATTGTTTTTGCCTTTGGTTATGCACATATGTGGGATTGGGGATTGGTGTCACTTGTGGGATTTGACTCTTTGAGTCCTCCCCATCCGAGTTAGTATTATTAACTAGCTAAACACACTTTTGTGTGACTTGTTGCTATGTTTTAATGTTCAAAGCATTCAATTGCATTTGTTTACTATGATTGGAAAATATTGAATCATCATTGAAATAGAGTTAGGAACACTTGTATTGGTGGTGATTATTGAAGATTGCTGGTGTTGATTATTGAAATAATTGTAAAGTTGATTTTTTTAAGGCAATAACCTTGGAGAAGCTGTCCTTGACCAATTAAACAACTTTTTGATGTTTTCATAAATATCACTAGTTTACATAGTATTGAAGTTGACAACAAATTTGGTGACATAAATTAGGATTGTGCATTGTGTTGGATCGCTTGTATAGGTAGATATGATTTGTGAATGTAAAAGTGACCAAGTACTAGGACTTAACATAACACATATTTTGTTTTAGATCCAAGGTAGAGTACTATGTGCAAGACATCTTTATTTTAACATCTATAATAGATTCATGCATCATTGTCATATCTAAAGCTAGTAAGCTTAATTGTGTCTAATTTCTATAATTAACATTGAATGTTACAACTTGGTATTTATGCATGTAGCTTTGTTTTTGATATATAAAAGCAGTGAAATCAAGGGTGCTGGCCCATACAAAACAAGACCAAAAGGTTTACGAGAGAACTACAAGAGCATGTTAACAACACATTAGCAACACATCAAGTATATCAAAAACTTTAAGGCTTGGGTTCCACAAGCATTTCTTCCTATTGGGTTCAAGCATATCATGGATACTTGTAGAGGTGGATAATGGGGCCGAGGAGCTTATTGGACCACAATTTGTTGCGGGGGACAATGAGCAAGTTAGAAGTGGTAGAGAAGAAGAATAAGCCCCTGATGGAGCGGAATATGCCTTTTACCTCTGCTTTTGGCAATATCAACGACCTCTTTAATATAGTTCTCAAGAGAGTTCAACAAAGAATAGGTATGTAATAATAATATGAAACCTTGAAACAACCTTTTAAAGTGAAATACTTAATGACCATAAGACAAACCTGATCCCAGGGTTCCGAAAGTTTGGCCCCACATAGTCACCGTGCATTTTCACGTGGGACTCCTTAGTATGGAATAATTGATTTAGGTTCTCCGTGTCTGAAATCCTACTCTGCTTATGCCATTTCCTTCCAGTCATTGGGAGACTAGTGGCCTTCGCAATAACATCTTCATTGAACTCGAAGTTGATACCACCCATGATAACCCTTCTCTCGGACCTTGAAATGGCAAACCAAGGAGATAAATTTTCATCATAGTTTATCATATTCTTGAGGAATTGAGAAACACCACCCCCTCTGTAAATATGCCAGACAATGGCATCATTTTAAAGCTCATTAGGCTTGTTGGGCTCAATTCTCACTCTGTTACCACCCATCGTAAGGAAACCAGAGATACCCACAATAGTAACCCACAAAATAACAAAGCACACTGTAGCAGAAGAAATGAAAAACCCCCTTAAAATGCTCATTTGCAAATAGCCATAATTACTCCGCAATCCCCAATAAAAATCATAGCTATTCAGGACATCACACTCGTGCCACCATTCTTTTCTGCAATGGGAAAGGTCATCGCAAATCACAAAATCTTTCCCTTCATTAATGCTAAAATTGATAGGCCTAGTATTCATTCAAAGGTGATAGAAAAAATAATTGCCAGTAAATTGCGTCTTGATCACGTGACCAAAGTGAGAGTTGTAGGACATGTTATAGGTTGTGTTGCAATACCATTTAAAATGCAACGTCACAGTGACTGCCAACATAAAGCCCACCTTAAAATCAAATTTAAAGACCCTCATAACTATGCATCACATGTTATATGCCTTGGCCCACCCAAACAAATGATTTAGAGTGATAAACATGGGGACTAAAAATATTTTTTTCCCCTCTTCAATATAAGCTTCACATTAGGAGGAAGAGGCTTCAAGTTTCTCCAGCATCTCATACTAGTGTTTAGGTGCCCCAAATCCACTAAAGCATTGGCAACCCCATTTCCTTCTCTATAAGTGTGACAAATAAAAAAGCCTTCAAACCCAAACAACATCCTTTTTATATCATTCATTACACTAACAAAGGACCAATTGATTCTAGCATTGCCCTTGGTAGCACCAACAATCAATTTAGAATCACCTTCAACCATCAGATTCTTAACCTCATTGGTTAAAACAATCCTTATGCCCCATAAAAGAGCCATATACTATGTTTGGTTGCTAGACAAATCTAAGAGGCACCCAGAGTAAGCTACCATCAAATCTCCAGAATGAGTCCGAATGACCCCACCTCCAACACCACACCCATTCTTGAAAGAGCCATCTAAGTTTAGCTTGTGCCAACCCCTAACATGAGGTATCCACCTTGTGTGCTTTCTTGTCATTCTTCTAGAATTATCAACCAAAGCAAAACCCTTTGGTAATCCCCAATTTGTAGCTAATTTGTGATCCAGAGGGGAAGGTTGGGCATCTGACTTGTGGGGTTTCAAGACAAATATTGTCAATTAGGGCCTCAGGAAAGACTTGAAAACCACTTCGACAGGACTTTCACAATCCTTGAATACCCTATTGTTTCTTTCCGTCCATAGTCTCCAACAAACATGGGGTGATAAGCTTCCTTGCATGTAGCTTTTTTATTCAAATTATTCCATGCATTTATTGTTTATATAATTAATTAGTTTATATAACAAATTTAGTCCAGGGAAAGTTTCTTTCCCTTCAAATTGTTTTTGGTTGTATGGTCTTATTTAGTTTTACTTCTAAAGTTTCTCGCACGCATTGGGATTTTCTTTTGGATTTGGCAACTCTTGTTTTGTAATTCATTTGTATATCCTTATTTTGGGGCTTCTTGTGCTTATTTGTCTTGGCTTCTACGGTTTACATTTTGTACTTCTAGATGTGATTTGGATTTATAACAAATTGAACCCTATTTTTATATCATTTGCTTACATTTGTTAGGGTTTTGAGCTTTTGTCATATTTTAGTAAATCTTACACAACTCATCTAGATAAATTCTTATCTTTACACTATTGATTTGCTTGACTTTCAATTCTTGGCACCTATTCGTACTTCTGTTGTTGATTATGGTACAATTTTACGTTTTGTTAGAAACAAAAAGATCACCTAGCCCTTGATGGCTCTATGTCAACTTATACATGCCATTTCCTCATTTTGAGATATTTTTTTATTACTTTTCCTTACCTATTATATAATTTCACTTCATTCCTGAATTAACCATGTAATAGTTTCATGTACAATTATTTCTGGGTAGTTAGTCCAATCGTCAAAAAATAATTTCGCTTAGTTTTGCAATCAATCTTCAAAGAATAATAATGCAAATCTTTGGTGCCATGAGTTGGTGCCTTCATATGTAAAAAATGTGTAAGTATATGTTGGTAGTTATAGAGTACTAATGGATATAATATCCAAATTTGATCTTTTTAGTTTAATAATGATATACATGTCTTTGCCTAGCTTTTTAGGTGTTGTTACTTGTAACACTACTTGTTATATGATGCTTGAAATCTTAAAATATAACACACTTTGGGGGTTGTTTGTGTTAGCCGTTCTATACATCATCATAAACTCAAGTTTTATATCATAATTGAAAAAAGATAAAATAGTGATATCTCTAAACCAATAATTATGCCTACAATGTGTTCGGATCCATCACATAATCATAAACTAAAAGTTATATATCATAATTGAGAAAGATAAGACAGTGGTATCTCTAACACAATAATTATGACTACAATGTATTTGGATCCGTCACTTCACTTGTAGATCATGTTGATCTAGAAGATGATATGAGCTCCCTTTTTTTGATCCTTCATTTCATGAAATTTGGCATTGCCATTATTGTTGGTTTCTTGAAATGGTTGATGCACTTTTCAAGGGTTTAAAACTAGAGCAATTGAAAATCTTTCCAATGGTGTAAATACTTTTAAATTTCATGGAACAAGCTACAAATTGTGATTTTGTCAAATTGCCTCTAAAAATGCAATTTATTGAAACATAATAAATATTAAAAAGATAAATGTTTGATATTTCATCATCAATCGTGGAAGCACCATCCAAGTGCTTTGGAATTATTATTGGATCATTGACACACCTAATGGATTTAAAGATAGACTTAAATATGAACACATTTATTTCTTTCAAGTTTTAACAACTATAAGAAAGGATATGACATCTTACAAAATCATGGTTACATTGGGAAATGATTAGGTTTAAACCGACTGTATAAACAACCGTATCAAATTGTTTGAATTGAATAGCACAAGGGAATAAGTAGTTCATATGCTATTAGTAGTGACTTCAATGACCACAATGCACTTTTGGATTGTTTCGATTTTTTTGTTTAAATATTAATGGACATGTTCCATCCCTTTGATATTGTTGCAATTAATGAAGTGTTAGTTGAATGGACATCTAGTAGTGATCTCAATGACGGCAACTTGCCTTTGGTTTTTTGGACTATTTTTATTATGATTGGACTATTTTTATGTTAGAGACTTCTCCCATGTGTTTGAAGTTAATTCTTACCATTGTGGAAAATGCACACTTTGTAGATTGGTAGTTCATTTACATTTAGGTGAGCCAAAATCATAAAGAAAAGTTCTAAAAAAATGAGAGATTACTTGAAAAGCTCTGAACAATTGTTACTTTGTAAAAGTGTTTATTTTCCCAAAACATAAAACATACAACTGCGTAAAAGGTTTTCAATATTGTAGATTGCTTCGTTTTAAATTTTTTCTAAACAATCAAATATTTCTTTTGTATGGTAGGAATACCAACGCATGCATGTCATGTTAATTTTCAAGGATTTGTGTATAAATAGGGATTAAATTGAGAACTAGTGCTAAGATTTATTCACTAGCTATTGCAATACAAAATTTTGAAGGCTTCAATTTTTAGTTAATGTAATTGATGTTATTCTTTAGTTGAGTGTGTGAAATTAAAAAATCAATGAACATTGGCTAGACACACATCATAATAAATCTGACATTTATAGTGGAGAATTTTTTGCCTTGGATTGCCTTAAATCTAGTTTCCCATATTGATTTTTTTTCCCTACGATCAATTATTTTCAGTCTTTGAGTGATCTATGTAAATTTGTGCAATTATTTTTTTTTGGCAAAGACTAAGAGTTCCATAACTTGTGAAGGCTCTTGAAATGATCCTCTCAACCTCATTACATCCAACAAGGTTTTCACTTCCTTTCAGAGCTTGACATCCTCAATCTAACCCACTTGTTTTTGGAAGAATAATTTGTGTTGAGCTTTTGTTTAGGTTAGCATTTAAAGAAAGCATTTTTCAAAGTGGTGTTAGAGGTTAGCAAATGTTTCAAAAAATTTATTGATCCTTGACAACATTTGGTACCTTGTTGGAGTTCAAACCAAATTTCAGGTATTCAAAACATAGCAAAGGACAAGACTTCTTGGCTATAACATCGAGAGTTTTAATTGGTTTTAAAACTTATATCGATTTTTTATTAGGTTGTCATGACCTTGCCAAAATTTGATGTGCTCTTCATAACCAATGAAAAAGTTAAAAGAGAAAGACATCATAGATGGGTCAATGGAGACATAAGTGAATCTCAATGCTTATGAAGGATATGTTATAAATAAAAAAATATGCTAAATTTTTAATGGTTTCAAAATTATTGTCGGAAGTCTATTGGATTTTGGTAACTCATCAAACCACAAGTTAAAATATTGGGAGCTAATTCAATGTGGTGGAAGCTGGACATGTTTTGACATTATGAGGCTCCATTAATGCCCACAAGCTAGCCTTAAGTGCAACAAATTCTAACTAATGAAAGGGGTGAAGAATGTAAGAATTTGCCCAAGGCAAAGAATGAAAATGCCAAGATCTAGAATCTCAATAGATAACACAAACAAGAGAGGCAAAATGATATGATCCTCAATTGACTGGATTCAATGATGCTCAATAATTAAAATAATAATGGATGTATACAATGTAGATGTGCTTGAATATATAGGCAATGCATGTTAACTATGAGATATGCAAGAGATAAGCTATCACCCACACTAGGTGGCATCACATTTCCACCAAAGGTGGATCATCCTCCATTGTACAATGAAGTATGTGCAAACATGTGCAACAATGAGATGATGATAAAGTGATAAGAGAATTAAAGGTGGATCTCACACATAAAGTGGAATGAAATAACAACTAACTCCACCTCAAGTGGAATTCTCCTACATGTGCTAAAATGAAATGCAAACTCATGGGTGTCTAAAATGCAAACTATTATGTAATGCACTATCCTAAGTAAGCTCAAGTAGATTGTAATTAAGAATAATTAATTACACCAACACCCCCCTTAAGTGTAACTTAGGGGAATGCACTTAAGCTCACAATATTAGATGACAATGCAAGATGGGTCTCAGATACTAGGCCATGTTAGGTACCCATGTACAATGTGCAAGTGTAAAAATAATGCAATCTCTTATAAATCGGAGAAAGAGGGAAAACCTCATAGGAAAAACCCTCCCCCCAAAAGAGATGAATACATAAAAGAATTCTCAAAGAAGTACGAGAAGGGAAAAACCCCATATGAGGAAAAAGTCCCCCCCCCAATAAGAGAGAAGAAGTGGAAGAGAGACCAAGTAGCCCCCCCTCAATGTAGAATGTACACCAATTGTAGATGCTCCAGGCTCGATGTAAAAACTGCTCCATGAGTGTTGAACAACGTTCCTCCCCTTAGGAAGAAACAAATCCAAAGGTGCATCTATGAAGCCTCCTTAATCTGTAGGAGGAAACCTAAAAATGAATGGATCTCTGAAACTTGCTTAAATGTTACCATGTCAATGCTGAAGGTTGCCCCTTCCAAACAAGGTGTACTAGGCCACACTGCTCAAAAAGACATGTCAGGATCTAAAGAGGATGAATGTAGAACATGTGTCAAAGACTCAAGTGTCTTCTTTGAAGATAAAGAGACCTCCTCCAATTGCTGTATCAAAGTATCCACAATCATGTCAAACTAGGAAGGATGATCATGTAGAGAATGGAGAAGACGGTCAGAGTGTTCCCTCACAACAATTGAAGAAGGATCATCTTCATTAAAGAGATGATGAATATCATCAATGATGTCTCCCAAATTTGCAATGTAGGACTCCACAAAAAAGCTTGCAATGTATGTTAAGAAGTCATCCCATGAAGCTATGTCTGGAAGACAATGAATACCTTGCTGCATTGAATCACAAGAATCCATGGCTATAGGAATGAAAGTATCATTAGGAGAAACATTAGAAATGGTCTCAATCCGAGAAGGAATTGAAGGCTCAAGAACTTGATCACACGTGAGAATACCCAAGTTCAAGTAGCCATAATTCTCAAAATCTGAATCATTACTGTAAGTGTGATCATATACTGAAGAATCATTGTCATCAAGAGAAACACAATCTGCAAAGGAGTACAACCGAGATAAATGATCCACCAGCCCAGTAGCAATAACTGCTCCACTCTCCAAGTCCTTGAAGAAAACTGAATCATGTTGAAATTCTTCTTTGTAGCACCATTTGTGATTTGAAAGATACAAAGAAGGTTATTGGTCAAGTGTAGAACACACAAGACATGATTGAAGTGTTCCTCCCCAACATCAATACTTCCTTTCCCAATCACATTCAAGTAAGTGTGATTGCCCATCAAAATAGGTGGACCTTTGCAAGGCTCAAATGATGAAAACATGGACCGTGAAGAAGCCATATGATGAGAAGCCCCTGAATCTAGAAGCCATCTCCCTAAATTATGACTTGAAGAAGCATAAAAAGCTTGTCCTTTTCATGTGACAAATGCTTGACCCTTTCCTTTATCTTTTTCAGAATTTTCTGAAGAAGAAGCTGAGGTAGACATCCTGGAAGACACATTGATCTTGTTCTTTATAAGAAGATGCTCCAATTCATCAATATCCTTCTTATAGCAATAATGTTCTTCATGTCCATCCTTTTTGCAATATGAACAAAACCGCTTCCCCTTCTTTGAAGATTCCCCCTTGAGAAATGATGTAGAAGTTCCTTGTTGTGTGGAGGTTGATTGTGCACTTTCTTGTTGAGACTTAGGCTTCCAATTCTTCTTTTTCCGTTGAGAACTTTGATTTTGATTGCCTTGATTCCCTTGATTATACACCAATGCCATAGACTTTGAAGCCTTGAGAATCCCCATACTCATCAATTTTTCTTGTTCCAGGACCAACATTTCTGCAAATGAATCAAATGAAGGCTTAGTTAAGGCACTTCCCATGGTCAACTTGTGAGTATTTTAGCTTGAAAAAAGCTGCAGATTATGGAGGAAGATGTTTCAAGAAGTGATGAATCAACTTTTCATCCTTCATGGGATTACCACAATCCTTAAGTTTTTTTCTATAATCATTGGCTTTGTTGATATAGTCTTGAATTGTGTCAAAGTCCTTAGGATCCAATTTGAGAAGATCAACTTCAATTGAGAATACTGTTTCTTCATCCACTTTACCATACAAATCTTCAAGTTTTTCCCAAGCTTCCTTGGCATCCTTGAAGTTTTTGATGTGAAAAAAAACTTTGTAATGAACACATTGTCTCAAAATACCTCAAGCCTTAGAAGTTTTGGTATGCCATTTAATTTTTGCAGCATCGTCTACAACAAGAACAACATGTTTCTAATTGTTCCATCCACATAAAGATTCAAACCATGTACCATTAATATGCTCCATACATTATCTTTCCATGTAGCATAGTTATGTGGAGTTAATTTTGGAAATGCAAGAGAAACCATGATGCAAAAATGAAAGACGCCTCCAAATTCACTCAGTCAAAGAACCCCCCTCCCAAAATGATGATTTTGACACCATATTTAGTGCGTGTACAATTGCCACTTGCCAAAATGAGGCAAGTGAATTTCTGATTTTGATGTTTACAACTGCCTTAATGAGGCCAAATCAGACTCAAATCAATATGCTTAGGATCAAATCAAAATCCAAGCATTACAATGATCATAAATTTCGAAAAAAGACCTAGATATGAAAGTGATATTTTTGCCCCAATAAGGCTACAATCTAATAACAAATCTAGAAAGTACTAGAAAAATTATTCATTTAAAAAAATGACACTTGAAAATGTGTGTATAAGACTTGAACGAAGCCTCTAAAGTTGCAAAACTGAGAATTGGACATAAACAGTCACCCAAAACTGAGATTTCTTCAAAATCTATCAATCAAAACTAGAAACTAACACCACCACTGTAATATTCAGGAGATTCTACCTAAAGTAAGAAAAAATACACTTAAAAATGTATGACCAAGTTTTGGCCTCTCAAAGTCATATTGCAAAATCAAAACTGCATATGGCGAGGGATCCAAATTTTCAAACTCCGCTGACGTCAGCAAACCCAAGCTATAAAATTTTACTTGCAAACGACCGTTGCAGAGAAACAAAATCACTCAGGTGTGACGGTCAAACGACCGTCAAAATTAATATAGGAAATGGTGACGCAAAAAAGTGCTTAAAATTGATGGTCAAAAGGCCGTTTGTGAAAAACCAAATGCTCGATTTGGACATCCTGATGGGCGTCAAATTAAAACCCGTAAAACTTTTTATTTCAAAAAAATAGGTCTGTAATTTTTTTTTTAAATTATCCCTTTTGTTGGGATGAATCAAATCTTGCTACGTGTCTGGGTCAGGGTTGATGTGCTTTGCACTGCGTCCGTGTGTCTTTTGTTAGTCTACATGTTTGGGACGTGTCAGTCCGTGTGGTGGCTTTGACAGTCCATCATGGCGTGGTGGATCCTGTGTGGAGACCACATGTCTTGTTTGGGAAAGCGACGGTAGAATGCTGAGAAGAGCGACATGGAGGTTCGGTGGGAGCCGAGTTTGAGGAATGAGCGGTGGGAAGTGGCCGTGCTAGAGGCTCGTGCAGATCTCAATGAGCAAGAATTTGAGTGCGGCGCCCCTGAAATTTAGTCCCACATTTATAAACGAAATGATCTAGACAGTTTATAAACTCTGAAACCACAGACGCAAGTTCAAACGAGCAAGAGCTTGTTCTGTGGCTAAAGCACAATGTCGGGGCTGGGAGTTGACACCAGTACAGATATGCTTTTTGTCCCTGCAGACTTACAACTGAAATAATACACAGAGGCCTATCTGGCAATTTTTACAGGAAAATAGATAATAAAATATTGATGTCCCTGCAGACTTACAACTGAAAGAATACACAGAATCTGGCAATTTTTACAGGAAAATAGATAATAAAATATTGATGTCCCTGCAGACTTACAACTGAAAGAATACACAGAGGCCTATCTGGCAATTTTTACAGGAAAATAGATAATAAAATATTGACGAATTTAACTGACAATTTTTTTGAAAAGTTGTAGATCCGAATTACAAATTCTGAAAAATTTGTACCAAATTGCAGATCGGATCCCCACGAGTCTGATTTGCAATTTTTTTTTGCCTCAGATTTGACTTTTGCTCAATATAGATAAATTTATAGTCAAAATTTGTCGGAATGGCCACCCATACGCAAGGGTGAGGTTAGATTCTGCTGTAGACACTCCCACAAGCTGCTGGTACCTCGGATATGAATTGTGGCCCTCCAAAAGTTGAAGCAAAAATCTTTCTAATGGCTATGAAATGAACATTCCAATGGATTTGATACCATGTAGGAATTTGCCTAAGGCAAAGAGTGAAAAAGCCAAGGTCTAGAAGCTCAATAGATAACACAAACAAGAGAGATAAAATGATATGATCTTTAATTGATTAGATTCAATGATGATCAATAACCAAAATAATAATGGATGTATACAATGTAGATGTGTTTGAATATATAGGCAATGCATGATAACTAGGAGATATGCAAGAGATAAGCTATGACCCACACTAGGTGGCATATCATGTCGACCAAAGGTGGATCATTCTCCATTGTACAATGAAGTATGTGAAAATATGTGCAACAATGAGAGGATGATAATGTGATAAGATCACTAAAGGCGGATCTCATACATAAAGTGAAATGAGATAACAACTAACTCCACCTCAAGTGGAATTCTCGTACACCATGTGCTAAAATGAAATGCAAACTCCTAGGTGTCTACATGCATCATCCTAAGTAAGCTTAAGTAAAGTGTAATTAAGAATAATTAATTACACCAATAAAGAACATCAAGGAGATTTCAAAGGTGAGGTAGAGTAGGAATTTTCTTAATTAAAAGATAAATAAATCCTCCTTTATTCCCATCATATGTCATTAAGAAGATTTGTTTTTTGCTAAGCCCAAGTACATGAAAATTTACTCTTCATAATATTTATTGCCAGGAAACAAAATACCCTCGTATTTTCTTGATATTGTTTTAAAGAGTTTATTTATCTCCCTGTGTAAATTTTCCAAAGTAAACATAAAGTATAAGTTCCTAGGATATGTAAATTTGTTGGTTTTATCGAGAACATTGCCTTAGATAAAGGAATATGAAACTACGATAGGTGAATCTTGAAGATTTATGTGGAGAGGATGAATGAAAGAAATAGTTCTTCAATTGGACAAAAGGTAGTAGATAGTTGACTTCTTCAAGCAATAGGTTTTCTCATGATTGTGTATAATGTTCTTTAGTTTGGAGCACATGAAACTTTATAACCCATAAAACATGGAAGTTAGATTGATAGCAAAGCTAGATGCTAAAGCTTTAGGGATGAATTTTAGATTGCCTCTTGGAGATGACTTTGTTATTATCTATAAGTCTGGTACACCAACATTGCATTAAAAAAGAACAATACATGTTGTAATAGCACAACATGAATTCAGTTGGCGGTTCCAAAGAAAATGAAGTCACAACTATTGAAGACTTCATATGTCCTATTTCGAAAAAGACATTTTGATATTAACGTGTTATTGTATATACTAGTGGGAAATGAAGACACCCGCTGTTTTGAAGAGTGGATGTGTCTAATCATTATTATAGTTTTTCATTGGGGACCAATTCATTGACTAAGAGAGCATCATAAGTGACAAAATCCATAATTATCTTACCCACATTGAATTGAACAAATATTTTTATATGCCTCATATCTCTTTTATACTATTGCTAGTATGAGAACTTGTTTAAGGCTTGTAATAAGAGGGGTCTTTGATATTGTGACTCAGATTTATGATCATTACCTTAAACTTGAATTATAATACAACTTTAAAAGTTTACTGGGAGTGAATGATGCATTCAGAATGTATGTTGTTAGTGGATTCCAAGGTGATATAAGGGTAAGGTCATTATATTTGGGAGTTATTTCATTCAATTTTAGAGATCATATCTTGAAATAGAAGGATTTGATGGATTTCCATATAAATTGCTAAGTTATGTAAATGTTAGATTTGTACTCATAGACATGTTTTTGTCAAATTGGTTAAGCAATTATGACATACATGGAAATGAAGAAAGTGTGAATTCCTTTCCCAAAAGAGTTCCACATTATAAATATAGATCACATTTTCATGCTCTAAGTATTCAAAGGTCCTTGGTGATATTCACCATGCATTTTCACATGAGATTTTTTTGTAATAACAAGGATTATTTCAAAAATAATGTAAATTACAGGTTTGGTTTCCATTGTGTTAATTGTGAGAATGGTTACAAAGTTAGAAAAAAAGAGATTGGATTGAGGTCAAAGAGGCCGATCTATAGTTTTTGAACTTCAAATTCAATGGTCATGATCAAAGGCCAATCAATGATCATCATTGCATATGAGAATCACATTTTAGAAAATGACAAATTATGACAAATTTGGCAAATGAAAAATGACAAATTGGTGAGTGATTTGGCGAATGAGAAATTTGTGATAAGTTGATGAATTATTTTGGAAATAGAAAAATTAGGGGACATGAAATAATGGAGAAATTTGTGAGGGGGGGGGGAGGGGGGAGAAATTAGCGGGATGGTGTCATAGGAGAAATTAGGGGGATTATGACACAAGAAGGAACAATGAGATAGAGTGAAATTAGGGGCTATGATACTGTTGATGACAATTATTTAATTTTGTATTTTCATTGATGTTTACACAAGTATAGTGATGTTTACTCAAATGTCTAATCCTATTCAGGCATAGTCAGTGTTTGCCAAGCTCTCTCAGGCATTGGAGAAGACCAAAGTGATTTTTAGTTCTAACCGAGTTCACTCGGGCATTACAATTTTGGTCGGACGTTGAAGGATTTCAGTGTTGACTGAGTTAAGCATTCAGTGTCAGTCGACTAACAAAAATTTACATTTTATGTTTAATTGGTTATATGCAACCGACATACTTAAGTCTTATTGATTATTTGGAAGATTATTAAGGCTGACTTGACAAGGCTTATCATATATATACAAGGTCAAGTTTGGATTGAATGAGTGTGAAAAGTGTGTGTATTTGACATGAAGTGTGGAGGCAAAATCAGATGGGATTCTAATTGAGAACAGAACATACAGAGCTGCAAAAAAATATACGATTAGTGAGGATCAAGTCTTATAAGCCAGAGCAGAGATTTGAATCAACAAAGACAGTTGCTTCAACAAACAGGTCAATCCATTGTTACTCTCTAACAATTGTAGTACTGATGTAAATCTCTTAACAGAGTAGACTTAACAGTCTTTTGTAAATACTCTCGCAAGGTGACATTTCTACATTGAAGTGTTTGAAGACCTCTAACAAGGCCACTCCTTACAGGGTGATTAAATCCTCTAATAGGGTCACACCTAACAGTGTGTTATTGTAACCTTTAACAGGGTTAGCTCCTAACATGACTCACTTTAGAAGAGTGAAAAATTGCAACTAGTTTTTGATTAAGGTAACAATAGGTTTAGAAGGGGCCCCAAAACCCTTTAACAAAGAGAGAAAATTTATGCAACTAGGACCAAAAAAACAACAATCTATCCCAACAGCAGCTAGAGAACCAAAAAAGGGCACACCCCCTGATTACAAAGTTAAGAGCAATAAGAAGCAGAAAATATAAAAAAACTACTACGATAATCTTCCAGCAAAACAGGATCGAAGAAACTCCCAACAAAAATAACAGACTAGCAAAGCCAAATCACTTCTCAGCAGCATCCGTCTGGGTTTCCATTGTTTGAATCTCTTCCATCTAAGATTCCATATTCTGAATCGAGACCCTCAGGTTGGTAATGTCTTTGCTTTGGATCTCAGTCATATTTTTGGTGGTCGATCTGGTTCTGGTCCTCGGGCCTGAAGTAGGTGTATCCTGATTTCCATCTTCCTCCCATTTAGTTTTTCATTATAGTTCCCTTCCAGCAGGGCATGCAGCGCTTTCAAATTGTCAACAAAATATTGCATTCCCGCTTTTATTATCTTAGTCAGCTTCCTGAGCATGATATTGTTGCTGATAGTTTTATCATTATTTTTTTTTCATTTTTTTGTCAATCATTGCACTAATCTTTTCTTCCAGAGTTGTATTATTGTTTTTAACCTTTTCAAAAACATCCTTCCCTTGCTGATACATGACCCCGTCATTTCTCATCTTGTCCACTGTTTCTTCCAGTAGAGAGTTTTTGTCTTCATTGTTCTTAAAATTGGCCTGAAGTTCCTTAATATCATCATGAATCCATTTGTCGATGTTGAAACCATACATCGCCTTGTTTCTAGCCATTTATAGGTGAGTGATATTAACTTCTCTTTTCACTTTGAAGTCTTTGTCCCACAACTCTTCTTCCATACTCCTCTGGTTCTGATTATTATTCTCCTCTTTATTAGCCTTCAGGCTCTCAGGCAGAGTAGGGATGTTGTTGCTGTCTCGACTTCCTCATTCACTGCCTCTTTCTCCTCATTATTCTCATTCTTGCCTTTATCAGGTTGTTTTTTCTCTTGAACTTTTGTCTCTAGATTTGTCCCGTTCTCTGTATTGTCAAGGGTTTCCTCTTTTCTGTTATTGTGCTCCTCGATGTCTTCCTACTGGTCATCAATGTAATTATCCACCAGGTTGTCAAATTTTTCCTGATTCTCATCTAGGGTTTCATCCTGGGTGTCCTCTTTATCCCCTTTCTCATCCTTATTATCAGTGATGGTGGGAATATCATTATCTGCCTCCTCTCTGTTGCTCTGCTCCCCAATAAAACCCTCTTACTCAGAATAGTCATTATCCTGGTCATCATCATCTGTCTTTATTCCTTCAACGTCGTCATAGATTGACAGAGTGATATCAACATCAATAGGTCCCTTGCAAGTTTTTTGTTGGATTTGATGGTATTCTTGCCAGAGGACATATAAATACTCTTGCGCTTAACATTGTCAATCTTATTCGGGATAGGCTCAGGAATATTCTTCTTGACATAATCCGCTATCAAAAGAATTAACCCCTCATGCAAGACAAGGGTGGATTTAACCCTATGATCAATAATTCTGTGATTGAATGAATTTAACAGATAGTAAGGGAAGGAAACCTTAATACCATGTCTGAAGTGATTTACTAGAACAAAGTGATAGTTGTAAACCTTTGAATACCTGCCGTCGAGTGTGAATTACTCCATGATAGATCTGATTACGAACGCCCAAATACTCTTAATGTTTGACAGGTTGACATAATCCAGGTTACCTTTCACGAGCATGATCCACTCCTCATTCGTATTTGGAAAGGTTTTGTATGCTTTGTTTCCCTCATTTTTGTCTTTAGAGAATTGCATTCCCTCCAAAGGGAGGCCAGTGATTTCCGCAAGATGGTCTAACCAGAGGGTAAAAGATTTGCCCAGAATGTTTACTTTCTCGTTCTCCCAACCATATGCAAAGACCTTTGTTATCTCCTTCTTGTTTCCATGGAGACATTTTAGGTATTTGTCCACTTTCCCCTTTTTAAGCTTTCTCCAGACCTCCTTCTCATTCCTCCATTTGCAGACCTCGGGTTCTTCTCTTTTTAGGTTGCATCCCATTTTTTGTTCTCCTTCTTGTTGTTATGCTCACTAATTTTCTTCAAATCCTTAGCAAGATTCAACTGATCTGTGTACAGATGCAAGATGCCAAGATTTCTTTTGATGTCTCTGAGAGAATGCGACGACATAAGGTCATAATTATTATGACACTTCACATGGCATTTCATCATTGCCGTACCACCATTCCAATTCCAATTAATTGGTATGATTAATGTCATTAATAATACCCACCTTATGGTTAATTCTATGATGATTGAGTAATAAATTAATATCATCATTGATCTTGGTAGTATCGAGCCACTTGCGAGTGTTGTCATTTTTGACGCCAATGTTAGCAAGTCCATCTGCCACTTGGTTGGTTTCTCGGAAGTGGTGGGTGACATGAAAGGCCTCAAAATTCAAAGCCTTCACCTTAATTTTGTCAATAATATTCTCAATAGTCCAGGACACTTTACTAATGCCTTTAATGTTATTGATGATATTGAGAGAATCTCCCTCCAGCCATACTTTCTTACATTCCAGCTCTTCTGCCAACAGGATGACATTAAGGGCTGCCATGGCTTCGACCCTATGATTAGATTGAGTGCCTAGAGGAGCCGCTATGACACCAATACAATTTCCATTTCTGTCTCTTATTATACCACCTCCTCTAGCCTTACCCAGATTACCCTTAGTTGCCCCATCAAATTTGGCTTTGACCCACTCCTCAGGAGGAGAAGTCCAGGTAGTCGTTTCTCTTTGAGGCTTGGGATTGTGGGAATTAATATTGAAATGCCAGTCACCATTCTTAACAATTTCCTTAGAATTTGTTTTTTTAATGAAGACAAAAAGTTTTCTTCCAGCGCTCTGCAAATTTGATTGCCAACAGCCTTGGGGCAAGACTTTTTCTCCCTGAAAATTCTATTATTTCTCTCTTTCCAGATACGCCAGCATAAGTAAGGAGGAATAAGATTCTAGAAATCTTTGTTAGTAGGGTTCTGTGAAGGACAACACCATTGAGTAACAAAATCCTGCCAAAGACAAGGGAAGAACCAACACAAATTCCATTTCCTAAAGATAATTTCCCAGACCTTACAGGTAAAGGAGCAACGAAGCATAAGATTATCACAAGATTCAGAGTGATCCAGACAAAGAATACATCTATTCACAATGTAGAAACCCATTTTAGTTAAGTTATCAAGAGTTAGCATTTTATTAAGAATTAAGAGACAAAAATAAATTAATTTTGGGAGTGAGATGCTTATACCAAACATAGGAGCAAAGGGGTCTCTCGTCTTTTTCATTTATTAGATTGATAGAAGAAGCCACCATGTACTTGCCATCCGGTCTTGAATCCCACACTATAGAGTCCTGGAAATTGTCTTTGATGTGCCATGTCTGCAACTCATGCTGGAGGGGAATGAATCTGGTGTCCTCTTCTCCCAGGTTTTTCCAATTATTTTTCTGCCAATAGTATTTAGCTTTAGTTCCTATGTTTTATTTACACCTTTCAATAGCCTGCTTCCACTCTTGATTATTGGATAGGGGCACATTATGGATCCATTCATCATCCCAAAATTCAATTCTCCTGCCATCCCTCAGCTTCCATCTCTTCCCCTTAATAATAAGGTCTTTGGTCAATCTTATGCTATTCTAGATATAGGATCTAGCTATACTAACATCTTCAGTATTATAGTCCTCCAAGGATATATGGTTACAGAGGTATTTGTTTCTGATAATGCCATTCCATTCTTTCTGGTCACCAAAAATTCTCCAAAGTTGTTTTTCCAGAAGGGCCTTATTAACATTTTTGATGGTTCTCAATCCCAGACCTCCTAGCTTCTTGGGTTTGCAGACTTTATCCCAAGACACAAGGATAAGTCTCTTCTTTTCTTGTACCCCTGACCAGAGAAATATTTTCTGGATCTTCTCAATTTCAATAGCAATTTTATGAGGGATTTTGAAAAGACTCATAGCATAAACATGGAGGTTTTGAAGAGTAGATTTCAACAATTGGAGTTTCCCTGCATTGCTCAGAAGAGCCCCTTTCCAACCATCCAACTTATTATTAAATCTGTCTATGATAGAGAGCCAAAAAGTTTCAGGGTGTTTGGAGCAAAGAGGTAAACCCAGGTAAGAAGAGGGTAATTTTCCTATAGAGAAACCTAAGATAGTAAATATCTTTTTCTGTCTCTCCTCGGGGGTTTTTATAAAGAAAATAGAGCTCTTAGACCAGTTGACCAATTGAGCAGTGACATTTGTGTAAAGAGAAATGACCTTCTTCAAGTTTCTTTCTTTTTTAACAGTGGTCTCCCTCATTATAAGCGTATCGTCCACAAATTTTTCATGATAGCAGTTTGTTCTAGCTGAGGAAGGTTGGATACCAATAATTTTTCCCTTAGCCACCATTTTATGAATATACCTCCCCAAGAATTCAACAAGAATAGCAAAAAGGATAGGCAAGATGGGATCATCTTGTCTAAGACCTCTAGAGGGCCTAAAGAAGATGCAAGAACACCCATTAACAATGATCAAAGAAGACACAATCGAGACCAATTGCATAATGATTTTGATAATCCCCTTGTCAAAGCCAAATGAAGCCAGAACCTTTTGAAGGAACTGCCAGTCCACTCTGTCATAGGCCTTTGATAGACCAAGTTTCATCATAAAGCCCTATTTTTTGGCTTTCTCCAAAGAATGAATATTCTCATGGGAAACAATGATGGAATCAAGAATTTTTTTCCTGGGGACAAATCCATTCTGCTGGGGGGAAATGATATTCAGGAAGATTAGGAGCAGTCTGGAGGTTATGACTTTAGAAATTATCTTATACAGACAATTGCAGAGGCTGATAGTTCTGAACTCTTCCACGGTATTAGATCCCAGATTTTTAGGAATGAGGACCAAAAATGTAGAGTTGAGCTCCCTTAGGAGACTTTTGGTACTAAAGAATTCCTTGAAAACATCCTGCACATCTTTTTCAATGATTTCCCAATATTGCTGGTAGAAGAGCATAGGGAACCCATCAGGACCAGGAGATTTCTCCCCCTCAAAACAGAAAACAACATTCTTGATCTCCTTATTTGAAGGGATAGCTTGGAGCATTTTGGTAGTGGGATCATCAACCAACTGAGGGATAGAAGAAAGAATTTCTTCTTGATCTGGTCTTTCCAAATGAGTCTCCTTAGAAAGGAGGACGAATAAGTATCTTTGCATCTCAGTTCTAATTTCCCCCTCCTTCCTAATAGTCTTGTCTTTGGATTGCAACTTAGAAATTTTGTTAATTGCTTTGTGTTTCATAGAAGTCATATGAAAAAATCTAGTATTTTTATCGCCAGCCTTAAGCCAAAGAGCTCTGGATCTTTGTCTCCAAAAGGCTTCTTCCTTGGAGATAATGTTATGATAGTCTGCAATCAAAATATTTTCCATATTTTTTCTCTCTTCAGACAGGCCTTCTTTCTAAATCTTTTGTTGGATATCCTTTATATCTTCTTGCAGTCTACCTTTTCTTTGGAAGATGTCTCCAAAAACTTCCTTATTCCATATTTTAAGATTCCTTTTGATAGAGTTCAACTTCTTAGCAGTTCTATACATAGCTCCCCCCTCAATAGTATAATTCCACCATTCAATTATCTTATCTTTTAGCTTAGGGTGAGCTAGCCACATTTTTTCAAAGTGGAAAGGTATGTTCTTTCTACTATTAACCTGCTTGAGAAAAAGAGAAATAGAGAAATGATCAGACCCTATTCGGAGTTTAGAGGAAAGAGAGCAGTAGTACCTTGATATCCAATCATGAGAAAGGAGGGCTCTGTCCAGTTTGACCTAGATCAAATCAGTCCTAGTGCGGCGGTTCGACTAGGTGTAATCAATCCCTTCTAAATCAACATCTAACAAAGCTTCATCATTAATGTACTCTCCAAGATCAGTTCTACTATCTAATTGAGATGGGATACCACCCTTTTTTTCCTCATTTTTAAGAGGGATATAAAGTCTCCCATGATCATCCAGCTCTCATAATGGAATTGATTTCGGATTTCTCTCAATCTCTACATGTACTTCTGTCTACATTTTTTAGTATTGGGAGCATATATATTAATAAGATACCAGGAATGATTGTCCTTCAAATTTTTTGCCTCCACCAGTAAAATGTTCTTCTCACTGAAAATAAAAGTACAATCAACTATTTTTTTTTAATTCCAGAAGATAACAATACCTCCTGAGGCTCCTTCAAAGTCAACACCTATTCTCCCATAATCTTTTGACATATATATTCTTTCCAGTTTCTCTTTGGGCATTTTGGTTTCTTGAATAAGTAAAATGTCCAGTTTACTATCTCTTACCAGATTCCTTAGGACATCCTGTTTATGGGGGCTATTTATCCCTCTAATATTCCATGAGGAAATTTTCATTTAGTGGATTGGGGAGCATATCTCTGGAATGGTACGCTGCCTACCATCCGCGATGTTTTGTTTGGATTCCTGCTTTTTTTTTGTATTGATGTCCTTCCTTTTTTGTTTGTGGGGGTACCCTAATTAGCCTTATGTTGTCTTCTTGTCTGAACTCCCCCTTGACTTTGGTTCTCATGTTTTTTTGCTGATTCATTCAGATTGCTACCGTTCTGACCTCCTTGTTTTCCTGAGTTTTTATTGGAGTTTTTCTTTCCTTTTGTGTATGACCATGGATCTTCTTGATTTTGACCTCAGATATTATAGCTTTCCATTGTTTCTTCATTCCAAAGACCCACTATGGATGACTGGATTTCATCTTCGCTTTCTTTAGATTCATGCTCCTCATAGTTATCTTCTTCAGGGATAGGGGGATCCTTTATATTGCTTCTTTCTATTTCAGTTGTCTCCATAATCTTTGGAGACATTTTCTCATTTATAATCTCGACTGAGTCTTCAGTCTCTATGCTATGCTTCTTCTCCACAATGATACTGTTCTCTATTCTCAACTCTTCGTTAGATTCACTATTATCTGTTTCCTTACTGTTTATCTCCAGAATTCCAGTATCTGGGTTCTCTCCAAGTTTTTCATTCATTAAGGTAGATTTAAGTTTCCAAACTTTTTTTGGTTCCCTTTTTTCTTCCGGTTTCAGCTCTGTCTATTTTTTCATTGGACATTTTTTAGCCCAATGACCTACTTTTTTACAAGAGAAACAAGCGAAAGGAACTGATTCATATTCAATAGGTTGAATATACTTACCCAGTTTTGAGTTGATAGTTATAATCTTAGGCAAATCTATGTTTTGGTGTATATTCACACACATTCTTGCATAAACTAATATGGATTTGGAGGTTGTCATCGGGTCTATCGATAGAATTTATCCAAAGGCACTCGCCAAACCAGAGAAGACATCTTCATCCAATATTCCAAAGGAAGAATTGGTAACCTAACCCAAACCAGGGTTGAGTCAAATATTTCTGAGTTTAGATCAAGGTTAGTTACCCATTTTTGTAAAGCCAGAGATGATTTTCCGAACATCCAAGGTCCTCCACATAGAACCTTTTAAAGGTCTTCCATATTTGAAAAGACAAAGGAGAAAAATCCTTTCGGCATTGTAGCAATGTCCACTTGCCCCTTCAGTTTCCATTTACGATAAGTATATTCCCTTACCAGCTCAATGATAGGTCTAATCCCAGTAAACTTTCCTACCAGTGTTAGGGCCATATTCATTACCGTGTGGTCCACCAGTGGGTCAGGTAACAAAATTCCAAAGAAACCCTTACTAGGTCCAGATATATTGTTTATATTTGGGAAATATGATTTTCCAGATGCTTTGATCTCAAATAATGATGACCAGCTGCCTTTAGCCTTGTTTCTACCAAAAGAATCATTGCTTCCAGTTGAAGAATTCTTACCTTATGGTGCCATTTTTTCTGGCCCATCACCTCAGGAATGAGGGACCTTGTCCTCATCCAAATCTTTAGTGGAGCCCTCCCCTGATGTTCCTCCTGCATCCTGCTGACCTCCTGCACTTGCAGGCATCTGGATTCCTCCTGCATTACCTTTCCCGCCCTCACAAGAATTCAAATTTCCTCCTGCCTGACCTGCTCCTCCAGCTCCCGCTTTCTCTCCTCCCATCGTTTTTCCCAGTTGAAAAAATAGTAACTAGTTGCAATTGGTGGTTTTTCCCATATTGGGTTTCCACTTTAAATCTTGGTGTTATCTGTGTACATTTTATTTGCTTTATGATTTATGTTTATGCAATTAATTACTAAAGGATAATCACAGTTAATATCTTAAGAAATACTATGTTAACCGAGTGACAGTAGAATATCTGTGTTAACCGAGAAAAAGTGATAATCTGTTTAAGACATCTAAGGGACTTGGATTCATTTTTGTGGTAACTGATTCACCCCTCCCCTCTCAGTTACTCAAATTGTTTCCAACAATTGGTATTAGAGATTTTGGTGCTTTCAGGGAAAGTTTCAAGGCCTAAGATAAAGATCGGAGATGTCTTACAGAAGGGAGATCCCCAAGCTTAACAAAGACAATTTTTCTGCATGGAAAGATTTGATGAGGCTACATTTATCTACTATTTCAGATACTCGTTTGAAATTCTTCAATCACAAGTATGTGGAACCATCGAGACCTATGTCTGCAGATCAGATGATAGACATGAAACATCATAACATAATGATGATTGATATAGCCTCTGCACTCAGCTATGCCGAATTTGATGAAGTCAAGGACTGCCCTACTGCCTATGATACGTGGAATAAACTACATGATATGCATGGTGGAGATGACAATGTAAAGAGAGCCAAAGCAGAAAGTCTTAGAGGTCATTTTGATCTGATGAAAATGAAAGAAGGAGAAGACATTACAAAGTACAATGAAAGAATCAAGAAAAGTGTTAGTGCAATCAAAGCTTCCAGTGGAACAATTGAAGATAAAACAACGGTTAGTAAGGTATTAAGAAATTTACTTCCTATCTATGCAATTATTGTTTCAGCTATTCAAGAGATGAGATGCAGTAATGATGTAACTCTAGATGGATTGGTTGGAAGGCCTACAACTTTTGAGTTGGACAACTTTGACAATTATTCTCCTAATCCTAGCAATTTTGAGTCTACATTCAAATCCAAATTAAACCTTGGTAAGATGAAAGGAAAATAGATTGACAGTGACAGTGATGATGAGTCTGATGATGAAGACCTAGAAATCATTGAAGCATTACTTGCAAAGAGAGATTCAAAAGGAAAGTACAATGGAAGAGTACCATTGATTTGCTTTTCATGTAATGAGGTTGGTCACATTGCTACTAAGTGTCCGAACAAAGCAGACAAAGATGAGAAAACGTTTAACAAGTACAAAGACAAGAAAGATTTCAACAAGTACAAAAGCTACAAGGACAAAGGTAAGAAATCTTGTTATATTGCAAAAGATTCTGATAGTGATGAAGATGAAGATGAAATGGTTTACATTGCTATTAAGGATGAGTCAGACAATGAAGATAATGAAAAGACAACACTATACTCTCATATTAGCAAGAATGACACTTGGATAATTGACAGTGGTTGTTCTCACCACATGGATGGTGATAAAACCAAATTTGAACATTTTGAGCACTATGATGGTGGGAGTGTCAGTCTTGGGAATGATGAACCTTTCTATGTGCAAGGTAAAGGTTGTATTGATTTAACTGAAGGAATCAAAGGTGATAATGCTTAATGGGTTGAAGGACTAAGGCATAATCTACTAAGTGTGGCACAACTGAATAACATTGGTTTCAAGATAGAATTCAAGAATGGTAAGACCAAGCTCCTGCATGGTAAGGGAAACCTAGTTGGAACTGGTAGGCAAAAAAAAGGTAATATATTTTATCTTGATCTCAATGAAAGTTCATGTTTTATTGCACAAGTAGAAGAAAGCTAGTTATGGCATAAAAGGTTATGTCATGTGAATTTTGATAACTTGATATACATAAGAAAGAACAAAAGAGTAAGAGGTATTCCTATTTTGAAGAAAGTTGAACTAGCAATATACAAACAATGTCAAATTGGGAAGATGGGCAAGAATAGTTTCAAAAGCAAGAATTACAATACAAAAGAAGTCTTGGAGTTAATCCATACTGATTTGTGTAGACCAATTGGAACTACAAGTTACACATGTGAGAATTATTTCATTCTATCTATTGATGACCATACCAGAATGATGACTGTTATGTTTCTCAAAGAAAAATCAGAAGCTTTTCAAAAGTTTAAGTGGTACCTTGCCAAAGTTGAGAAGGAAACATGAAAGAAACTTAAATGCCTAAGATCTGATAGAGGAGGAGAATTTATTTCAAATGAGTTCAACGAATTCTACAATGAAAGAGGAATCAAGAGACAAGTATCTGCCCCAGGTACTCCACAACAGAATGGGATAGCCGAAAGAAGGAATATATCTATTATGGATTGTGCAAGAAACTTGATGATTGAAAAGAATGTTGCTACCAAATACTAGAAGGAAGCCATCAACACTGCAATTCACACCTTGAACAAAGTTCAACTGAAGAAAGGTACTGATCATACACCTTTTGAATTATGGTATGGCTATAAACCCAATGTTCGTTATTTAAAAGTATTTGGAAGTAAATGTTACATCTTCAAGGAAGCAAGAAATGGAAAATTTTCTGTAAAAGGTGATCAAGGTATATTCCTAGGCTACTACTGTAAAAGAAAAGCATATAAATGTTTTAATCTTACTACTCATAAAGTCATAGAAAGTGTACATGTAAGGATTGATGAGTTTGCAGAGAGAAGTGAAGAACAGAGCAATAAAGAGCCTGAGGACTACAATTTTTTTTGTATATTATGAACCTGATATTGTACCTAAGACACAGGAAATGGTGATTGGACAACAACCTTGTCAACCATTGAATTCATCTGCACAAGCCTTGTTGCAACCTATGCATCCAACACTGCTAACTGAAGAAATAGATTCTCAAAATGAAGAAACCGAGTCACAAACAAAGGGAACCGATTCGCACACAGAGGCACCCAAGTCTCAAACAGAGGCACCCGAGTCTCAGACAGTGGAACCCGAGTATCAGAAATAAGAGAAGAACAAAAATTTTGAACATGGTGAACCAAGTGGATCAAGTCCAGAATCAGAGAGGAAGGAACCTATACTTGCAAAATATGTCAGAAGGCATCATGCACCTAAACAAATAATTGGAGATCAGATAGAAGGTGTAATGACAAGGAAAGAAATTAAAGGTACATGTTTACTTAGTGAAATTGAACCTAGATCTATTAAAGATGCACTGAATGATGAAATATGGATAGAAGCCATGAATGAAGAGATTGAGAAAATAGAAAAGAACAAAACTTGGACTCTTGTACCTAGACCAAAAGATAAGAATGTGATTGGTACTAAGTGGGTTTTCAGAAACAAGATGAATGAAAAAGGTGAAGTTTCTGAAAACAAAGCAAGACTAGTATGTAAAGGATATGATCAAGAAGAGGGTATTGATTATGGAGAAATTTTTTCTCCTGTTGTAAGACTTGAAGGAGTCAGAACTCTTTTGGCATATGCTACACACAAAGGATACAAGGTATATCAAATGGATGTAAAATCAGCATTCTTGAATGGAATTATTGAAGATGAAGTCTATATTGAGCAACCTGAAGGTTTTGTAGATCCTAACAAAAGGAATATGGTTTTCAAACTGCACAAAGCCTTGTATGGACTAAAACAAGCTCCTAGAGCATGGTATAAAAGATTGCATGGTTACTTGATAAGTATTGGATTTCAAAGAACTAATGACAATAGTAGCTTGTACATCAAAGAAGGACCTCAAAACAAGATACTATTAGCAGAAATATTTGTTGATGATCTACTATTTACTGGATATGATGACTTATGCAAAGCATTCTCTGAAGCTACGAGTAAGGAATTTGAGATGTCTATGTTTGGTGAAATCAAATTCTTTGTTGGTTTACAAGGTTATCAGATGAAGGATGGTATCTACATTACCTAGTCCAAATACATCAAAGAGATACTGAAGAAATTTGGAATGGAAGATTCCAGACCAGTTGGAACACCTACGCCTACTGGACATAAGTTGTCTAAGGATGATGATTCAATGAAGGTAAATCAAACTACCTACAAATCCATGATTTGTAAACTTTAATATGTTGTTCACACTAGACCTGATATTGCATTAGCAGTTGGTATTTTTGTAAGGTTTTAAACCAATCCTAGAGAGAATCACTTAATGGCTATCAAAAGGATTTTGAGATATCTTAAGGGTCCTAAAGAATATGGATTATGGTATAAGAAAGGAGGAACCTTTGATTTGAAGAATTTTACTGATGCTGATTGGGCAGGAAGTGTTGATGACAGAAAGAGAACAAGTGGTGGAGCATTATTCCTTGGTAAGAGATTAGTTTCTTGGACTAGTAAGAAACTAAATTGCATTTATGAGTCTACAACAGAGGCAAAGTATGTTGCTGCAGCAGTGAATTGTTCAAATACCATATGGTTCAAACAACTGTTATCAGGTATGAAGGAGGAAATCAAAGAACCACTCATTATCTACTATGACAACACTAGTGTAATTAACATTTCAAAGAACCCTGTGATGCATACTAAGACTAAACATATTGCAATTAATTATCATTTCTTGAGAGAATTGGTTTAGGACAAAGAAGTAAGGTTGGAATATGTAAATACTAAAGAACAAATTGCAGACAGATTCACAAAACCATTACCTAAAGATGCATTCCTGTATCTTAGAGAAAAGCTAGGGGTGATTCCCCTGACTTAGGCTCACTAAAACAAATTTTAGTGATGCATAAACCGAGCTACAAAATTTTTTTAACATGTTGATGCAGATATTCAGAGCTTATTGCATATGAATCAGTACAAATAGGCACACTACAAATTCATTGGATATGTATTGGATGGTGTCTTTGGAATTTGTTGTCAAAGAGGGAGAGTTATTGATGTCATGCCAAAGAAATTATTAAAAGAAAGATTACTGAGGGAGAGATTGATGATAGAGGGAGAAATTTTATCAGAAACAGAGAATGATGTAAGAGGGAGAAATCAATATTTCAAAGATTGTGAAGATAGAGGGAGTTTTTGGATGAGAATCAGAATGAAGCTAAGGACATTAATAAAATTTGATTCTTGTGTCTGTTTCTCTATAATTCTTTGTTTTATGACATGTTGTGTTGTCATCAATTCCAAAGAGGGAGATTGTTGATGAAAATTATTCAATTGTGTATTGTCATTGATGTTTACACAAGTATAGTGATGTTTACACAAATGTCTAATCCTATCGAAGTACAGTCAGTGTTTGCCAAGCTCTGTCAGGCATTGAAGAAGACCAAAGTAATTTTCAGTTCTAACCGAGTTCACTCGGGCATTACAGTTTTGGTTAGGCGTTGAAGGATTTTAGTGTTGACCGAGTTAAGCATTCAGTGTCATCCGACTAACAACAATTTAAATTTTATGTTTAATTGGTTATATGAAGCCGACATACTTAAGTTTTATTGATTATTTGGAAGGTTATTAAGGCTTACTTGACAAGGCTTATCATATATATGTTATGAATAACAGTCCACAAGACAACTGAGATGGGGGGGGTGAATCAGTTGTGATATAGATTGTTAAACTTTAAACTTTATAAACCAAACCTGCAAATGTAAATGATAACACAAAAAATGCCAATATCATAACACAATATTTTTTGTCAAGGAAACCTTGTTAAAGGCAAAACCATGGTGGGAATTAACACCAACAAATAATCTACTAAGAGAATAGTATCCCTGTTAAAAGATTTAACCCTATTAGGGGCTTTTTACAACATTACAATACATAGTCCCTGTTAGGAGACAAACCCTGTTAGGAGTCAAGAGAAATAGTAGGCTCACTTCCAAGGCACACTGCCCAAAGAATGTTAAAGCCACCCTCAAGGTTTCACAATCTGAACATGTGTATCTAGTAAATTGATGCAAAGTGGGTAGTAGGAAGCCTTCGAATGGCTCAAAATAGGGCAATGCACCCTAAACACCAACTCTTCAAGGCCAAAGTGCTTCACACTTATCAAAAGTGTGGGAAAGGACTTGGTTAAGGTTATCACAACCCCAAAACCCCAAGGGCAACATAATCACTAGGTTTTACCAGTTCTACAACACCAACTACAAAGGTTGGCTTCACAAGCACTTGAGCCAAATTCTCAACAATACCCCCAAAGTAACTTATAGGACTAGGGGTGACCTATTCTCATAGGTGTGGTCTATTTAGGTCCCTACCATATATTTCCAATGGTTCTTTCACTCAAATTCAATCCATAAGACATGGTTGCTTCACAAACCCAAGACTAGGCTTGTAGCATTTTCCTGAAGGAAAATTGATCTTAAATGAGATTCTTCCACATAACCCCCTTAACTGATGAGGGATTCAGACACCCTTTATGGCCTAGGACTTTGGACTCAAACCCTAGAACATGGAAATGAGAAAGAGACAGGATGACACACAAAATTGCTACTGTAATTAGGGCTAATTAGGCCTCCGCTTACACTACAAGTGCCTTTAGGATGCATCCAAATTCAAAACTGATGATTGGATCATGTGAGGGTGTGTACAAGGGTCTCCTCCTCTGACTTAGAGCCTTTGATGAATCCCCAAACTAGAGTTATGATTGCTGTCCTAATTCTAGATTGGTGCATACATAAGGATATACACCTAGGGCATCATTGTAATTCCATCTCCTTGCATTTTGGAGAACCTATCCTACAAAATATTAAAGATAATCCTATAAACATGATTTCCACCAAGGGTCATTGAATTCCCATGGTGGAAAAGTGAAATACACTCAATTCTTTCCTAAACCCTGATTTAGGGCCTACAAACCAGGCAGTGAGTTTGCAAATTCGATAACTTCTAAAATAAGATTGATCAACACATGAGACCAAAGGAAAATGAAATAATATTCACATACTAACCCTTGGAGTCATAATTTCATGTCCCTCTGTCCATACCCGACCGTACACAAAGACTATTTCTTGGGAATGCAGGAAAATGGTTATATTTTATTAATTTCAAAATGCCAAATTACATGATTAGCCTACCACCCACCTAAAATGGATTTTTTAGGCACTCCCAAAAGTTACATAACATATTTGAACTGATTTGACCGTTTGGGAGTTGTTTTTCAAAAAGTTGTCAAGTTTGATCAAAAGTTGCTTGACAACTTTTGAGCAACTTTTACATATTTTGCAATTTTGCAAATTTGATGACCAAACTTGGTCACAATGTTATTTTTGTGATCCCTAGTGGTCCAAACATGAAAAAATTAAAAAAAAAATATTCCTAGGATTTTGGACCATTAATGACCAATAGTTGACCAAGGGCTCATAAGGTGCCAAACTTGGAACTATGGCCTTACAAGGTGGTCCAGTGATTAACCCAATGTCTTAACATCACTAAAGGCCTCTTAGGACCTTGAGGGAACCCCTAGGTTTCATAGGAACACTTGGTTCATTCAGGGTGCTCCTCCACCATACTCCCCATGAGATTTGAACTCAAGTTCCCACTTGAGGATAACTGGTCAACAATGGTTCCATGTTGTTGGATCTGGTCCTCTGTCATCTAGGTAGCATCTATTGGAGGGAGTACCTTCCATTTCACTAAGTACTACATGTACTTATTCTTCCTTGTATGCTTCAATACTTTGGATTCCAAAATTGTGTCTAACTCCATTTGTTTTCTTGGTGGGAGATCTGTCACATAGTCTCCATCATCTTCAACTTGTGATCCCTGCACATTAGTAATGTATGCAAAACACTTGTAAGGAGTGAGGTCTGTAATATTAAAAATAGGAGAAATCAATAAAGTAGGGGGCAAATAAATTTCATATGCATTTTCACCCATCTTGGTGAGGATTGTGCAAGGTCTAATTTTCTTCATGTGCAACTTTGAATATCTTCCTTTAGGGAGCCTATCCTTCCTTAGGTATGCCCATATGTTATCTCCAACTTTGAAATGAACTTCTCTCCTTCTCTTGTCTGATTGTGTTTTGTATTTCATAGTTGACTATTGTAGTAACTCTTTCACTTCTGTCTGCACTTTAGAGATCAATTTGGCTAGTTCCTCTCCTTGTGCACTAACTCTGAAATCAGATGGTAACTCTATTAAATCCAATGAGCCTTTGGGATGCAGTCCATACACTATTTGGAATGGCATCTTTCCAGTGGATCTGTTCATGGAGTCATTAAATGCAAACTCTGCATGTGGTAGGATCATGTCCCAACTTTGGGTGTACTGTTTGGTTAAGCATCTCAAGAGATTTCCAAGAGATCTGTTTACCACCTCCGTTTGCCTGTCTGTTTGTGGGTGGTATGCTAAGCTATAAGTAAGATTTGTACCCAATTTTTTGAAGAGTGTCCTCCAAAAGTGACCCTAAAATTTCACATCTCTATCAGAGACTATGGTTTGAGGTAGACCATGGATCCTAACCACTTCTTTCAAGAATAGATGTGCTATATGGGAAGCATCATTTGTGCTCTTGCAAGGAACAAAGTGCACCATTTTACTGAATCTGTCCACAATGACAAAACACTATCATAACCCTGCTTTGTCCTTGGCAAACCCATAACAAAATCCATTGAAATTGATTCCCATGGCCTAGAGGGAATTGGTAGGGGTTGGTACAATCCTTGGTTAGTGGATACACCCTTTGCTTGCTGGAAAATAGTACAAGATTCAACAAACTTCTTGACTTCATTCCCCATCTTTGGCCAAAAATAACTTCTTTTCACTAAATCAATGGTCTTATCTATCCCAAAATGTCCTCCTAAGCCACCACAATGTTTCTCCTTAATAATATTTGTTCTCATGGAACATTTAGGAATGCACAATTGGGATCCTCTAAACAAGAGTCCATTCTGAATCAGGAAATCAAAAAAATTAGTATGGTATTTGCCAACCATTTTAGTGCGTACCTCAAAAACTTCTCCAAATTATGGATCATCAGCATATAGGTGTTCTAGGGAATCAATCCCTACACTCTGAAGCTGTACTTCTTCAATCAATGTAACCCTTCTGCTTAGGGCATCAACCACTTTGTTTGCCACTCCCTTTTTATGATTTATGTTGAAGCTATATGCCTGCAACTGCTCCATCCATTTGATGTGTTTGACTCCAAGCTTCTCCTGACTATTTAGAAAACTTAGTGCATGGTTGTCAGTATAAACAATGAATTCTTAAGGGAGTAAGTAGTGTCTCCACTTTTTCAGGGCTTGTACCATTGCATAAAGTTCTAAGTCATAAGTAGAATACCTCTTCTTGGCATCATTCAATTTTTCTGAGAAAAATGCTATAGCCTTACCTTCTTGGCTCATGACATCACCTATAGCCAAGTTGCTTGCATCTGTTTCAACTGTGACTACCTTGTTGAAGTCCAGGAGCACTAGGATTGGATATTGTGCCACTCTATTCTTGAGATATTGGAATGCATATGAAGATTCTTTAGTCCATTCAAATATGGTCTTCTTTCCACCCTTTATTGTGTCCAACATAGGAGCACATACATGGCTAAAATTCTTAATAAACTTTCTATAAAAAGTTGCTAAACCATGAAAAATTCTAACATCACCTTGGTTCTTTGGTGGAGGCCAGTTGACTATTGCTGCAACCTTCTCTGGTTCATTTTGAGGGTGCCTTGGGAGATGACAAATCCTAAGAAGACAAGTTCCTTCTTCATGAACATGCACTTTTCCAAGTTAATCACTAACTTGTGCTGATGGAGTCTCTTCAAAACTTGCTCAACATGATCAAGATGTTCCTCTTTGCTATGACTGTAAATCAGAATTTCATCCAAATATATGACAATAAAATTGCCAATAAAATCGCCAATAAAATCAATGAAGACCTCATTCACGAGTCTCATGAATGTACTAGGAGCATTACTCAAGCCAAATGACATAACAAGCCACTCAAACAAACCCTCAGTTGTCTTAAACGATGTCTTCCACTCATCTCCTGGCTTTATCCTAATTTGGTGATAGCATGATTTTAGATCAATCTTTGTAAAATAACAAGCAATGCCTAATTGGTCCAGAAGATCTCCCATTCTTGGAATTGGAAATCTATATCTTATAGTGATTTTGTTTAGGGCTCTGCTATTAGTACACAATCTCCACTTGCCATCCTTTTTAGGAGTTAAAACTGATGGGACAACACATGGACTGAGACTCTTTTGAATGAGTCCCTTCTCTAACAATTCATTGAATTGCCTTGCAATCTCTGCATGCTGAACTGGTGTCATTTTTTATGGGGCCTTGTTAGGCAAGGAGGAACTAGGTATCAAGTCTATTAGGTGACTGATATCTCTTAAGGGAGGGAGGGTTTTGGGTAGATCATTGACAGTGACATCACTATATTTTGTAAACAATTCCTTCACTTCATCTAGTATAGGATCATCATTATCAGACCTTATACTATCCTTAGGCTTGGATATTAGGACAAAAGCTTCAGTTTTAGGTTCTTTTAAAACTTTTAACATTTCTTTTTCACCCATGGTTATGATAGTAGGTTCTTTCTCTGTTTTGGTATCAGGCAGGGGCTTCATGGTGAATGTTCTCCCATCTTTAGTGATGGAGTAGGTATTTTTCCTACAATAGTGTGTGGCATATACATCATACTACCAAGGCTTTCCTAGAAGGATGTGGGAAGAATCCATTTCAACAACACCACAAAGAACTTTATCTTTAAGGTCTGCTATAGAAAACTCTATCCATGTTTGTTCAGTCACTAAGGTTTGTTGACCCTTTGTTAGCCAAGAGACATGATACGGAAAAGGATGAGGCTTCTTAGGGAGCTTTAACTTTTGTACCATTTCAAAAGATACTAAATTTTCACTTGAGCCAGAATCTATAAGTAAATTACATACCTTCCCATTGCATTTGATCTTTGTCCGGAAGAGATTCTTTCTTTGAGGAGGTTCTTGGCTTTGTGGAACTTGAAGGAAGACTTTTGTCATTATAAAACATTCTCCTTCCTCTAGTTCTAAGTCCCTTGCATTGCATTTTTTTCTTGCTTGTCCTCTTGAATGAGTTGTGCTCTTCTTTCTCCTTGATTGTTATTGTTTCTCTTCTCAGGGCATCTGCCTGCATGGTGTCCCAATTGATTGCAGTAGTAACACCTTAATGGTCCATTTCCTCTTCCAGTGTTTTTCCTTCCCCTATTAAAGGGTCTTCTCCCTCTATAGTTACCTCTGAAGTTTGTATAATTGTTTTCTTTGTCTCCTTGGTCAGGGGTCCTGTTGCTATTACCACTATATTGTCCTCTATTCCAAGATTTTCCTCTTCCTCTAAAGTTCTTCCCACTGTTATTACTCTTTCCCTTTCCAAACTCCTATTTTCTCTTCCACTTTTCCTCTACCTTGAGTGCCATTTGATAGCACTTGTTCACTCTGGTAGGGTAATGTAGGCTAAGTTCCTCTTGAATGGATACCTTAAGACCATTCATATATCTTGCTAACTTTTCTTCTTCATCTTCAGCCACATTTGTCTTCATACATAATTTTAGGAACTCCTCGGTGTATGAGCCCACATCCATATCCTTTTTCTTTAGGATTTGTTTCCTCCTATGGAGTTGTACCCCATAGTCTTCAGGCACATAGGTCTCCTTGACCAATGCAATCATTTTGTTCCATGAAGAGATCATACTCTTCCCATTCTTCACCCTCTTTGCTTGGATGAAGTTCCACCAAGTTAGGGCTGCTCCCTTCAACTTGGATCTTGCCATCTTCACTCTCTTCTTCTCAGGGATATCCTCACACTCAAATAATATTTTTAGGGCCTCTATCCAATCCAAGGCCAAATCTGCATTCATATTTCCACTAAAAGTTGGTAAATCCAACTTCTCCTCCATGGTTCTTCTCCCCATAGACTTTAAGGCATCTAAAAGGGGTCTCTGGTTTGCAGGAATGTTCACATCCTGATTAGGGGTGTCCTCATACGAATCACTCCCTTCTTCACCACCAGAAGTGTCCTCTTTTCCCCTCTCTACCTTGTTTTCCAACTCTTGAAGTCTTCTTGTCAAGGCTGTATTTTTGCCCTCTGTTCTCTCACCATCTTTGCTAATTCAATGTTTGTAACCCTTGAAGGGGCATCTTCATCCTTAGGAGAAGAAATAGCTCTGATACCACTTGATGCAAAGTGGGCAGTAGGAAGCCTCTAAATGGCTCAAAATAGGGCAATGCACCCTAAGCACCAACTCTTCAAGGCCAAAGTGCTTCGCACTTATCACAAGTGTGGGAAAGGACTTGGTTAAGGCTATCACAACTCCAAAACCCCAAGGGAAACCTAATCACTAGGTTTCACCAGTCCTGTAACACCAACTACAAAGGTTTGCTTCACAAGCACTTGACCCAAATTCTTAGCAATACCCCCAAAGTAACTTATAGGACCAGGGGTGACCTATGCTCATAGGTGTGGTCTATTTAGGTCCCTACCATATAGTTCCAATGGTTCTTTCACTCAAATTAAATCCATAAGACATGGTTGCTTCACAAACCCAAGACTAGGCTTGTAGCCTTTTCCCGAAGGAAAATTGATCTTAAATGATATTATTCCACATAACCCCCTTAAATAATTTGGTATTCAGACACCCTTTATGGCCTAGGACTTTGGAATCAAACCCTAGAACATGGAAATGAGAAAGAGACAGGATGACACACAAAATTGCTTCTGCAATTAGGGCTAATTAGACCTCCACTTACACTACAAGTGCCTTTAGGATGCATCCAAATTCCAAAATTATGATTGGATCATCTGGGGGTGTGTACAAGGGTCTCCTCCTCCAACTTAGAGCCTCTGATGAATCCCCAAACTAGAGCTATGATTTCTGTCCTAATTCTGGGTTGGTGCATACATAAGGATATACACCCAGGGCATAATTGTAACTCCATCTCCCTGCATTTTGGAGAACCTATCCTGAAGAATCTTAAAGAGAATCATATAAACATGCTTTCCACCAAGGGTCATTGAATTTCCATGGTGAAAAAGTGAAATACACTCAATTCTTTCCTAAACCCTGATTTAGGGCCTACAAACTAGGCAGTGAGTTTGAAAATTTGATAACTTCTAAACTAAGATTGATCAACACATGAGACCAAAGGAAAATGAAAGAAGATTCATAGAACTAACCCATGGTGTCAGAATTTCATGTCCCTATGTCTGTAGCCGACTGTAGATAAAGACTGTGTCTCGGGAATGCAGGAAAATGTTTATATTTTATTAATTTCAAAATGCCAAATTACACGATTAGCCTACCACCCACCTAAAAGGGATTTTTTAGGCATTCCCAATGGTTACATAACATGTTTGAACCAATTTGACCATTTGAGAGTTGTTTTTCAAAAAATTGTCAAGTTTGCTCAAAAGTTGCTTGACAACTTTTGAGCAACTTTTACATATTTTGCAATTTTGCAAATCTGATGACCAAACTTGGTCACAATGTTATTTTTGTGATCCCTAGTGGATCCAAACATGAAAAAATTCAAAACAAAGTATTCCTAGGGTTTTGGATCATTAATGACAAATAGTTGACCATGTTAGCACTGCACATCAAAATTTTCAAATTTCCATGCTTTGGCAAATTTTTCACATCTTTTGATTCAAAATCCATGTCTTTTCATGTCAAAAATCAAATTTATGGTTAAGTCTTCAAATTGCCTTGTTGTAAGCTTTAGTCGCACACTTGTGTTGATCTTTTAAAATGTCTTTTTAGATACGTGAGTGAGCAACGAGTCATTTTTAAGTGTATCACGCAGTCGTGGTCATGTCTCATTTAGTCAAGTTAGGTGTGCGAGTGAGCGACTTGGTCATTAATTTGTGTTAATCGCGCAATCATGATGTAATTTTGAAATCGGGTTATTAGTGTGTGACTAAGCGAGTTTGAAATATTTTGTATGTCTCTCACTCGCGGGGGATCAAGTTCTATGAAAAAGGTTTAGCGAGTCAGCAATGAGTTAAGTTTTTATGTATTGCACAGTCACGGTGGTCTTAGGTCTTTCACTTTTTGGTCCGCGACTGAGCGAGTGATGAAAGAGAAGGTCTAGTCGCTCACTTGGGCTAAGTTATTATGCATATCATTTGAACCCGCGAGTGCATGGGGAATTCATATTTTTAATAGCGCTCACTCGCGCAAGTCTTAACTGTTGTATTTTGTGCAGTGCAAGTACACGATACAATATATTTTGATCATCAAATGGTTCCTATCACTCAGTCGCACAGGAAGTATTCAATGTTTTAAAAGTGCGCGAGTACGTGACTAAGTGATCAATTTTGTTCTCGCTCACTCGCCAATGGTTTGCTGTTTCAAATGATAAGCTCGCGAGTGCACGATGAAAGAAAGACAAGAGGTTATCGCCCACTCGCCCATGAATAAATTCAAATGAGAAAACCCTAGTGGGTGTGCGATTGAGAAAGAATGTCTTCTATTGCTCACTCGCAGATAGTGTGCTGGGTAAGTTTTCAAGTCCACGAGTACATGATGAAGAGGATTGAAAGGCGCTCGCTCAGTCGGGAAGGATTCTTTCATAAAGAAATCTCAATAGCGAGGATGCGACTATGGAGAGAAAAGGTCATTGCTCACTCGCTAATGCTTGTGAGCTGAAATATTTTGCAGTGCGAGTGAGCGACTAAGTAAAAGTGCGTAATGAAAATAGTCATTGCTCACCCGGAGAGGTATAAGGTCAAATCAGAAAGCCATAGCGACTGTGCGACCATAAAATTGTTGGAAAGTGATCAATTTGGGTAATGTGATTCACTTTTTGGTTGTCGTTTATGGCAACACATCTAGGTTTAAGATCAATTATTTTGAAGTTAAGTTTTGGTATGTCCAAAATTGACTAAGTACAGAAACAAAGATATAGTATTGTTTTGTATGTCGAAGACAAAGATCGATGAATTAAGGCATGCGAGTTTAGTGAAATACAATATGGAGTATGTATGTCATACACCTAAGATCGATTTTGATTTGGTTAAGTTTATGATGAGTTATGAGGATTTGAAGACTGAGAGACAACATAGAACAATGATACAGAGCAGTTGGACAACAACGAAGAATAAAGGAGCAAGACTTGGACCCCTGGAAATTGAAGACATATTTTTGTTGTTTATAGTATACACTTTGACTATGCAAGAGTGCCGACTATACATTTAATGTTTACTATATTAATTGTATTATGTAATGAAGGCCGACTTGACAATGTTTGTAATATTTATTTTGAGAGCCGACTTAGTGAAGTTGAAAGGATATATATGTAAGATCTTTTTGGTAAAGACTGGGAGTTGTGGAAAAGAAAGGAGGGATATGCAGAGTAGACATGTGAATGGCAGAGCAGAGAATGATAGAGCTATAAAGGAACTATCAAATAATTTATGATGCTTGTTTTTGTTCATCACTGAGAACCTTTTGTAATAGAATTACATTGTAAGAGTTGTAAGCTCATTGGCCCCTAATAGGGTGTTGTGAACCTTTAATAGGGTTGTTATTCCTTTAACAAGGAAATGTACTATGTAATATTCAACTCCTAACATGGACATTATACTTTAGTGCATGCTTGTGGGTATCATCCCCACTTGGGTTTTCCCTTGGCCAGGGTTTCCTCATAAAAAAATCATGGTGTTATGAGTTTTGTGTTATTTGCTTATGTTCTTTCCTTTACTGCAATTGTATGATTAATGTTCAAGTGGTTGAAGAATTTAAATAACTGTTATAATACTGATTCACCCCCCCTCTCAGTATTATCCAATCTTAACAATTGGTATCAGAGCTCTTGGCCCTTAGAGAGAAATCCTAACAGCTTGAGGGAGATCAAAATGGATTTGAATGGTTTGTAGGAGAAATTTGAAGCTGTACTTGAAGATCTTGACAATGCTAAAGAAGAAAATGGAGAATTGAAGTTTAACCTCCGAAGAGCTGAGAAATTCATAAAGAAACTGAAAGAACAACTTGAACCTTCCAGAAATTAGAGAGAAGATCTCGTGGTTTAGATAAAAGAATATTCAGATGAGAAAAATTCAGATCAGGTGAAGCAACTGAAAGAAGAGATTGAGACTCTGAAGCTTGAGAACAAGTATATGGCTAAAGAAATATAGATACAGGAGGATGCTAAGAAGAAAGCTGAAGAAACCTTGAACAATGCATTGAATCAAATGAAAGATGAAGCTGACAGCTACAAGAACAAATACTTGGAACTGAAGAAATACAATCAGATTGTGAAAGGTGAACTAGCTGAAGCAAAGAAACATATTGAGAAACTTAACACCAGTAGTGACTTGATTGATGAACATTTAGACAAGCAGAAACCTAAAGGTGACATGAATGGTATTGGCTTCAATGAAGCTGAATGTTCAAAGAATCAGGAAGAGAAATCAGTAGAGAAGATTGATTCTGAGAAACCATCTATTGAAGAACCTAAAGAGAAGATTAGACCTTTTAGAGGCAGATTCTTTGGTTGCAACAGATTTGGACACATGAAGAGAGATTACAGAGGTAATGCCCCTTTTAGAAATTTTTCTAGTTATTGTTTTAAGTGTAATGGATATGGGCACAAGAAGACTCAATGCAGAAGACCTAATCAATCTGGACATAGACAAGAAAATGGAAGAGAACCTATAATGAAACCTACATGCTACAAATGTAACAACATTGGGCACATTGCGAAGTACTGTAAATTACAAGTTAATTAAGAAAGAAGACCTCCTATATGTTACAAATGCAATAATCCAAGACATATAGCAAAGTTTTGCAGGTATAATGGAGCAGACAATAGAAGAACACCACCTCCTATGAATTCACAGAAGAATGGAAATGTTACTGGAAAGAGTATTGCAGATGTGAAGAATGATTTTGAATATTGTTTTAAGAAATTAGAAGACAAAAATAGTGGCAAGATATGGAAGATTAAAGAAACTAGTGAGACATCAGTTCAGGGAGAGTTAGTAGATGCTACTAGATCTTCGCCTGAAGGTAACAAGACAAAATTGACCTAATTGGCCGATCATGGCGTTAGGGGAGCATTAAATCCAACACATCAGAATCTATCCTGCCTTGCAAATAATGTAGTGAGCTCATGCGAGCTTGGGAATATGTTGAGACAAAATTATGGATCATATATCTAAGAGCGCATCATCAGCCGACTTGTATATTTTGATCGCGAGATTCAGCAGCCGACCAGACAGTTTGAAGTGAAAAAGAAAAGTCATAACCTAACTTGTATAAAGCACCGTGTTATAATCTATTTTTCTATCATTTGACAAAGAGAGAGCCGAGGAGATAAGAGAGTAGAAGTATTAAACCATTTCTACACCTTCCGTGCGTGATCGATTGAAGCATAAACCCAGATTTTTGTGTGTGAAAGGTATTCTACATTATCTAAGCTATGGATGCACCTGTAATTTTTGATGTTGTTGATTGTCCTAGATACAAATTCTTACATACACTGTAAGTATGACACAATAGGAGAGGATGATATACTCACATAAATTAAAAACATGTCTGAAAATGGAATCATGAAGGAAGAATGGAAACACATTAGGCAGTTAAGTATAATGAAGATTATGGACTTGTAGGTCTTCGATGAGAACAAATGGTTTAAAATACTTATGAGTAGGGTTCATGACCAATTCATATGGATTGGTAGCCAACCTGTGAAAATATGCAGTGACCTAATTCATGAGATTACTGGTCTTGATAACACCGGAATTGTTCCCATTGCTGAGAAACATGTTAAGAAGGAAGTCGAAACCCTAACACACTCAAAGTGGGACAGAAGGGCAATGACAGTAAATGATATTTTTCAACAAGATGTAAGGTTGATTGCAATGATACTTGGTTACAAATTTTTCTATAGTAGCAAACCTAATTCAGTATCAGCTGGAGTTATTATGATGGCATGGAGAATGGTAAAAGAAAACACACAGTTCAACCTATGCGAGGTATTGCCACAACAATTCCTTGAGAATGTTAAGCTTGTGAAGAAAGATAGAATGAAAACCTTCAAATTTGGATCATTATTGGTACACATTTTCATTCATATTGAATATAAGTTTCCTGGTTTACATCCCAGTGGCTGGAAAACTAGAGTTCCCACTGGTATTTTGATTTCACAGAGTTACAGAAGACAAAAAACTACTTGGGTAGATGGAGAACTGTTTGCAATGATTAAAATTCTACAAAGACAAATGAAGAGTAGATACAGACTTCATGAGGATATAGTTGAGAAGTACAAGGACACAATTTGTTTTATGGTTGAAACAGACTATGTATGTTTTGAGGCAGTGACCCCTAGAATGAAACGGTGTTACCCTATGGGTTATGAAGTGAGTTACGAAGTACTCACCATGCAAGTTGAACATATTCTTGCATCAGAAGTTGATACATCAGAAGAGAGAAGAGGAACATATGAGGAGAAGTCAGAGAAGGTAAGAGAAGAATAGTATAGAGGACATAGGAAGAGAAAGATTGCTAATCTTATTAATGACTGTGGAATAAAGGCTGGTCTATCAGAGGAAGAAATGAAGGAAGTTAAGAAGAAGATGGCAGATAGATCCCTTGGAGTAGCTAGTGGAAGCACTAATGCCCCTTCCACCCCTAAAGTAATTATGGTTGATAACACACCTCCACCACAACAGCAGACAGAACAAGCGAAGGAAGTTACTCCTAGAGTAACTAGATCTACTATGCAGACAAAATAGAAGAGCACATCTGAGGAAGAAGAGAAGAAAAATGAAAAGAATAAAGTATGGAAACCAGACATTAAAATTCTAGAGAAAAGAGTAATTGAACAAGGAAAATTGGTTTCAATTGATAAATATTATAACAGATGAACCGCCTCACAATAGGTGTGGAATAATCATGCTCAAGGCCTTTCTTAGGAATAGTTTATTCAATCTAAGGACTACTTCTCCCACTATGAGGTGCATTTAACTTGTCAACCTAGGGACGTATACTTGAAATGGTCAGCACAGTATGTGCACTAGGTACCTTAAAGAGTCATTATGCTTATGCTGCAGGAAGGTAAGAAATGCATAAAAGAAACCTACACTAGTACTACAGGAAAATAATACACTTATCTCCTTATTGAAATGAATGCTAGAAATTGTAAAGTCTACTTAAACCTATACTTTCAACCCAGAATATCCATTATAACTATTCTTGCAGATGCTGCAGGAACATTCACAAAGTACAATGTTGCAGGAAGAAACTGTAACTTCTATATGAATTACTAGAAATACTGGAAATAAATATACTCTACTCTAATCTATTCCACCTCCCAAGTGGCCCCCCTTGGTTGGTTTCTACTAATCTACTAACATAGAACGTAAACCAAGAATCACTTCATTGTATTTCAAAAATGCATTACATAAGAACAATACATGAAACTTAAAATAACTTGCTGTAAGATATAACAATTTTATTCCAAAAAATTTCTCTTTTTCCTAACTCTTCTAACTACAAACCATTGGTCCAATCCCTATAAATAGAGGATCAAACACTTATTACAAAATAGAAAAGAAACTATCTTGCTAAAAACATGCCGGAGAAGAAGATGGAAACGCAATAGCCCACGGTGTGGGTAATAAAGTTTGGGCGACCAGTTCACATAATGAAGTGTAGAGGGAATATAGGAGAATTACATCCCCGCATCCTAGAATAGTGGATCCTCCATTGTAGCAGCCGTGTCTCTTGGTGCTGTGATGATCACTTCGCTGTAGCTGGTCCTCAATAGTCTTCCTTGAATGCTATCGACCACTCTCCAACCGCTTCCTTCCCTGACAAGTTAGTTGTGATGCAGAAATATTCATGCAACAAGCTTAATCAAATTAAATCCAGATATTAGAGCACATATTCTGATGGTTATATAAAATACTGCACTATATGTATAATATTGGCAAAATATGTCACAAATATCTACCCATGGTTTATCAGTTCTAACTAGACTTTATCACAAGTTTTAACTGGCTAGGTTCACAAATGTCTTTACAGAAATTAGAATAGAGTATTTAAAATTATACAAACTAAAGGTAATAATTTGGCCTCATCATCTGCCCCTTGGTTAATCAAATGCTTTTCCTCAAGCACTGCATCTTCTGGAAATTGACCTAAAGTCACCAACTTCAGTTCTTCCTCGCCTCTGGCTCTTGAAGGTGTAGTAGAATCATCTTATTCTTTCCCAAACTTCCCTTTTGTGATCCTCCTTCAACCTGTCAAGCCTGGTAGTGTTGATGTCATACAGGGCCAAAGGAGCATGGGTGGCTTCATTGTGAGTGGACACCAGAGCTCTTGCCCGATTTGCCTACCCAGCCCCATGTATTTCAGTGCTCGGTGTATGGCTGCTTCAAGGTTAATGGGGCTGTGTGGCTCTGACCTTTTGAATTCCTTTGATAATCTGCCCCACCTACTTCTGGCACCGGTTAAGGCTCTTTGGAAGACAAAATAAGACATGTTGTCATATTCTTCATACACATCTGTTCTGAGCTTGAAAAGTTTATCTCTTATTTCCTTTTTAACATTCCCATACGTTAGTTTGAACCAATCCCTCAGAAAGTTTTCTGGTTGACTGCTTTCTGCTCTTAATGGCAGTGGTTCTAATTTTTCTAGTTCTCTGTAATTGTCCAATTGTCTATCATAGTTGGCCTCATTGTGCATCCAAGGCATTAGGGCCCTTGGGTGTATATCCCCTATGTAAAGTAGGGGGTTCCATTCAGTCTCTGTAGGGATGATGAAATTATGCACATACAACTCACAGAGTAAGTTTTGTTGCCATGATGGAAGGGTCTGGTATAAACCATAAAA
>MU228556.1:371800-384557 GCA_018584345.1 Thuja plicata | reverse complement strand
ATAATCTTCCATCTGCATTTTCCACAACTGAAAATTCTGGCCATTGAATTTTTCAATCTTGAATTTCAAATCCTCCATTGCTCCCACTCAAATCTGAAAGTCTTGTCAATCTACAGCAACAAACCTCTCTCTGATACCAATTGTTAGGGTTTGATAGAACCGGAACAATATAAGAATAAACATTTATATGCAGAAATAATAGAAGAAATAAACTAAATGCAGATAACACATAGATTTAACGTGGTTCACCTAAAACCTGGGCTACATCCACCTACATAGTCATCCAACCTTTCTTATTATCCAGCAAAAACATACACCACAATGCAATGCATTATACATCTCAAACGCTTATAACATGTGTTTTAGGGCAACCTCTAAAATCAACCATTTTAGGGTTTTACAATGTCGGTCTTCTTTTTTCCTGAAAAAACAAATCTCTTTCCCAGACATGGGGCCACAATATCAACATCTACTACATGATTAGTCACCAAAATATCAACATGAAGGAAGAGGTAACTTGGCAAGTAGTAATGTAAATGTCGATAACTTGGATGAAGATGAACTAGTGAAACTGGCATTCACCGTACTGAACAAAGCAAATGAGAAATCAATACAGAAAGGAGATAAGAAAACAAAGGTGATTTCAAGAGCTATTGATACTATAAATAAATTTCTTCCAGTACCCTTAGTATTCTAGAACAAAGATGATATTGAGAACTTTAAAGTCACACTTGATGAGTTTGATGGCCATTTTGAAAATTTACTAAAGACTATAGAGGAGAAAGTAGAGAAAACATATGAAGAGAGGAAGCTGATAAAGGTATGCAAGTCCATCTCATGGGACTTAGGAGTTGTGAAAAATTGTCTGATAAATGCAAAGAGCTGCATTACATATGGGAGAAAGTTATTTGGTTACAACATGAATCCTATCAGACACATTCAGAATGTTGAAGATATTATTGCCAAGGAAAGGGCAACTTTGAACAGGTTAATGGATGGTTATGAAACATCTTCACCAACCACTACAAAGTTAGACACATAAGTGACAAGGATATTAGCTAAGATTAGTGTATTGGAGAATGAGAAGGAGAGAGTACTGAACAGATTCAATTTACTGAGGAACTTCATTACTCTGAAGCTATTAATACTTGAGGCACATCTGACAGATTTAGAAAAGACTACAAATTCATTGGCTAAAGCTTACCCATAGACTTGAAGAATGCTGAAACTACATCTTTTGCATTGAATGGATTGATTCATATAAGTCAGATTTTGTTTAAGACATGGAGCTCTGAAGTGAAGATTTTGGAAGATTCCTTCCAAGACATTATAAAACTTGTGATCAAGAAGTGATAATTATTTGTATGCAACTTTGTCATTATTGTCAAGGGGAGAGAAGAGAAGAGAGAACAAAAAAAAAAAAAAGAATGAGAGAAGAGAAGAGAGGACAAAAAAAAAGAAAAGAAAAAAAAAGAGATAAGGAGAAGAAGTGGAGACAGGTTTGTTTTGTTGGAACACTTAGTATTTTTTTGTTAAGTGTTGCCATCAATGCCAAAGGGAGAGATTGTTGGAAAGTGATCAATTTGGGTAATGTGATTCACTTTTTGGTTGTCATTTATGGCAACACATCTAGGTTTAAGATCGGTTGTTTTGAAGTTAAGTTTTGGTATGTCCAAAATTGACTAAGTACAGAAATAGAGATACAATATTGTTTTGGATGTTGAAGATAGAGATCGATGAATTAAAGCATGTGAGCTTAGTGAAAGATAGTATGGAGTATGTCTGTCATACACCTAAGATCAATTTTGATTTGGTTAAGCTTATGATGAGTTATGAGGATTTGAAGTCCTATAGACAACAGAGAACAACGATACAGAGCAATCAGACATCAACAAAGAATAAAGGAGCAAGATTTGGACCCCTGGAAATCGAAGACATATTTTTGTTGTTGATAGTCTACACTTTGAATATGCAAGAGCGCTGATTATACATTTAATGTTTACTATATTAATTGTATTATGTAATGAAGGCCGACTTGACAATGTTTGTAATATTTATTTTGAGAGCTGACTTAGTGAAGTTGAAAGGATATATATGTAAGATATTTTTGGTAAAGATTGGGAGTTGTGGAAAAAAAGGAAGGATATGCAGAGCAGACATGTGAATGGCAGAGCAGAGAATGACAGAGCTATAAAGGAACTATCAAAGCATTTGTGATGCTTGTTTTTGTTCATCACTGAGAACCTTTTGTAACAAAATTACATTGTAAGAGCTGTAAGCTCATTGGCCCCTAACATGGTGTTGTGAACCTTTAACAGGGTTCTTATTCCTTTAACAAGGAAATGTACTATGTAATATTCAGCTCCTAACAGGGACATTATACTTTAGTGCATACTTGTGGGTATCATCCCCACCGGGGTTTTCTCTTGGCTAGGGTTTCCTCGTAAACAAATCATGGTGTTATGAGTTCTATGTTATTTTCTTATGTTATTTCCTTTACTGCAATTGTATGGTTAATGTTCAAGTGGTTGAAGAATTTAAATAACTGTTATAATACTGATTCACCCCCCCTCTCAGTATTATCCAATCCTAATAAAAATAATGTATGATTGTTTTCAAAAACCGCTTGCTCGCTCAAAGTGCAAAGCATGATAAGTAGAGGTCAGTGAGTGTGCAACTGAGAAATGATTGAGTAATAAAGATCATATCGCTCACTCACAAGGTTTCAAAGAAAGTAAAGTTTTGAGCGGCGAGTCTGTGACTGATAAAAGGAAAAGTAACGCCGCTCACTAACTCAAGTATAAATACAAAGCCTAAAGAGACAATGAGTGCGCGACTATTAAATGATGAATTTGCAAGTTAGGTCTTCGCCTAGTCGTGGAGCATATGAACCAAAGCAAAGACAGATCGCAAGTGCGCGACTACTTAAAAGGAAAGGTCTTATCGCTCACTCGCAAGGAAAAATTAGAATATAAGTAAGGTATAATAGGTTGGTGACAAGAGGATAGGTGGCTCATTTCAGGCTTACGAAGGCAAAAAAGAGAAAAAGTGTGTACTCTTTTCCAGCAAGGATCATACAGTGTGAATTAATGGCAACATTATTTATAGAGAGATGATTGCATGACACTGCAAGTGCAAGAATTTGGCATTCAAGTGGAAAAGACGCCAATTTCATGGCTATAAAGATGAATGATTAAGCTTGATTTTGTATAGTTCTCAATTCTACATTATAAGATTTTCTATGAAGAGCGACAAAGCTTGTTTTTCTGAGATAGCAATTTGAAGAAGAAGGATGAGTCAAGCTACTACCAGTGCTGCTTCAAATGGGTCTGAAAAGAAGAAGGTTTCCACAAAGAAATATATAGAGGAATTTGCTGACTTGCTTCCTGGTACATCAAACATGAACAGTGTCAACTGGGATGAGTGGAAGGATAGATGGAGTCAGTGCAGAAATCCTGTTACTATAGGCTACTTGGGTAATACTCCATTTCATTATTTCTAGAACAATAGAGTTAAAGCCGTCCCAATTTGTAATCCTTGGGATTTAAAAATGGCTAAATTTATTGTGCCTGATATATATACAGATGTAGAATTAATCAGGGAGTTGGCTAAGAATTACTACCCAGTAGCTAGGGTAATTAGAAAAAAGAATAAGGAGGCCCTAGTGCATATCAACAGGAGGTCAGTAGTGGAGGATTTTGGAATTACCGGTGCATTATGCACATAAATTGACCTAGACAAGATAAAGGCAGATTATAAGAAGAGGGAGAAAATGATAAAGAAATATGATATGCCTAGAGTAGAAAGAAATCTAGTGATAATCCCAGATAATGTTCAGCCTCCTTTTGATTTATTCCTTTTTCACCATTATGTCAAATGCATAGTGTATGACCTGAGTAGGGTGTTAGGTTTTGATGGGGATGCTACTGTCACTGCAGACCTACTAATGATGGCTATGAACATTTAGCATCCAGAGGTAAATTCAGACTATGATTATGTGGGGTACCTAGTTGAAGCCATACATGTAGCACTGGTAGACATACAAAATAATGTCCCAGTCCCAACTTTCAAACATTATTCTCATCTGATGCTTATGATTCTATTTTACAACAAGGCTTCCATGGACAAAGAACTATAACTATTTGATTTAGAATATGGTGTCAGCATGCTGATTCAAAGGTGGACCCTGGTATGGGATAGTTCCTCTATAAATTCATCTTTTGTATGTTTCTCTAATTGGATTATAGATCTAATCTTTGATTTACTAGGAGCTGATAGGGAGAGATTGCCAGTTGAGGTTAGGAGAATTATAATGTCTTATCATTTTTTTGAGAAGTAGCCAATCAACCACAATTGGGGGATTTATCTTTCTTTAATTATTTCACTATCATTATGGTATATGGTTGTTCTCAACCTCCTCATATCCTCCCTAAATTTGTGCCTTTAAGAGTTGCATTTTTAGAGTTTGTTTGGCAACTTACTTGGGTTGATAAAGAGTTCCTAGAAGGACACAAGAGGGGTACTTTTATCACTAGATTATGGGTGGCCTTTGATTTTTGTATTGGAAAAAGAGTGTTTGATTTGATCAATGACTTTCTAAAATAATATAGAATGTCTATAGCTGTTGCTAGATTCCGTGACCCTAAATTTTTTATAAAAATAGCTCTGAAAGGTATGGTTTCCTGGGTAATTGTCAAAGATCATGAGCCTCTGGATGAGGAAGACATTTTAAGAAACAAGTTAGAAAAGATGAATTCAAAGAGAGAAGAAGGAAATAGAATGATCTTCTTAGGGAAGAAGCTGAATGGAAGGAATCAGATAAGAATTTTTTTGGTTTCTTCCCTGACCTCCCATACTTAAAAAGAATGGAGGAAATGCTTAAATATTATGACACTTTGATGGCACAAATACAAAAATTCAGTGCTGAGGATGCACAATCTCAAGGATCTCCAATTCCTATTGCACTACATGACTAGGAACATCAAGAAAAACAATAGATACATCAGGAAAAAAAGGAGGAACAGAGCCAAGAAGAAGAAGAAATTGGTGAAGAGGCTACTTCTGTTAGAGATCCACCCAAGAAAAAATAGAAAATAAAGCATAAGAAGGGGCAGGATAGGAAGAGTTTTCCCAAGGCTGTAATAATAGGACATGGCAAATATTTCAGAAAGTTAAAAAGGCAATTGCTGAAAGATCCACAAGCTGAAGGTCAAGGGGATAATCAGATGACACTGTTTGGAGAAGTGGATGAGAGGATAATGGTAGAAAATAAATTCATGAAAGAATATGAATTCATAAAATCTGAAGAGTTCAAAAGCTTTTTGATCAAAATGAAGCAAAAAGACTTGAGACAAAGTCTAACCACAGGTGAAGAAAATGCAGACAAAAATGAAGAGATTGTGAAGACACTCCAGGATTATGATCCTGAGAGTGAATTAATTAGTATGGAGCATGCCTAATTGCTGGTACAAAACAATGGAGTACTGTTGATGCCTAGTTGGGACTTATAGTCCACATTTATAATCGATCAGATCAGGAGAAAAGAAGATCCCCTATTGAAAACATAGTTTGAGATGGATGAAATTTTGAAAGGATCAAGATTTGATCCTAAATCCAAGACTCTGGCTATCTGGTCATTGGCCCCTGCTACACAAAAGCCTCTAGTCATGACCATAAGAGAGGAAAAGAGAGAATACAAGATGATTTGGAATCTACAGAACACCAGTGAAACTGAGATAGCTCAGTTGATGACTCAAGTATCATTCATAAACCTAGCAAAGGTTGATGACTTGTCTAAAAGGTATGAAACAACTTTTGGCCAGATGATGGCGTTGGCAAAAAAACATGAAGAAGTTGTAATTCAAAATCACAACCTAGAGGAACAGATTGCAAAATTAAAGGAGGAATTAGTGGAGAGTAAAAGAGAGAAGACTCCAGTCCCTCAGGAAATACCAAAAATTGAAACAGATGCTGCCATAGAGGAAAAAGAAGATTCAACAATGGCAGAAGGCCAATCCAAGGAATCGTCACAGGGACAAAGCATAAATATCATGTCTATCATATTTCCCATACTTCAACATTGAATTGATGTTTTGAAGCAGAATACTGACATAGTGTATACACTGTATGGCTCATTGCAAGAAGCATCAAAGATAGCTGCTGAAGCTATGACATTCTTGGAGCCCACATTTAAAACTTGGTCAAGAAGAGATAGGCTGATGGACAAATTGAAGACAACCATGTTATACAGTGATGACTTTCCTGATAAAATCATAGATACTATTGAAATGATCAATGAGGTGAATAATACATATGGCTTCTTCAATGGTAAGGCTGAGTTAATAAACAATAAATTGCAACTATTTGGTGACCAATGCCCTCCCCTGATCCCAAAAATATATGATGAAGCTGGAATTCTGAAGCCACAATCTAACTGGATAGATGGGTTTGACGGGATATTTATGAATGAGGAGATGAAGAAACACCTAGAGAAGGATGTCAATGCTGAATGTTGCAATGAACTTATTGACAACCTCTTCAAGGTTGAGAGAGATATGGAAAATTTTGTGTCAGAGGCCAGGAAAACCATTGATGCCAGGTGGACAGAGGCTGTTGCCAAGCTAGAGAAAGAAAAAACCTTTGATTGGCCCACTACTAAAGAGGTGAATAGGTGGGAAGTGAAGCTAAAAGGATGAAGAGTATATTGTCAAACTGCAACAACAAACCTTGTTCAGACTTCGCCAAAATTTTCCACCTATTTTCTATTACAAATTTTGTTTTTATGTTAACTGCAAAATTGTTGTTGAAAAGATTTTTTAAATCTTTTCCATGTAGTCTGTAGCTTGTTGCATCCTTAGTTATAAAAGGATTCCAAGACTACTGGGAAGAGGATAGCCATTTTTCATTTGGAAGTACAAGTTTAAATGTAAAAACTCTGGTTTAAGATCAATACATTTTTAGGGTTCTAAAATTACTGTTGAATGTATTAGCAATTCTGATCATGAATACAAAATGAAATCCATCAATAGTTTCTAAAATATACGATGAGTATTTTTTCTTCATTGTGGTTTTTTGAATTTTATGTAAACTGAATGCTCAAGGAACGTTCAATTTATACATCTGTTAGGAAAATTTTGAAGTAGTTTTAGGGTTCTTTCAAGGAAAGATTAAAATTTCCTTACGATTATTTTCAGTAAGATTCAGGGTTTATAATGAATTTGATGAATTAATTGTTATATGTATGAGGATAGGTATATAAGGTATACCTATGTTTATATAAGATTCTGTAGTTGTCTTAAATTTCTGTTCATTAACAAAAAGGGTAAAGCTATGCAACAATGACTCCATACCCTAGGATTAAGCACTAGTCTATTTTCCATTAAATTAGGTGACTATCACAATTAAAATTGATCTTTACCTTTATGTTTGGTCTGTTCAATAAATGTTACAGTGGTCAATCCCTATAATTCCATTCATATTCTACTGGAATGATTTAGTGATTTGATTGTTCTGAGTTGGAAGGGTAATCCCACCTGAGTTTATGGAGCTCAAAGTGTAGAGGGTTTAAAACCCCTGTTTCTATCATTCTGTATCTTGTTGGGTCAGTGTCTAGGATAAATAGAGCAAGGTCTTTGAGAGTATTTTTATGTCATAAAGAAAAGGAACTAACAGAAAAGGGCAACTCTACTAGGGACTTCTATCAATGAATGCGTGAAAGGTTAGTTTGAAGATAATATTTCATATATATAGATTCCTTGAAGTCCAATTTTTGAAATCACAAGTTATGTATTGCACTTTATTGAATCATATCCTGAAATATCATTGTCAAAGTGAATTTTCGTTATTTATTCCCAAAAATTTTTGGTTGGCAACTCTGAGTTACTAGTTCTAGTGTTTCTAAGGGGAACATTAGTAGATCAAGTGTGTGAGATTTTATTTTGGACAAAATGAGGAATGCAAAATAAAACACAAAATTCACTCTCAAGCAACATCAGAGAGTGATGTTTCTAAAATTTCTAGAAGGAACCATTCTAGGAAGGGAGAATCTTATAATAACACCTCTTGGAAGCCTAGATCTGTAGGCCCCAGTCAATCCTTAGGTACTATTCCTGAGAAAGAAATAAATGAACCTATGAACCCTGAGTCTGACACTACTGGTTACTTTTAGGATACATTTAACCCTAGACCAAAGAATGTATATCAATAAAAGGGGGATACATCATCCTATTTCAAGGGTATCCCTTATGAATAGGTTGAGGACCAACAAAGAGATAATCTGATGAATATATATGATTCTTCAAGTTCTGATATTGAGGGAGTCCTCAGAGATAATGACCTCTTGAGGAGGGAGTTAGATGAATTACTGGTTATCAAGCAGAAAAATGATGAGGCTTGAGAGGAACAAATTATAAATGTAATCACTGAGACAGAGAATTTGAAAAAGTGGGTTGCCCAATTAAAATTGGCAGCTCAGGGTGCTAATGAGGGATTTCATGGCTTGAATAAAGAAATTTTTGGAGATGTAGACACCCTAAGAAAAGAATGCCAAGAAAGAGAACACCTGCTTAAGAAAAGTGATTTTAGAGATACAGGCCCTGTGGTGAGGCAATTCATTAATTATGAAAGTCAAAAACCTCCAAAGTCTCAGATATCTACACAAAATGTATCAACATCTAATGTTACACAAACAAATGTTGATAAAGGAAAACAAAAGCTCACTGACATTGAATTTTCTTAACCTAAGATTAAAGAGGGTATATCTCAAGATATGTTCTCACTGGATATGGAATTAGAAAGGGCCAGAAAGGCCAAGGATGATATTGCAAGGCAATTGGAAAAAGAAGAACTAGAAGCTGCTGTTGCAGAAATGAAAAGAAGGATTACCTTCTTGAGTTCCATGACTAATCCCAATGTAACAAATAATACTACTGAAGCTAGTCAAACTATGCCTGTATTTAATTCTAGTATTCTGACCAATAATGCTAATACAAATACCCAGACATATGGTGCAGCTCAAGGAGTTGCATAATAGTTAAGAGTAAGTGGACTGAACATAAATATTAGCCACCAAAATGTAGGCATTGGCTAGAGCAATGGTAATATTGGCCATAGTGTTGGCCAGAATATGGGCACTAAATTTCAAAGAAGACCTATTCATTTAGAGAAATATAGGAAACCGCTTTTTGATGGTATCCCTGGTCAACCAAACCCCATTCCTAATGAAGTCAGAGATAAAATCCCCAAATTCAGTGGAAATAATGCCATAAGTGGTGAAGAGCATCTAAAAGTCTTCTCAGATACAATGAATGATTATGAGATTGGAGATGAAGATGCTGTGATGAAGTTATTCATGCAATCCCTGATTGAAGATGCAAGAGATTGGTACCGAGGATTGCCTGATCATAGTATCTATTCTTGGGATGAATTTCTTAGAAGTTTCAAAGAACAGTATGGTGACAAAATAAATTCTAGTTTTATGTTAAATGAATTCAACAGTTTGAAAAAGTTTTCTAATGAAGGCATTACTGAATTAAATGTTAGGTTTCAAAAAGCTATGTATAAGTTGTTCCAAGTATTGAGACTGGATGAAAATGTATACGTTACCACCTACTGTAATACTTTAGATGGGAAGAATGCTTATCTACTTAGAGATAAATATCCTCAGACTATGAGAGATGCATATAAATTGGCCATAAACATAGAAAGTAATAGTAGAGCTTTTGGAAAGCTTGGCAAACAGGATGATAATAGAATCTAGAAAGAGTCAAAAACACAATCAAATAAAAATCCCAAAGAAGAAGATAAGATGGAAACATTGGTAAGTGTGGTGAAAGATCTTGCTGCTAAGGTAGACAAGAATGAAAAAGGGTTTCAAAATAATAGGCCACAATACCAAAGGCAAGATAAGCCTTACAGACTGCAAGAGTTTCCCTATAAAACTCAGTGGAAGGATGTAAAACTTGTGTCAGAAGAACAAACTGATCCTAAGAACAAAGACATCCCTGATCCATTGAAAAAAAAAATGCACATAATGTGGAAAACACTCCTTGGTGCATGGCCTATTATATTCCTCATTCCCCTTATCAATGTGCAGTAGCTCAGGGTATGGTGGAGCAAAGTGAAAACATTGGAACACAAGAAAGCCATAGTGAGAAAAAACCTGCAATAAACATGTGTGCACTTACTATTGAAAATGACAATGGTAGCTCAGAGGAAGAGACACAAGAAAATAGGCCAATCATAGTGAATAATACAAGCACTAAGTTAGAACATTTTCAATTTGGAATGCCTAATGATGAGGAGATAAGATTTCTAACTATTGGTGCTGTGACATAGGCAAGAAGCTCATATCAACTTAGGATTTTCCTGGTATCTTTTCTAACTGAGAAGCAACCTTCTCATTGTTATCTGATTTTCCTGGTATGCATGATAATAATAATTTGAATGATGAATTGAAAGGTGAGAAAGAAGAAAAAGATGGAATCCCAATCTATTTAGGAAATATAATTATCCAAGAGCCAGATTAGATTGATCCTTTTTATGTAACACTTCTCACAAATAATATGCGATTAAAAAATTGTATGATGGATTCAGGGGCTACTGCTAATGTGACGACTTACACTTTCATGAAGCAATTAGGTTTAAAGGTGGACACTGCTTATGGTAAATGTTATGCCATGGAAAATAGGGAAGTACCTGTAGTAGGAAATTTGCAAGGATTAGAGGTAAAAATTGCTGCATACCCTGAGGTCACTTTTAAAATAGATGTTGTGGTTGTGGATTCACCACCCCATTATGGAATGCTTTTATCAAGATAGTGTCCTGCAGCCATTGGAGGACATGTACAATTGGATTTGTCTTTTTCTACTATTTCTGTAAATGGGAAAGAAGAAAAACTATTGAGGGAGCCCAGATCTTCTATTTATGTTGAAAAAATTGAACCAAACATAGTGAATTGCTTTGTGGATGTAGATATACATAATTTCAAGGTTGAAAAGATTCAACCACATTTGAAAAACACAGATCCCATAGTGGAAGAATTATAATTGCAACAGCTTGGACTATGACATATGTATTTTGATGGAGCATGCTCTAGAGAAGGGTCAGGAGCTGGTGTACTATTTGTCTCTCCATCAGGTATCACTTTCAAGTACTCATTTCTGTTATCATTTCATTGTACAAACAATAAAGCTGAGTATGAGGCATTGTTACTGGGATTAGAAATAGAAATCAAGCATGACATTAAGTTATTAAGAGTTTTTGGTGATTCAGAGCTAGCTATTTCCCAAATAAGATCAATATATGCTGCTAAAAATGATAGGCTGAAACAATATAAGCATGCTGTATGGGATAGCATTGAATTTCTTGATGCATTTTCCATCAATTGGATAGAGAGATCTAAGAACATCATGGCATATTTTTTGGCTAATGTGGCCCTAAAAAATGATGATCTAACGCTAGCAGGAGTATCTATTATGGAAACCAAAACCATGCCTGCCATTCCTGATAATGTATACAATTGGCAAGTCTTTGAAAGTGATGAGGATATTCTTAATTTCATTCAATGTGTGGATAATTATAAAGGGCAAATCATTGACTATAATAATTTGATAGAAATTATTGATGGGAAAGAAACTATATTTGGCAATGAAATTCTGCAGTTACAGACAAATGAAATACCTAAAGGACTAACTCAATTGGAGGGATTGTTTACTGACAATGATAGTCATATGTGCCAAAAAGCTACAGTCAAGTTGGATGAATTTGAGGAGGTAAACTTGGGATCAGAGTGTGATCCTAGGATTGTATATATTGGAAATAAATTGGCTCCTCATGTGAGGACAAATTTGATTAGCTTGCTGAAAATATTCAAACATGTTTTTTCTTGGTCTTATGAAGACCTTAAGGCTTATAGGGAAGATCTCTTTCAACATGAAATCCCATTAAAAGATGATATTAAGCCTTTTAGACAAAAACATAGGCCAATCAATCCTTTGCAGGCCCTCAAAATGAAACAATAATTGACAAAACTCAGAGAGGCTGGGATAATAAAACCAATTAGACATTCTTCTTGGGTGTCCAATTTAGTCCCAGTCAGAAAGAAAAATGGAGACACCAGGTTATGTGTTGATTTTAGGAACCTTAATGTAGCCTCATTAAAAGATAATTATTCTTTGCCAAACATGGAGGCAATGCTACAAAGAGTAACTGGTTGTGAGATTTTATCTATGATGGATGGTTTTTCTGGTTATAACCAGGTGCTGGTTCAAGAATCTGAACAATTCAAGACAGATTTTACTACCCCATGGGGTAAATATGTGTTAGAATGATTTTAGAATAATTGAGAGGGGAGGGGTGAATCAGTTATCCTCAATTCTAGATGTAGCACATAAAAATTTTCTATATTTCAGATCTACTCAACAGCAGTAGAATATGTCAAAAACTTTAATCATGTAGTTTACTGTCTAATGAAATTGCTTGTAGAAACATAACAATAAAACAAAACATAAGTATTCACACAAGTTGACACAAGTATTTAATGTGGAAACCCAATATGGGAAATACCACCAGTAACATGCTACCAAGTTTTCACTCTTCTGAAGTGAGCTCTGTGAGGAGCCAACCCTGTTCAAGGTTACAATAACACACTGTTAGGTGTGACCTAGTTAAAGGATTTAATCACCCTGTCAGGAGTGGCCTTGTTAGAGGACTTAGAACATTCCACCTGAATGTCACCTTGTTAGAGTATTTATACAAA
>MU228556.1:338789-371451 GCA_018584345.1 Thuja plicata | reverse complement strand
GTTAGGTCAGATCCAACAGATCATTCCATCTTTGCATTACATTTACTTCTCCAAAGTAGTCTCTAATTAAATCTTGAAACCATGCATTAATTATGGTTACCCATACATTAAATGAAATGGATCAATCATTACATATCCCAATAAAATTAACTAAGTCGGCCAGAGATCTCAAATCTCATCATTAATCCAATTACTATAAGTCAGCCAACATCACTATTTCCACTCAGCAATTTCACTGGTGCTCAACATTGAACAAATTTTCTCGTCACAAACAACTTCGCTTGGCACAAGCAACTTTGCTTGGCATAGAACAACCAGAAAAAAGGTCTTTGAAAGATAAAAAACTAATTACTTTGCCAGAGTGCCAACTGATCAAGTACCCTTTTATTTGCCTTAAATCAACCATTCACTAGGTCTTCTTGTTAAATCTTCTTCATCAACAATAGATATGGTACTCTCTCACCAGTTAAGTTTTGACATCAATGACAAAATAACAATTGCTTGCATTGTCACTTTCCAACATTCTCCCTCTTTGGCATTGATGGCAACACAAAATATTAAAACAATGATTTAATAAGCATAGTTACCATACAATCCAAAAAGTCACCTGTGTTCCTTAATATGAACTAATCTTCATTAATATCTTTAGCTTCATTCTGATTCTCATCTATAAAACATTTTTCCCTTTGTGTCTGTAATCACACTGTAATCATCTGTAGACCCCCTCTGAGTAGATAATCACTTCAATGTTTTCAATAGTAACTTTTGCCTTTATATAGGTAATCTGTCTTTCCCTCTTTCCTTTATGTAATATCTCCCTCTTTATAGGTAATCTCTCCCTCTTTGACAACAATGCCAAAGATGTCGAAATCATTATCATGTAGATCTTCAGTGTCATGCTGATCCTGTAATCTTAATTATGACTGATTTTCTTTTCTGTCCTTGTCCAACTTCACAACTTTAGCCAGCAGCCTAAAGTGTTACTAACTATGCATCAATGTGTCAAGTATTCTGAATGTAATATTTGATACAACAGTAGCATACAAAACTTAATTAGCCTCAGTTAGGGGAATCACCCCCATTTTACCTCGCAGATACTCATGAGAATCCTTGGGTAGTTCCTTTGTGAATATGTCTGCTAATTGTTCTTTAGTGTTCACATAATCCAGTCTCACTTCTTTATTCTAAACTAGCTCCCTCAAGTAATGATACTTGATAGCTATATTCTTTGTCTTTGAGTGCATAACAGGATTTTTAGAGATATTAATGGCACTCGTGTTATCACAATATATGACAACTGGGTCAGTGATTTCTTCCTTTATACCTTTTAGTAGTATCTTCAACCACATAATGTTAGAACAGTTAACTACTGCTGCCACATACTCAGCTTCAGCTGTAGATTGTGGGGTGCAATTCTAGTTCTTGCTTGTCCATGAGATCAATCTTTTACCTAAAATAAATGCTCCACCAGTAGTGCTTTTCCTGTCATCAACATTTCCAGCCCAATCAGAGTCAGTGTAAACTCTGATTTCAAACTTGTCATTCTTCTTGTAGTATAGACCATAGTCATCAGTTCCTTTCAAATATCTTAGAATCCTTTTTACTACCATCATGTGAGTTTCCTTGGGGTTAGCAGAAAACCTTGCAAAAATTCCAACAGCTAGGGCAATATCAGGTTGCACAACATATTGTAGTTTTCCAATCATTGATCTATAGAGTGTTTGGTTCACTTCTTTTGTGTCATCATCTTTTGTCAGCCTCTGTCCAGTAGCCATGGGTGTACTCACTAGTTTGGACTCTTCCATTCCAAAAGTTTTTAGTATCTCCTTGATATATTTAGATTGAGTGATATAGATACCATTCTTCATTTGATAAATTTGTAAGCCAACAAAGAATTTTATTTGACCAAACATAGACATCTCAAACTTAGTTTGCATCTCTGTTGTAAATTTTTGGCATAACACATCTTGTCCACTAAATATGATATCATTTACAAAAAATTTAGCTAATAATGTACCTTTGCTTTGCTCTGTCTTCAAGTACAGGTTGTTGTTGTCATTGGTTCTTGCAAATCCAATCTTGATAAGATAATTGTGCAATCTCTCATACCATGCTCTTGGTGGTTACTTCAGTCCATATAATGCTTTGTGCAATCTACAAACCATATCCCTTTTTTTTGGGTCAAAAAAATTACCAGCTTGCTCAATATACACTTCTTCTTCCAAGATACCATTGAGAAATGCAGATTTCACATCCATCTGATAAACTTTGAATCCTTTATAGGCTGCATATGCAAGTAAGGTTCCAAATCCTTCCAATCTTGCAACTGGGGTGAATGTTTCACCATAGTCAATTCCTTCCTCCTATGCATAACCCTTGCATACCAGTCTAGCTTTATTTCTTGTCACATCTCCATGTTCATTCAGTTTATTTCTGAATACCCACTTTGTACCAATTATATTTTTATCCTTCTGCCTAGGTACAAGTGTCCAAGTCTTGTTCTTTTCAATCGATTCAATTTCCTCATTCATTGCCTGTATCCAATCTTCATTTTCTAAAGCATCTTTCACTGTTTTGGGCTAAAATTCACATAACAGACATGTGCCATTTTTCAACTTACTTTGTGTCATAACAACAAAATCCTTTGATCCAATGATTTGATCAAAATTGTGGTTTCTTATCACATATTTTGCTAGAGTAGGCTCAGGTCTTGCTTCAGATTCATTGTTTGTATTCAGTTCTGGTTGATTCTGTGACTCGACATCTCCATCAGATAGCTCGACATTCACTTGCTGTTGCTCGGCAACTCCACTTTGTGACTCGGCAGGTGCATGCTGTTGCTCGACAATAGTCTCAGTTAGTGAATTAGAATTTTCCTCATCCAGATATACGAATGATCTGTAGCTTTCAGGCTCTTGTGTACTTTCAGCTTCATTCCTTTCTGCAAACTCATCAATTCTAACATTTGCACTTTCAACAATTTTTTTAGTATTAGAATTTGAACATTTGTATGCTTTTCTTTTCTTTGAATAACCAAGGAATATGCCTTCTTCACCTTTAGCATCAAGTTTTCCATTTCTGTTGTCCTTCAGTATAAATATTTGCTTCCAAATACTTTAAAATAATTTACACTAGGTGCATAACCATACCAAAGTTCATAAGATGTAGCATTTGTACCTTTCTTGACTTGTACTCTATTTAGGGTATAGATTGTAGTACTTACAAATTCTTTCCAGTATTTTTGTACAATATTCTTCTCCATCATTAGTGTTCTTGCATAGTCCATGATAGATCTATTCTTGCGTTCAGCAATACCATTTTGTAGAGGTTTCCTAGGTGCGGACATCTGTCTCTTTATGCCTCGGTCATTGTAGAACTTGTTAAACTCATTAGAAATAAACTCTCCACCTTTGTCAAATCTTAAGCATTTCAAACTTTTGCCTGTTTCCTTTTCAACTTTAGCTAAGTACCATTTAAATAAATGGAATGCATCAGATTTTTCCTTGAGAAACATTACAGTCATCATTCTTGAATAATCATCAACAAATAGAATAAAACATCTAGCACCACAGTAGCTTCTTTCTCCAATGGGACCACAGAGATCAGTATGGAATAATTCCAGAATTTCCTTTCAAATATGTGTTTTACTCTTGAAACTAGACTTAGTCATCTTTCCTAGTTGACATTGTTTGCACATAGCATTCTCAAGTTTCTTTAACTTAGGTAACCCTCTAACCCTTTTTAATTTACTTATGCGTACCAAGTTATCAAAGTTCACATGACACAACCTCTTATGCCATAACCAAACATCATTGTACTATACAAACAAACATGTTTCTTCAGATAAATCCAGATAAAATAAGTTACCTTTAGTCTGATCACCACTTCCAACAAGTTCTCCAGTAGAATCATAGATCTTTTCTTTTCTGTGATGGAACTCAACTTTGTAACCAAAAGTGTTCAGCTGTGCAACACTCAAAAAATTATATTTAAGATCATCAACCCAATACACATTATCACATCTGATTTTGTCAGTCAAGTTAATCAATCCTTTACCTTTGATAAGACATGGTGCATCATTAACAAATTTTACATATCCTCCTTTGCATTGGTTTAGGGTTTCAAACTTATCCTTGTCACCAGTCATATGATGGGAACAACCACTGTCAGTGATCCAACAATCAATTTTACTCATATAAGAGATTAATGCAATTTTATCATCATCATCAGAATCTTCTTTCATTGCAACATAAACAACTTCTATATCATTGTCATCAGAATTGCCAGTATCATTGTCAAAAGTTTCTTTAGCAATATAACAAGATTTCTTACCTTTGTCTTTGTAATCCTTATATTTCCTGAAGTCTCGGTCATCCTTTCTGTCTTTGTATTCCTTGTATTTGTAGTCCTTTCTTTCATCTTTTTCATTCTTTTTAGGACATCTAGTAGCTCTATGACCAACTTTATTGCATGAAAAACAAATAATAGGAAGTTTACCTCTATATTTTCCTTTTCCTTTGGATAGCCTTTTTGCCATAAGTGCTTCAAGTTCTTCAAGATCATCATTAGAAGTGTCACTGTCACTGTTCACATGTTTCTTTCCTTTCTTAGATTTATTGAGAACCAACTGTGATCTAAAAGTAGAATCAATACCTGGTGGATTATAGTTATCATAATTTGACATTTCAAATGCAGTGAGTTTGCCTATCAGATTTTCCAGATTCAGATTATTGTTAGGAGTACATCTTAGTTCTTGAATTGTAGAAAATCTAATAGCATATACAAGAAGTAAATTTCTCAGTACCTTTCTCATAATAGTGTTCTCATCTATTGTTCCATTAGCTTCTCTAATGGCATTTACAACTTCTTTTACTCTACCATAATACTGGTTAACATTTTCACCTTCTTGCATTTTCATCTCATCACACTTACCTCTTAGACTTTCTTATTTAGCTCTCAGCACATTTGTGTCTCCACCATAGACAGTTGCAAGTTTGTCCCACATCTGCTTTGCATTTGTGTAGCTCTTTATATCATCAAACTCTGAATAGCTCAATGAGGAGGCAATCTCCAACATTTCTTGATTGTGCTCTTGCTTTTCTTTTAGTTGTGCAGCCGTGAGGGGAGTAGAAGGTGATACATAGTCATTTTCAATAAGTCACTTAGAATCATCTCCAATATCGGCCAGATGCAGTTTCATCAGACTCTTCCATGAAGGAAAGTTATCTTTGTTCAGCTTGGGAACCTCCTTATACATCTTGATCTTTTCGCTCCAAGTACCTTCAAACTATTTTCAGAAGACCAAAGCTCTGATACCAATTGTTAGAATTATTTTAGAATAACTAAGAGGGGAGGGGTTAATCAGTTATCCTCAGGTCTAGATGTAGCACATAAAATTTTTCTATATTTCAGTTCTACTCGGTAGCAGTAGCATATGTCAACAACTTTAATCATGTAGTTTACTATCTAATGAAATTGCTTGTAGAAACATAATAGTAAAACAAACCATAGGCATTCACACAAGTTGACACAAGTATTTAATGTGGAAGCCCAATATGGGAAAAACCACCAGTAACATGCTACCAAGTTTTCACTCTTCTGAAGTGAGGTCTGTGAGGAGCCAACCCTGTTAAAGGTTACAATAACACACTGTTAGGTGTGACCTGGTTAAATGATTTAATCACCCTGTTAGGAGTGGCCTTGTTAGAGGAATTAGAACATTCCACCTGAATGTCACCTTGTTAGAGGATTTATACAAATGACTGTTAGGTCAACCTAGTTAATGGATTTAATTGATACAATGGTTAGAAAGTAATTAGAAGTTGTGATCTGATACATACAACTTAATTTGCAAATTTAGATCCAATTACAACTCTGATGTTAACTTACTAGATAGCCTTCATTGTCATTTCAACCTTCTAATCTTCTTGGAAATCCATCAAGCAATCACACATGCAACTCTCTACGTCTGTATTCAGCCTTCTCTGCTAGATCTTACCAAACAGTAAATCAAATATGCAATCCTCTTGCATACACACATGTAATTCCACATTCAGCGGCACACTAAGCACACTCAATGAATAACCCCTAAGGTTATCATATACCTCTCTTTCTAGGTCAGATAAATATTTTCCGCTTAAAAAAGATCGTAGATCTTAGGTTAGGTCAGTCCAACAGATCATTCCGTCTTTGTATTACATTTACTTCTCCAAAGTAGTCTCTAATTAAATCTTGAAACCATGCATTAATTATGGTTACCCATACATTAAATGACGTGGATCAATCATTACATATCCCAATAAAATTAACTAAGTCGGCCAGAGATCTCAAATCTCATCATTAATCCAATTACGGTAAGTCGGCCAACATCACTGTTTCCACTTGGCAATTTCACTGGTGCTCAACATTGAACAAATTTGCTTGTGACAAACAACTTCTGTCGGCATAAGAAACTTTTCTTGGCACACGTAACTTTGCTCGGCACAAGCCAAACTTGCTCGGCACAAAACAATTAGAAAAATTGTCTTTGAAAGATAAACAACTAATTACTTTCCCAGAGTGCCAACTAATCAAGTACCCTTTTATTTTCCTTAACTCAACCATTCACTTGGTCTTCTTGTTAAATATTCTTCATCAACAATAGATATGGTACTCTCTCACCAGTTAAGGTTTGATAGCAATGAAAAAATAACAATTGCTTGCATTGTCACTTTCCAACAATATGTCTATGTGAGAATGGCATTTGGCCTGAGAAATGCAGGAGCTACTTTCCAAAGAGCCATGGATGTGGCTTTTAAGGAGTTTGTAAATATAATTATGGTGGTGTATCAAGATGATTTAACTGCATATTCCCAAAAGGATGAGGATCACTATAAGCATTTGGAGAAGATTTTTACTAAAGCCTTGGAGTATGGGATTTTCTTAAATCCAAAGAAGTGTCACTTTTCTGTGACAGAAGGTAAATTATTGGGGCATATAGTGTCCAAAGAAGGTGTCAGGATTGATCCTGAAAGGGTGAAAGCCATTAACAAGCTCTTGCCCCCCAAAAATATCAAAGGTGTTCAGTCTTTCCTTTTTGAAAGTAAATTTTGTGAGGAGATTCATAGCAAACTTTGCTGAGATAGTAAAGCCCATTTTTAAATTATTAAAGAAAAATGCTAAATTTGAATGAGATAAGGATGCTCAGTCAACTTTTGATGAGATAAAGATAGCTATTCAGCAAGCGCCTGTATTAAGTTCTCCAAATTATGAAAAGCCTTGTTCTATATTTTCTTTTGCTTCATTCCATACAATTGCTGCAGTACTTTTGCAGAAGGATGATGAAGGTTTTGATCATCCCATAGCATTTTTCAGTAAGTCTTTGCAAGAAACAAAACTTAATTATGAGACAATGGATAAACAAGCGTATGTATTGGTCAAAGTAGTCAAGGTTTTTAGACCTTATCTAGTTTGTGCAAAAATAATTACTTATGTGCCACATGCTACAGTGAAAGATATATTGTCTCAGTTTGAAGTTACTGGAAAAAGGTGTAGATGGATCAACCGGATCCAAGAATTTAATCTGGAAATTCAAGTCACCAAATTGGTAAGGGGTTTGGGTTTGGCCAAGCTAAGGACTGACACAAACATGGAGTTGGCTCAAGTCAATGATGCACAAATAGTAAATATGAATTTCAATAGTATAGAATTGTAGCCATGGTATACTGATGTAGTGTTTTTTTTTTGAAATTGGTAAATGTCTAGAACATATGTTAGATAATCAAAAAAGAACTCTGAAGTTGGAGGCTCAAAGGTATGTCTTGATACGAGGTGATTTACTTTGGAAGAATAGGGATGAAATTTTGTTGTTTTGCCTAGATAAATCACAATCTGAAAGAGTTATTGAGTGAAATGCATAGTGGTGTGTGTGCGGGGCATTATTCTGCCAAGACCACTGCTCACAAAATAATCAGGGCTGGATATTATTAGCTATGTCTTTTCAAAGATACTCAGGTGTTTGTACAAAGGTGTGAACCTTGCCAACGGTTTTCCTCTAAGATGAAATTTTTAGGAGCTCTACCTTTAAACCCTATGACTATTGAAGCACCTTTTACCCAACGGGGTCTTGATTTTATTGGTGAATTTACAGAAAAATCCAGTGGAGGTCACAATTGGATTCTTGTGGCTACAGACTATTTCACAAAATGGATAGAGGCAATTCCATCAAAAAGGGCTACTAGTAAGGTAGTAATGGATTTCTTGATGGATAATATTCTGAAAATTTTTGGTGTGCCCACTAAGTTAATCATGGACAATGCCATGTGTTTTAGGGATGAGGAGTTTAAGGATTTCTATGAAGACTATGGCATTATTGTATCTTATTCCTCACCATATCATCCTCAAGCAAAGGGACAAGTTGAGTCCATCAACAAAAGCATTATGAAAATCATTAAGAGGATTTTGGAGAAAAATAAAAAAGTCTTGGCATTCAAAACTGAAATTAGCCCTTTGGGCTAGTAGAGTAACAGTGAAAAGAGAAATAGGGGTATCCCCTTTTGAAATGGTCTATGGAACTCAGGCAAGATTTCCTTTAAACAATTTGTTACCAGTGTATAAATTTCTCCAAGAAGAAGAGTTCGAAGAACAAGAACCCATGATGGAGAGGATGGACCAATTGGTGGAACTAGAAGAAATAAGAGCAGAGGAAAACAAAAGAAACATGAAAATCTAACAACAGTCCAAGTAACTATTTGATAAAAGAGCATCTGAAAGAAAATTTTAGATAAATGATATGGTGTTGCAATGGAATACTAGAAAAGAGGAGAAGGGGAAACATGGTAAATTTGAATCACTATGGATGGGTCCCTTTGTAAGCCAGGAGTTTCATGGTCAATATTCTTATTTTTTAGAAGACCCTAATGGTGAGATACAGGAATTTCCAATGCATGGACAATTCCTGAAGCATTATTTCTCATAAAGTTCTTGTTTCCATGCACAGTAGATTAGATTTCCCTGCTTTAGTGTGGTTTTTGTGTGTATGTAAAATTTTGTTTTGGTTTGTGGTCTGTCTCCCAGAGTTTTGGCTTCTAATGTCAATTTTGCAATTAACTTTCCCCAGTCGGAGCCATTGTTAGCACTGCATATCAAAATTTTCAAATTTCCATTCTTTGGCAATTTTTCCCGCGTCTTTTGATTCAAAATCCATGTCTTTTCATGTCAAAAATCAAATTTATGGTTAATTCTTCAAATTGCCTTTTTCTAAGCTTTAGTCGCACACCTGCGCTGATCTTTTAAAATGTCTTTTTAGATGCGCAAGTGAGTGACGAGTCATTTTTAAGTGTATCGCGCAGTCACGATCATGTCTCATTTAGTCAAGTTAGGTGTGCGACTGAGCGACTTGGTCGTTAATTTGTGTTAATCATGTAATCATGATGTAATTTTGAAATCAGGTTATTAGTGTGTAATTAAGCGAGTTTGAAATATTTTGTATGCCGCTCACTCGTGGGGTATCAAGTTCTATGAAAAAGGTTCAGCGATTCAGCAATGAGTTAAGTTTTTATGTATCGCACAGTCGCAGCGATCTTAGGTCTTTCACTTTTTGGTCCACGACTGAGTGAGTGATGAAAGAGAAGGTCTAGTCACTCACTCGGGCTAAGTTATTATGCATATCATCTGAACCCACGAGTGCGCGAGGATGTCATATTTTTAGTAGCACTCACTCGCGCAAGTCTTAATTGTTGTATTTTGTGCAGTGTGAGTACGCAATACAATATATTTTGATCATCAAATGGTTCCTATTGCTTAGTTGTACATGAAGTATTCAGTGTTTTAAAAGTACAAGAGTGCATGACTAATTGATCAGTTTTGTTCTCGCTCACTCGCCAATGGTTTGCTGTTTCAAATGATAAGATCGCGAATGTGCGATGAAAGAAAGACAAGAGGTTATCGCCCACTCGCCCATGAATAAAGTCAAATGAGAAAACCCTAGCAGGTGTGCAATTGAGAAAGCATGTCTGATATTTCTCACTCGCAGATAGTGTGCTGGTTAAGTTTTCAAGCCTGTGAGTGTGTGATGAAGAGGATTGAAAGGTGCTCGCTCAGTCGCGAAGGATTCTTTCATAAAGAAATCTCAATAGTGAGTATGCGAATATGGTGAGAAAAGGTCATCACTCACTCACTAATGCTTGTGAGCTGAAACATTTTGCAGTGTGAGTGAGTGACTAAGTAAAAGTGCGTAATGAAAATAGTCATCGCTCACCCGCAGAGGTATAAAGACAAATCAAAAATCCATAGTGACTGCACGACCAAAAAATAATGTATCATTGTTTTGAAAAACCGCTCACTCGCTCAAAGTGCAAAGCATGACAAGTAGAGGTCATCGAATGTATGATTGAGAAATGATTGAGTAATAAAGATCATATCACTCACTCGCAAGGTTTCAAAGAAAGTAAAGTTTTGAGCGGCGAGTCCGCGACTGATAAAAGGAAAAGTAACGTCGCTCACTCACTCAAGTATAAATAAAAAGCATAAAGAGACAATGAGTACATGACTATTAAATGATGAAGTTGCAAATTAGGTCATCACCTAGTCACAAAGCATATGAACCAAAGCAAAGATAGATCGCGAGTGCCGACTGCTTAAAAGAAAAGGTCTTGTCAGTCACTCGTAAGGACAAATTTGAATATAAGCAAGGTAAAACAGGTTGGCGACAAGTGGATAGGTGGCTCATTTTAGGCTTATGAAGGAAAAAAGAGAAAAAGTGTGTACTCTTTTCCAGTAGGGATCATACAGTGTGAATTAATGGAAGCATTAGTTATAGAGAGATGATTGCATGACACTACAAGTGCGAGAATTTGGTATTCAAGTGGACAAGACACAGATTTGATGGCTATAAAGATGAATGATTGAGCTTGATTTTGTACATTTCTCAAATCTACATTCTAAGATTTTCTATGAAGAGCGAAAAATCTTGTTTTTCTAAGATAGCAATTCGAAGAAGGATGAGTCAAGCTACTACCAGTGCTGCTTCATAGGGGTCTAAAAAGAAGAAGGTTGCCAAAAACAAATATATAGAGGAATTTTCTGACTTGGTTCCTGGTACATCAAACACAAACAGTGCCAACTGGGATGAGTGGAAGGATAGACAGAGTTTTTGCAGAAATCCTATTACTACAGGCTACTCGGGTAATACTCTATTTCATTATTTCTGGAACAATAGAGTTAAAGCCGTCCCAATTTGTAATCCCTGGGATTTAAACATGGCTAAATTAATTGTGCCTGATATATATGTGGACATAGAATTAATCAGGGAGTTTGCTAAGAATTACTGCCCAGTAGCTAGGGTAATTAGAAAAAAGAACAAGGAGGCCCTAGTGCATATCAACAGGAGGTCAGTAGCGGAGGTTTTTGGAATTACTGGTGCATTATGCACATAAATTGACCTAGACAAGATAAAGGAAAATTATAAGAAGAGGGAGAAATTTATTAAGAAATATGAGATGCCTAGATTCATGCCTAGAGTAGAAAGAAAACTGGTGATAATCCCAGATAATGTTTAGCCTCCTTTTGATTTATCCCTTTTTCACCATTATGTCAAATGCATAGTGTATGGCCTGAGCAGGGTGTTAGGTTTTGATGGGGATGCTACTGTTGCTACAAAGCTACTAATGATGGCTATGAACATTCAGCATCTAGAGGTCAATTCAGATTATGAATATGTGGGGTACCTAGTTGAAGCCATACATGTAGCCTTGGTAGACATACAAAATAATGTCCCTGTCCCAACTTTCAAACATTATTCCCATCTAATGCTTATGATTCTATTTTACAACAAGGTTTCCATGGACGAAGAAATACAACTGTTTGATTCAGAATATGGTGTTAGCATGCCAATTCAAAGGTGGACCCTGGTATGGGATAGTTCCTCTATAAATTCATCTTTTGTATGTTTCTCTAATTGGATTTTAGATCCAATCTTTGATTTACTAGGAGCTGATAGGGAGAGATTTCTAGTTGAGGTTAGGAGAATTATAAGGCCTTATCAGTTTGTTGAGAAGTGGCCAATCACCCACAATTGGGGGGATTTCTTTTTCTTTGATAATTTCACTATCATTAGGGTATATGGTTGTTCTCAACCTCCTCATATCCTGCCTAAATTTGTGCCTCTTACAGTTGCATTTTTAGAGTTTGTTTGGAAACTTACTTGGGTTGATAAAGAGTTCCTAGAAGGACACAAGAGGGGTACTTTTATCCCTAGATTATGGGTGGCCTTTGATTTTTCTATTGGAAAGAGAGTGTTTGATTTTATCAATGACTTTTTGAAACAATATAGAATGTCTATAGTTGTTGCTAGATTCTATGACCCTGAAAATTTTATAAAAATAGCTCTGAAAGGTATGGTTTCCTGGGTAACTGTCAGAGATCATGAGCCTCTAGATGAGGAAGACATTGTAAGAAACAAGTTAGAAAAAGATGAAGTCCAAGAGAGAAAAGGAAATGGAATGATCTTCTTAGGGCAGAAGCTAAATGGAAGGAATCAGATAAGAATTTTTTTGGTTTCTTCCCCGACCTCCCATACTTGAAAAGAATGGAGGAAATGCTTAAATCTTATGACACTTTGATGGCACAAATACCACAATTTAGTGCTGAGGATGCACAATCTCAAGGATCCCCAATTCCTATTGCACTACATGACCAGGAACATCAAGAAAAACAATAGGTACATCAGGAAAAAAAGGAGGGACATAGCCAAGAAGAAGAAGAAATTGGTGAAGAGGCTACTTCTGTTATAGAGCCACCTAAGAAAAAATAGAAAATAAAGCATAAGAAGGGGTAGGATAGGAAGAGTTTGGCCAAGGCTATAATAACAGGATGTGGCAAATATTTCAGAAAGTAAAAAAGGCAATTGCAAAAAGATCCACAAGCTAAAGGTCAAGGGGATAATCAGAGGACACTGTTTGGAGAAGCTGATGAGAGGATAATGATAGAAAATGAATTCATGAAAGATGATGAATTCATAAAATCTAAAGAGTTCAAAATCTTTTTGATCAAAATGAAGAAAAAAGACTTGAGACAAAGTCTAACCACAGGTGAAGAAAATGCAGAAAAAAATGAAGAGATTGTGAAGACACTCTAGGATTATGATCCTGAGAGTGAATTAATCACTGTGGAGCAGGCCAGATTGATGGTACAAAATAGTGGTGTACTATTGATGCCCGTTTGGGACTTATAGTCCACATTTATTGATCAGATCAGGAGACAAGAAGATCCCCTATTGAAAACAAAGTTTGAGATGGATGAAATTCTGAAAGGATCAGGATTTGATCCTAAAGCCAAGACTCTGGCTATCTGGTCATTGGCCCCTACTACACAAAAGCCTCTATTCATGACCATAAGAGAGGAAAAGAGAGAAGACAAGATGATTTGGAATCTACAGAACATCAGTGATACTGAGATAGCTTAGTTGATGACTCAAGTATCATTCATGAACCTAGCAAAGGTTGATGACTTGTCTAAAAGGTATGAACCAACTTTTGGCCAGATGATGGCATTGGAAAAAAAGCATGAAGAAGTTGTAATTCAAAATCACACCTTGGAGGAAAAGATTGCAAAATTAAAGGAGGAATTAGTTGAGAGTAAAAGAGAGAAGACTCCAGTCCCTCAGGAAATACCAAAAATTGAAACAGATGCTGCCACAGAGGCAAAAGAATATTCAGCAATGGCAGAAGGCTATTCCAAGGAATTTTCACAGGGATAGAGCATAAATATCATGTCTATCATATTGCCCATACTTCAACATTGAATTTATGTTTTGAAGCAGAAGACTGACATAGTATATACACTGTATGGCTCATTGCAAGAAGCATCAAAGATAGCTGCTGAAGCTATGACATTCTTGGAGCCCACATTTAAAACTTGGTTAGGAAGAGATAGGCTGATGGACAAATTAAAGACAACCATGTTATACAGTGATGGCTTTCCTGATAAAATCACAGATACTATTGAAATGATCAATGAGGCAAATAATACATATGGCTTCTTCAATGGTAAGGCTGACTTAATAAACAATAAATCACAACTGTTTGGTGACCAATGCCCTCCCCTGATCTCAAAAATATATGATGAAGCTGACATTTTGAAGCCACAATCCGATTGGATAGATGGGTTTGAAGGGATATTTATGAATGAGGAGATGAAGTAACGCCTAGAGAAGGATTTCAATACTGAATATTGCAATGAATTGATTGACAACCTCTTCAAGGTTGAGAGAGATATGGCAAAGTTTGTGTCAGAGGCCAGAACAACCATTGATGCCAGGTGGACATAGGCTGTTGCCAAGCTGGAGCAAGAAAAAAGCTTTGATTGGCCCACCGCCAAAGAGGTGAACAAGTGGGAAGCAAAGATGAAAGGATGAAGAGGATGTTTTCAAACTGCAACAACAAACCTTGTTTAGACTTCGCCAAATTTTGCCACCTATTTTTTGTTACAACTTTTGTTTTTATGTTTACTGCAAAATTGTTGTTGAAAAGATTTTGTAAATATTTCCCATTTAGTCCATATCTTGTTGCATCCTTAGTTATAAAAGGATTCCAAGACTAGTGGGAAGAGGATAGCCATTTTTCATTTGGAAGTACAAGTTTAAATGTAAAAACTCTGGTTTAAGATCAACACATTTTCAGGGTTCTAAAATTACTGTTGAATGTATTAGCATTTCTGATCATGAAAAAAAATGAAATCCATCAATAGTTTCTTAAATATATGATGAGTATTTTGTCTTCATTGTGGTTTTCTAAATTTTATGTAAAGTGAATGCTCAAGGAACGTTCAATTTATACATCTGTTAGGCATATTTTTAAATAGTTTTAGGGTTCTTTCAAGGAAAGATTAAAATTGCCTTAGGATTATTTTCAGTAAGATTCAGGGTTTATAATGAATTTGATGAATTAATTTGTTATATGCATGAGGATAGGTATATAAGGTATACCTATGTTTATATCAGATTCTGTAGTTGTCTTAAATTTCTGTTCATGAACAAAAAGGGTAAAGCTATGCAACAGCGACTCCATACCCTAGGATTAAGCACTAGTCTATTTTCCATTGAATTAGGTGACTATCACTATTAAAATTGATCTTTACCTTTATGTTTGGTCTATTCAATAAATGTTATAGCGGTCAATCCCTGTAATTCCATTCATATTCTACTAGAATGATTTAGTGATTTGATTGTTCTGAGTTGGAAGGGTAATCCCACCTGAGTTTATGGAGCTCAAAATGTAGAGGGTTTAAAACCCCCGTTTCTGTCATTTTGTATCTTGCTGGGTCAGTGTCTGAGTTAAATAGAGCAAGCTCTTTGAGAGTATTTTTATGTCAAGAAGAAAAGGAACTAACAGACCAAGGGCTAATAAGGTGCCAAACTTGGAACTATGGCCTTACAAGGTGGTCCAATGATTAACCCATTATCTTAACATCACTAAAGGCCTCTTAGGAACTTGAGGGAAATCCTAAGTTCCATAGGAACACTTGGTTCATTCAGGGTGATCTTGCACCACAAATACACAATCCAGTGAACTGTCTAATAGCAATTGTCTTTTCTTGGTCAGTTCCAATGAAGTATTCTTTTCATAAACTCTGCTCTAAATCCAGCAGTCAAACAAGCTTCAAAACTTTCACTTCTCTTCTTTTCAATCTCTGTCACATATTTTCAAAATAAAATATCATTCATATATACCGTCTTACAATAATTCATTAGGTGGGCCAATTAAGCTTTCTTAATATACAAATAATTAATCAGGTCAGCCAATCAAGGCTTTTCTATGTACAAATAATTACATAACCCCTTTCTAATATACACACAATACCTATAAAAAGTAAACATCAAATATAATCCATCACTTATACTTCCAGATCTGCAATCCATGCTCACAACTCATTTTACACGCTACATGTCTGAAGTCAGCCACCAAATAGGTCTTCTTCAGAATACACACGACAATTGACGTCACTAGCCATTAAACAACAATCAAACTCAACCCATTATTCCAATATATATCGAATGTCCACCAATAATCTTGTTTCATCTGAAATATCTTCACCATAAAGGTATAACTGAAACATAGAGACGTGCTCTATCTAGAATCATAGTTACAGTCCAGAAACCAGTCTTCACCAAATCAACTGTAACATCCATAATATGCAACATAAAGCCAAGAAACCTTAGGAATAAGGTCAACACACATCCTTCTATATAAATCCAACTTTTATCATTCTGAATCATCCGTACAGTGTCTGTACACTTCTTCCAGTTAAGTAACCAGTCTGTCCTCTTCACAGAAATATATGTTGACATCAGTGACAAAACATGAATATCAACAACATGATTAGTAACCAAAACTGATATCATGCAAAAATCTCCCCCTTTGGTATTGATGGCAACATACGGGAAAATCCATATGCATTAGCCCAAAAGTACTCTCTCTCAATACAATATTCTCAATATCCTTAACATAAATCTCTCAAAATAGTAGGGATTTTCACATAGATTCCTCCCCCCTTTGGCAACAATGAAAAAGGGTGCCATAACTCATCTGTAGTCTTTTGTAATGTGTAGCTTTTTCAAACCTTCATATCCATCAACCAGGTGCAAGATCACCCAAATGTACTCCATAATATTCTCCTGCGATCACTCCCCCTGAGGAGTAGATCCATACATCAAGTCCAGAGAATGATATAGCTCTGAGATCCATTGGACTGATGCATATCTGCATCATTTAATTACCACCGGGAGGCACCATCACCCCAAGCATGCCTCTGAGATATTCAAAAGCATCTTTTGACAAAGTTTTAGTAAATATAAATGCTATCTGTTCCATTGTGCTGATATACTCCAGTTTAATCTCTTTATCTGCTACCTTCTCCCTCAAGAAATGATAGTTAACAGAAATATGTTTAGTCTTTGAATGCATTACATGATTCTTTGACATATTCACTATGCTAGTATTATCACAATGGATAACCACTGGTTCTTCAAAAATTATTCCAATGTCCTTCAACATTTGTTTCATCCAAACAACTTGTGTACAATTTATTGCAGCATCAACATACTCTGACTCAGCAGTAGATTGAGCAATACAGTTCTGCTTCTTGCTCAACCAAGAAACCAATATTTTTCCAAGAAAAAATGTTGCACCACTTGTACTCTTCTTGTCATCCACATTACCTGCCCAATCAGCATCAATATAAGCCTGCAAAGTAAAATCTTCTAATTTTTCATACTACAATCCATATTCTATTGTCCCTTTCAAATATCAAAAAATTCTTTTTACAGCAGCAAAATGTGTCTCTTTAGGATCTGCCTGATATCTAGCCACAATTCCAATTGCATTGGTAATATTTGGTCTAGTGTGAGTTAGATATTGTAGACCTCCAATCATCGATCTATACTTAGTCTATACAACACTTCGAGTCTCATTATTATTAGTCAGTTTATGTCCAGTCACCATAGGTGTCCCAACAGGTTTACAATCTTTCATTCCTATCTTTTTCAACATTTCCTTAAGATACTTGGTCTGAGATATAAAAATGCCATTCTTACTCTGATTAGTTTGCAAACCAAGGAAAAATTTCATCTCACCAATCATTGACATCCCAAATTCATTTTCCATTTCTTTAAAAAACTTCTTACTCATCTTATCATTGCCTCCAAAAATGATATCATCAACAAAAACTTCTACAATTAAGATACCATCTTCATCAGTTCTCAAATATAAATTACTGTCTGCATTAACTTTTCTGAAACCAAGACGAAGTAGATATTTGTCCAGTCTTGCATACCATGCTCTTGGTGCCTGTTTCAGTCCATACAATGCCTTCTTCAATCTGCAAAACATGTTTTCATCATCTGTCAAAGGAAAACCACCAAGTTTCTCAATGAAACTTCTTCTTTTAGATCACCATTCAAGAATGCTGAATTCACATCCATCTGATAAACCCTAAAGTTTTTATGTGCAACATAAGCAAGAAATGATCTCACAACTTCCAATCTAGCAACATGAGAAAATGTTTCTTCATAGTATATGCCTTCTTGTTGTGAATAGAATTTACATACCAGTCTTGCCTTGTTTCTTACCAATGTTCCTTCCTCAACCATCTTATTTATGAAAACCATTTAGTACCAATCACATTTTTGTTCTTAGGTCTTGGAACCAATTCCCAAGTATTTTTTTTCTTTATCTGTTCAAGTTCTTCTTCCATATCTTTAGTCCAAGATTCATCTCTACATGCTTCATTAGTAGTATTCTGTTCAACTTGAGAAATCAAATAGATGTCATCTCTAGCTTTAGATCTAGTCATCATACCTTTACTTGCATCACCAATAATTTGATCTTTAGGATGGTTCTTCTTAACATACCTTGGTGTCTTCAGCGTCTTAGCAACTTCAATCTGTTCATCTTCAATCTCATTATCAATCATCAAATATTCTTCAGGTTCAGTAGTAACCTCTTTCATTTTTGTAATCTGACCACAATCATACATCCTTTCCTAAATATAAAAATTTTCATCTATCCTCACACTGGCACTTTCAATAAACTTTCTCAATCTCAGATTGAAACATTTATATGCTTTACTCTTAGTGGAATAACCAAGAAATATTCCCTCATCACTTCTAGCATCAAAATTGCCTATCTCATCATCTCTCTTGATATAACATTTACTATCAAATATTCTGAAATATTTTACAGTAGGTGTATGATCAAACCATAATTCATAAGGAGTCTTACTTGTACCTTCTCTGATGTGAATTCTGTTTAGGGTGTACATAGCAGTCCCAACTGCTTCTCTCCAGTGAACATGTGACACATTTCCTTCCAGCAACATGGTCCTTGCAGCATCTAATATAGTTCTCTTTCTTCGCTCTGCTATCCCATTCTGTTGTGGAGTTCTAGGGGCTGATGTCTATCTGTATATTCCATGATCTTCATAGTATGTATTAAATAGCTCTGATGTAAAATCTCCTCCCCTGTCTGATCTCAAACACTTTATCTTCAAACCAGATTCATTCTCAAATTTTTCTTTGAATAAATTGAATTTGTCGAATGCTTCAGATTTCTCTCTCAAATATGTAACCCACATAATTCTAGAAAACTCATCAACAAATAGTATAAAGTAACTTTCAACATAGTATGATCTAGTTCTTGTAGGACCACACAGATCTGTATGTGCCAGATCCAACTTCCCTTTTGCTGAATAAGCTTTGCTTTTGAAGGTGCTTCTATTCTATTTCCCCATATTACACGCTACACATAGTGTTAGATGGCTTCACAATTTTAGGTAGATCTCTTACTTCTTTAGTCATACTTGCCTTCACAATGTTAACAAAATTAACATGACAAAATCTTCTGTGCCATAACCAACTGTCATAAACCTTCACAATAAAACAAGAAGCTTTAGATGTATTCAATTCAAATACATTACCTCTGGATTTAGTACCAGATGTGATCAAGTCTCCTACTTTACTTTTTATAGAGCATTTCCCATCAATGAATTTCAATTGATAACCCTTGTCTACTAACTCTCCAACACTCAACAAATTATGCTTAAGTCCATCAACAAGTAATACATTATCAGTGTTAGTCTGTCCATCCAAAGAAATAGATCCAACTCCAATAATAAGCTTAGGAGTATTGTCACCAAATCTGACAACACCACCATCATGTCTTTTCAAAACTCACAAATTTGTTTTTATCTCCAGTCATATGATGTGAACAACCATTGTCTATAACCCATTCAGATTTATTTTCAACTCGGGATACTAAGTCTTTTTCTTCATGCATAGACTCATCATCCTTAATAGAAATAAATCCAATTTCATCATAGTCACCATCATCATCATCAAATATACCCTCACTAGCATAATAACACTCCTTGTCTTTTGAATACTTAGACTTGAAAAAATTAGGTTTGTGCTTTGGAATTCTTGTAGGACATCTAGATGCAAAATGACCAATTTTGTTACATGAAAAAAATTTCAAAGGTAATTTGCCTTCAAAATTTATGTTACCTCTCTTTTCTCTTCTAGCAATCAGTGCCACAACTTCATTTAGCACTCTTTTTTCTTCCTGTATCTATTCCCATTCATCAGCATAGGCTCCAAGTTCTTCCCTTAGGTCATTATTGCAAGTGCTTGCATTTCCAGATAAGGTCTTTTTGTTCTTGTACACGGTTGCCTTGAATGCTGACTCAACTTTAGGTAAAGTGTCTCCCATTTTTGCAGCCTCAAATGTAGTTAGCTTTCCATTCAACATCTCTCTGGTAAAGTTTGGTGTCAAAGGTATAATATCCTCTATATCTTGTACTTTGGTTGTATATGCAAGTGTCAAAGATCTGAGTATCTTTGCAATCACTTCTTCCTCATTGTAAGTACCTCCAGAGTTTCTAATACCAGTAACCACTTCATTAATTCTCTATCCATATGCCCTAATGTTCTCATCTTCTCTCATCTTCAGTGATTCCATCTTTGTCTTCCAGTTTTGTATCTTTTCCTATTTTGCAAACTTATCTCCAATATATAATGCTTCCAATCTTGTCCATATCTCATGTGCAGAATCCAAGTCCTTTACTTCAGTGAATTCTCTTTCTGAAAGTGCACTGATCAAAGATTCCCTTGCAACCATATTACATGAAAATAACATCTTCTGATCTTCAGTAGCCTTCTCTAATTCATCCTCAGTTTCTATCTTTTCATTCTTCTTTGTGATCATCCAATAATCAATTCCCATACATAGAAAATGTATTCTCATCTTGTTCTGCCAACTGTCAAAGTTTTTAGGATCAAACTTCGGACTATCCTTCCTATAGGTCATCTTCAGGATCACCTCAAGCTGTTAAACTTTCTCTCTAAGGACCATAAGAAAACTAAGAGGGGGGGGGGATGTGAATCAATTGTGATATAGATTATTAAACTTTAAACTTTATAAACCAAATCTGCAAATGTAAATGATAACATAGTAAATGCCAACACCCTAACACAATATTTTTTGTCGAGGAAACCCTATTAAAGGTAAAAACCTGGTGGGAATTAACACGCACAAATAATGTACTGAGAGTATAGTATCCCTGTTAAAAGATTTAGCCCTTTTAGGAGCTTGTTACAATATTACAGTACATAGTCCATGTTAGGAGACAGACCTTGTTAGGAGTCAAGAGAAATAGTAGGCTCACTACCAAGGCACACTACCCAAAGAAGGTTAAATCCACCCTCAAGGATTCACAATCTGAACAAGTGTATCTAGCAAATAAAAAATCCAGTGAACTGTCTGATAGAATCTGTCTTTGCTTGGTAAGTTCCAATGAAGTATTCTTTTCATAAACTCTACTCTACATCCAACAGTCAAACAAGCTTCACACATTTCACTTCTATTCTTTTCAAAAGAAAAGAAAATATCATCTTTATATACCCTCTTTTCAAAAGAAAAGATCATTCATATATACCCTCTTACAATAATTCATTAGGTCGGCCAATCAAGATTTCCTAATATACAAATAATTAATTAGGTAGGCTAATCAAGGCTTTCCTATGTACAAATAATTACATAACCCCTTGCTAAGATACACATAGTACCTATAACAAGTAAACATCAAATATAATCCATCACTTATACTTCCAGATTTGCAATCCACGCTCACAATTAATTTTACACGCTACATGTCTGAAGTCAGCCACCAAATAGGTCTTCTTCAGAATACACACCACATATGACATCACCAGTCATAAAAAAACAATCAAACTCAACCCATTATTCCAATATATTTCGGTTGTCCACTAGTAAGCTCACTTCATCTGAAATATCTTCACCAGAAAGATATACCCAAAATATAGAGACCTTCTCTATCTAGAATCACAGTTACTGTCCAGAATCCAGTCTTCACCAAATCAACTATAACATCTGTAATATGAAACATAAAGCCAAGTGACCTTAGGAATAAGGTCAACACACATCCTTATGGCATAAATCCAACTTTGACCATTCTAAATCATCTGTATAGTGTCCGTACACTTCTTCTAGTTAAGTAACCATTCTGTCCTCTTCATAGAAATATATGTTGACATCAGTGACAAAACATGAATATCAACAAGATGATCAGTAACCAAAACTGATATCATCCAACAATATATACAAGGTCAAGTTTGGATTGAATGAGTGTGAAAAGTGTGTGCATTTGACATTAAGTGTGGAGGCAAAATCAGATGGGATTCTGATTGAGAACAAAACATAGATAGCTGCAACAAAATATCCGATCAGTGAGGATCAAGTCTTATAAGCCAGAGAAGAGATCTGAATCAACAATGAAAGTTGCTTCAAAAAAGAGGTCAATCCATTGTTACTCTCTAAAAATTGTAGCAGTGATCTAAATCTCTTAACATAGTAGACTTAACAGTCTTTTGTAAATCCTCTCACAAGGTGACATTTCTACATTGAAGTGTTTGAAGACCTCTAACAAGGAAACTCCTTAAAAGGTGATTAAATCCTCTAACAGGGTCACACCTAACAGTGTGTTATTGTAACATTTCACAAGGTTGGCTCCTAACAGGGCTCACTTTAGAAGAGTGAAAAATAGTAACTATTTACAATTGGTGTTTTTTACCATATTGGGTTTCCACGTTAAATCTTGGTGTTATCTGTGTACATTTTATTTTCTTTATGGTTTATGTTTCTGCAATTAATTACTAAAGGATAGTGACAGTTAATATCTTAAGATTTACTATGTTAACCGAGTGACAGTAGAATATCTGTGTTAACCGAGCAACATTGATAATTTTTTTTAAGAAATCTAAGGGACTTGGATTTGTTTTTGTGGTAACTGATTCACCCCTCCCCTCTCAATTACTCAACTCATTTCCAACAGATACAAGTAAGAAAATGAAGAGGAAATTAATAATTTAAAATTTATTAATTCCCTCACATTTTAGGAAATTAGTCAACTAATTAAATAAAATTAATTAATCGTGGGAAAAGGGGATAAAGAGGGTAAATAAATATAATTTATTTACCAAGGCACCACACTTTAGCACAAGGGGGAAAATTAATGGCTATTTTCCCCTAAAGAAATAATTGACTACCATGATCATTTAATCGGACAAGTGGTCATAGAAAAAATTGATAGGACATGATGCAATTATAGGATGAAAATTAGTAATTAATGACATGGAAGAATGACACAATATTGATGCACAACATAGAGGATGTTTTAGAAAGGGGAGCCACATGCGTTGACCATTTTTTATTGTCTACATTTTATCCCTCTTTGAGACAATGTGATTCAGAGTGTTGTTTCAAATAAAAATTAAAAGATCATTCCCCAATGGACCAAAGGAATAGAGGTACAATGCCCCCTTGAAAAATTGGGAAAAAATTGACATGGGGACAATTTAAAAAAAAATGATTGCTAGGTCTGACAGAAGAAAAGTTAGATGGAAGAAGAAATAAGTAAGAAAGTGAAGAATAATTAGCAGTGGTGAAACCTTTCTTTCATTAGTGCACTTTATTATTAGAGAGATTTATTTAATATGTAAAAAAATGTGTCACACAACGACACAAAAAGTTAGGGTGATAATAAAATCCCTTTCCATAAAACATACATATTGTAGACAAGGAATGTTTCCATCCATCATGAAGCATTGGACATACTTGACCTAGATTTTCATGAAAAACACCCCACAAACATAAGACAAAAAAGATCATGAGCCATCTTGTGCACTCTCATCACTTGTGGTTGTCCTTGAGAAACATAGGAACATGACCAAAGATAAATCAATAAAAGATAAGACTCCCTAAACCAAGCAAGTAAGCAACCATTCTGATCTTGTTGTCAAATTTGATAGTTTGTTTGATGATGATGATGTCTAGTTTCAAGAATGAAGTATCCCGCCTAAGACAAATACCATCTGGTTTTGAGTATACGACACCTTGTATAAGACAAATGATAGGTTGATAAAGGAAAAATTGACATTGTTTGAGTGATAGGAAAAGTTTGATTTGACTGATTGTTGACGTGATTTGATAGTTTCTATGTTGATGCATGATTTGTTAAGCACACTGTTTGATGTATTTTCAAATTTGTGTTTGCTCAAATATCTGTCTTATTGTAAAGGAATAATTATTGATGAAATGATAATGACTGATCACTTTTTAATTTTGATTATTTTTCAATGTTTAGGATTATTGAGGGTATTTGATTTTTTCATTTTTTCTTGAGGGCATTTTGCATTTTTAAATTTTTTTTTCTGGGCTTCATTTCATTTTTACAAACTTTCAGGACTTTTTTGCAATTTTTAGGATTTTTAAGGACATTATGCATTTTTAAAGGATTGTTTAGGACTTTATGTGATTTTTAGGACTTTAATGTGTAATAAAGATTTATTGAATTGCTCCCAATGTCTAGAAAGGTAGAGACATTATGAATGGATGAATGGATTAGTGGAATGGAAATGGATAGAGGAAAGATAATGGTAGCATAGTATGACATTGGAGCTGTTTTGGTTTCCAAGGACCATCCACGCTATGAGATAACATGTTTTTTCCAAGATAAGAGATTGTACATCACATGATATGGTAATGACATGGTGCACTGATTGACATGTGGTCCATGAGAATGAACATGTGAAGAGGTTTCTAAAAACATATTTTTGCAGTTGAACTCCTTATTTTATATCAAGACCGAGGGATGGATTTGGATAAGATAACAATAGGGTATTGATAAGACAAGCAAGATAAAAATGGATAAGATCAGGAGATATGGGCTAAAAAGTGTGATAAGATAAGTGATATGGACTAAAGGGGTGTGGATAAGGTAAGGGATGAATACTAAAAGGATATGGACAACATGAAGAAGATAGGATGCAAATGATTATAGAGATCCCTAGCCTTGTCAAGATCAAAAGATGGGAAAAGGAAATATGGATGCAAATATGGTAATGGACATGAGGGACAAAGGATAATGGAGGAAATGAAAGAGGTATAATATGATAGGATAACATGGATAAAACTGGACACATCTCTACTCAATGTGGCTTGGAACTTAAGAAAAAGAAATCATCTCCTTCTTGGTGGAAGGGCGCCTCCTCAAAACAATACTCAGTAAGGAAAAGTTCCTCCATTCTTAGGATGAAAGATAATCCTCTTCAGCCTCCTGATGCTTCTCCAAGGTCTTTGGAGGTTGTTAGTCTGGTTTCTGAATATTCTGGATTTGTTCTTTCTGGTGGTGATTCTATTCTTTCTCTGCTAGAGGATGGTGCTGGTGGATCCGCTAGTGGATCTATGCCTGCTGGGGGTGATCCTGGTGTTTCTTTACTGGTGGCTAATGGATATTTGGTCACTGGTTTGACTGAATCTGTTGGTGTTTTGGTATCAGATCAATCTGGTTCAAATGAGGCTACTCCTACTCAATTTTTAGTTGGGGCAAATGCTGGAACTGTGCCGAAAGTGTCGCTGAAGGATTCTTTTCCTTTACTGGGTGCTAGTGTGAGCTGGCAGGATGAGGCTGCTAGAGTGGATCATGGTTGGGTTATTGTTAAAGAAAAACATCTAAAAAGGTCCTCTTCCTCTTTTGATATTACCCTTCAATCCCATATGAAGGGAAGGAAAGGATAGTTCTCTCTTTTCCTGCAATTGTACCCCTCTTCTCTATCTTTTGATGCATTTTGGGAGTTGTCTCTTCTTTGTTTTTCAGAATGTTTGCTTCTATTAAGCCTTCTGTTTAGGCAGTCTTTCTGGGTTATGGGAACTTCTATTCCTTTATTTTAAGTTCCTCTTATGTATAGGGTTTTGGGGCCCCTTCAAAACTTGTTGTTACCCTAATCAAGATGTTATTTCTTTTTACTTCTTTTTTGTTTTCATTAAGATGCATGTTTCCTAGGTTTTCATCATGACAACTTTTTTCTTTTGATATTTTTGACATTTTTGACATTTTTGAAATATAATGGATGCATGATAAGACATGGGTGAAGGATTCAAGTGTCCTTTTCTTTGGATGGTGCTCTTGAAAGATATGTAATAATGGACTACACCTATTGATGATATGCTTAAATACGTTGGTAGGGTAATGGAGGGGAGACGAAATGGATGATTGGATGAGGATTTAGGTAAATGATTGAGTATGATGGATGAAAGGATGGAAAATAGGTGCTGGATAATGAAGAGAATGTAAGAATAATTATTTTTGAGTGGATGAGAATGTAGGAAAAAATAACATTGGCACACACTTTGGGGGGTGACGGAGTGACAAAGGACAAGCAAAATTTTGATTTTAGGATTTTAATGTAGGAGTAGACATGAACTTTTGGACATAAGGACCCAAAATAGATTTGAAAGGTGGGATATGTTTAGATGGAAGGATAATAGTTTTGGATGCAAACTTTAATTTTTCTTTGGGATGCTGTGCTATGAGGAGTCGCTTAGGAATCCACGTGGTTTTTTATTTTTAACTCTTTTGTGGTTCTTTGGAACACATTGGTTATACAAGAGACTTGGGTACCCATATAGATTTTTCAATTTTTAGTTTTCTCAATGTTCCTTTGTGGCCTCTTGGATATTTCTATTTGGATCATATTTTTCTTTATTTTAACATGTCGATTAGACTGGACACGTTGATCCATGACTCCATGTGGATTTCTTGACTTATGGATTTTATGTTTGGCATCCAAATTAATTAGAATATGAATGAGATTAATGTTAGATAATATTGATATAGAGGCCTTTTTGATGGGGGGATGGTTCTCAAAGATGTGTGCCTTTACTGATCTTCATTTAGGAAAGGATAATTGGATTGAGAGCTGTTAGAATAACTGAGAGGGGGGGGGGAGGTGAATCAGTTGTCTCCCAATTATCCTACAGTCCCAAATTCTTCTACATGTATATAAAAATAATTTTAAATATATAAATCAACTCGGTCAAATGTAAACTGTAACTTCAAATTTTATTCCTTAAGTGTTTACCGAGTAGAAGTAAATTAATACTGTGATTACCCATCAATGTAGATAAAGTAATGTGTAAATAAAATTAACAATCCACAACAATATAACACATTGACACATATATTTTTAATGTGGAAACCTTGCTAAGGGAAAAACAACCTGGGATCGGTAACCCAAAATATTTCACTCTTCTGAAGTGAGATCGGTTAAGAGCTAACTCTGTTAAAGGTTACAATGCACACTGTTAAATGTGACCTTGTTAGAGTATTTAAAACTAACAGTTCTCTCTTGACCAATCATTCACTATGGCATCACCAAGAAAAGACTCAACATTCATTGGAATATCGTAATAAAGACTTTCAAGTCCTACTCGGTTAAGAGATTTATCTATAACAATGGTTAAACTGATACAATAATGATCTGATTCAAATACAACTATGTTTTGTAGATTTTTAGATCTATTCTAAGTACATAATACCTCTGATCAATTTGTTCACTTTAGTTCATCTGATTCTTCATACTCTGTTATTCTCGGTAATGCTCTTTCCTCTGTCACTCAGTAATGTCTGCAAAAAAATGCTTGATTTTTTCTTTAACCAGTTTGATCAGTCATGCATAAACTTCGCATGTGCACATCATAGCATCATGTATGATTCAAAATGAATATCTTGTCTCTTATATAGATATAATAACTCATTTAATTTCCATCCTTTAGGTTTTTTCGCTTAATCTCCATCATTAGTTTTCCCACTTAAACCTTCCTTGACAACTGTGTTAAATACACGTTTTAATCTTTGTCATCTGATCTTCCTTGAATTTTCATAACCGTTTGATCTTCATAACAAATCTTATCAATTACCTCTTAACTATCTATTTCCAGCTCAACATTCTAGTCGGCCTCGGTTTGAATTAACAACTCGGTCAATACCATGTTGTGTTGGTGAGCCCTAGCTCAATTATCACTGTACTTAGTATACATTGTGCTTTACTTGTTGTTTATTGTCTCTCAGTGCATACATAAATGTTCATTTACTGACCACATGAACTTTGTTTGTTCTAGATATTCAATCCATAGTAGATGTTTGTTACCACAATGATACCCAAATAAGTTGACATCAATGACAATACATTAACTGATAATGTTTATCATCATATCTGGAACTTGGTTGACTATCAAAAAATGACTTCAAGCATACAATAAGTTGTAGTTAATCAATCTCTCCCTTTGGAATTTATTGTAACACAATAATAAATATGCAATATGAAAATTCCATAGAAATACCAAACTTCTGTTCTATAATTGCAACAATTCTATAGCTCTCCCTAGCTTGAATATAGAAAATGTGTCAGCATTAAAAACTCATGATGCAGACTCTCCCTATAGATTTGAATCTTCTGTTCTTGATCTCTCTCTAGATAAATATATCATTTCTACCTTTATCATTCTCTTCTCCCTTTGATGGATAGATATTTCATTGAATCTCTCTCCCTTTAGATATTTCATTAATCTCTGTCCCTTTGACAACAATGCCAAAAATAAATATCTAGCTCTTCAGTAGCCAAAAATATCTTTGGTCTTCAGTGTAGTAAGTACCTTGCAGTGTACCGATATGTCTATGTCAGTCCAGTTCATCTTTGCATCAACATGATTGATATTCTTATTTTATGTAGTTTGATGCAACTTCCTAGTCAGCTTAATGACCACTAGACAAGGGACGAACCCCTAGTCTACCTCTCTAGTACTCAAATGTATCCTTCGATAAGGGTTTAGTGAATATGGTTGTAAGTTGTTCTTTTGATTGTACATATTCCGATATGATTTGTTTATCTTGTACTTGTTGCCTCAAGTAGTGATATTTGATAGATATATTCTTTCTCTTTGAATCTGTTATGGTGGTACCCTAATTTTTGATAATTTAGAAGTTCCAATCCATTATCAAGAAGCATGTTTCTCCATACTAAAAAAAAATCAAAGGAAGGAAGATTTATGATACAAATAAATAGAACTAACTAATTGAAGCCTTTAGAAAATGCTAGAATTTAGACCTGCTACAAAGATGATATCGACAGAGGATAAAGGTGGTCAAATTTTAAAAATCTAAAAATGACCCAGTTCAGGAAATCAAATTTCCTATTTCCAGCTGAAATATTATCTTTTCACAACATGTTTTGGATTTTTGACCAAAGCTAAATCCGAAAGTTAGGTAGTTATTTTTTAGTTAGTTTATTGTTTTTTCAAAATAATTTGTAATAAGGGTTGTGTATTTTCACCCTAGAGAGGTGTGAAAACCACTCAAACACACATATATACATAATGTAAAATGTAAAGAGAAGACATTACAATATAATAAAATTTCACATATTTGAATAGTTTTGGATCAACAATTGTAACATGGACCTGGATGTACCATTTTTTCAAAATCAATAAAGATAAGTGTTTTTTCTTCATATGTGCAATTATTTCATTATTATTTTACAATTAGTCCCTTGAATAAACCAATAGAAATTCTTCAAAGTGATAGTTTGATGTGCATGCTTCGTGATTTGGTTCACAGTTTATATTATCAATTGGTTTTCTCATTTTGCATGGTTAAATTCTATTGATTGAGGCCTCAGTCAATTGGTCTGTCATCTAAGAAGTCTTACCCTTTTGAAATATCTCTGAATTTGTTTTAGGTTGCATGTACATTTCATAACACCTTTGAAGTGATAAGTTTTCTTGTAAAACTATCTCTGAGGTTGAACATAAGATTGGAATGATTTTGACTCTATTGCCCGTGATAGAATAAGGCACTGGTCTAATCATTATTTGGATTATAGTTATTCAGTTCATTGTTTATAGTTTTGTGATATCTTATCTATCGGTTCATTTCAAATTACATACACATTTACTAAACATTATTTAAATTACTTAAAGTATTTCAGTTTACAGTTCATGATATATTTCTTTCAATTAGATTTCTTTCAAGTGCCTTGCCATACTTGAGAGAGAAGGTTGAAGTGTTTCTTATCTACTATAAAAACCCTTGTAACTTGAAGGATAAGTCAAGGTATAGGCCTACCAGCCTTGGTTTTGTAGAGCCAGAATTGTAGAAGTTCCAACCTTGTCTTGGTTGTGACTTATTAATTGGCCAAATCACTTGGGTTTCCCAGAATTGGATTGGAAATTCCATAGGAAATCCAATCTGTTGATTTGAGCACCAACAGATTGGCGAATCTACTGGGGAGTTGTTTAAAAGAACATTTTGGTATTCTACCTAGAAGCTCTAGTGATATATTTAAGACTCTACTGGGAGAAAAGAACTCAGAAGATAAGAAGTATTTTCCTTCTGATAAGAAGGTGGTGACTCTATTGAACAAAGAATTTCAGTCAGTGACTCTATTAAGGGAGAAAAATCAGAAGTAGATAGGAAGATAGCCTAGAAGGGATGATAATTTATATTTTAATTAGTAGTAGAATATCTATTGCATGATGTTTAGAACTATGTTAAAAATATTTTTGATTCCCATGGATACCAGGCCTTTAGATCTAAAAAAGTTTCAATGCAGGTCTAATAAATTATTTTCACAACTTTCACTGAGGGTTCCTAAATTTTATAAAGATTATGATGAATCAACTCTTGATCATTTGGATTCTTTTCATATATTCCTTCATAATTATGAGGTCCATACAGAAGATGATGCCATGAAGTTGTTTTCATGGTCTTTAAAAAATAATGCACAAGAAGAATATGAATCATTACCTATTCAGTCCATCTCATCATGGAGACAGTTTGAGAAGTGGTTTCTTGATATGTTTTATGATGCCAGTGGTGAAGAAGAAAACATGTGTTATGAATAAAACATGTGCTATGAACATGAAAGATATTCAAATTATATTTTGGAGGAAGAATCTTACATGTCCCCTTTGGATACATTCTCCAGTTTGGAAAGATATAAAGGTGAACGTGCACTACATTTGTTCATGAGAATGATAAAGATCTATCGGTAAATACCATTGGATATCAAGCCTCTGGGAAGGGAATTAATGGATAAAATTTGTGAGTTAGGATTCTACCATGATTCTCAACTACTAGCTTTTCTTGAGAAAATATGTGAAGTATTGAGGGAAGAAAAGAATGATGACATAGAGGAAGAAAATTCAGATTAGATTGAAGTAGAATCTGTACATAGTGAGATTTGCATGGAAACAGGTATCAATGACGATGATGATGAGGAAGAAGATCTTCTCAGTATAGAAAAAATATCATATTTACTAGACATGGAATATAAAAAAAATGTTGAGAAGAGTGGTCAAATTTTTTTCTCAATGCACCATGATAAGAAAGTTGATGGATCAGTACATACTCACGGGGTACTAGATGAAGAAGATGATAAATTTCAAGAATCAAATAATGGAGATGAAATAGAACAACATACAACATATGAACACGAAGAATTTTCAGATGAAAGCTCTCATGGAGATATGCCCGAGTTATGTATATCCTTGAATTCATTATTTGAAGAATATTTTATATGCAATCAAGTCCATCAACATCATGATAAAGACGGTGAGCCTAGTGATAATTTTGAAGATGATGAAACTCAAAATATGTATGGGGAAGTGTATTCAGAAAGTGAGACATGCATTATTTCATCCTATGAGCAGAAGTTGTATAAAATATGTGAAGATGAGATGGAATCAAACAGACTTAATGAGGAGAATGTGTTGAAGATTAGATCTAAAAATTATCTGAGTATCCTATCTGATCAAATTCTTGATAAGAAGGAAGTTCCTGAATGTGAGTTATCTCCAAATCATTTTTGTGAAAAGAAATAACATCTTGAGTATAGGGAAGATTCTGTATGTAAAGGCATCCAAGTAGAAGAGCTTAATCTAGTTACTTGTAGGGTTGATCAAATGCATGGGGATATTCTATTTAGCAAGGACTATAATGCACCTACTGACTTTTCTAAAGGTAAACAAAAGCCAAAGCGTGTTGATAAAGAAATGAATATTGTCCATGAGAGTGGTGGCATTGTATTTGGGAGATCCAAAGTATTACATGATCAAAATTATGTGTTTGATAGAGGAAAGAAGCAGTGTTCATTTATTTGGGGGCCTGGGTTAACCCAATTGAATGTTCCTATGAAATTTCTTCATGAGCCTATTGGTATAAAGATAAATTGTAAAGATGAGAACCAAATCACTTTGCATCAGATTAAGTGTGGATACTTGGTCTGCTTCTCCAAAGATAGCTGGAACCTCGCTATGCTCAAAGGGAGCATACGTCCCCAGAAAGAGCCACTGGTGGTACCTTAAATTTTGATAATTTAGAAGTCCCAATCCATTATCAAGAATCTTATTTCTCCATACTAAAAAAAAATCAAAGGAAGGAAGCTTTATGATACAAATAAATAGAACTAACTAATCGAAGCCTTCAAAAAATGCTAGAATTTAGACTTGCTACACAGATGATATCAACAGAGGATAAAGATGGTCAAATTTTAAAAATCTAAAAATGACCTAGTTTGGGAAATCAAATTTCCAATATTCAAATTAAATAATAGCTTTTCAAGAGGTGTTTTGGATTTTTTACAAAAGCCAAATTCAAAAGTTAGGTAGTTATTTTTTAGTTAGTTTATTGTTTTTTCAAAATAATTTTTAATAAGGGTTGTCTTTTCACCCTAGAGAGGTGTGAAAGCCACTCAAACACACACACACACACACACACA
>MU228556.1:305366-338739 GCA_018584345.1 Thuja plicata | reverse complement strand
TATATATATACATAATATAAAATGTAAAGAGAAGACAATACAAAATAATAAAATTTCACATATTTGGATAGTTTTGGATGAACAACTGTTACATGGACCTAGATGTACTTTTTTTTCAAAATCAATAAAGATAACTATTTTTTCTTCATATGTGAAATTATTTCATTATCGTTTTACAATTAGTCCCTCGGATAAACCAATAGAACTTCTTAAAAGTGATAGTTTGATGTGAATGCTTCCTAATTTGGTTTAGAGTTTATATTATCAATTGGTTTTCTCATTTTGCATGGTTAAATTGTATTGATTGAGGCCTCAGTCAATTGGTCTATCATCTGAGAAGTCTTACCCTTTTGAAATATCTTTGAATTTGTTTTAGGTTGCATGTACGTTTCATAACACCTTTGAAGTGATAAGTTTTCTTGTAAAACTATCTCTGAGGTTGAACATAAGATTGGAATGATTTTGACTCTATTGCCTGTGATAGAACAAGGCACTGGTTTAATCATTATTTGGATTGTAGTTATTCAGTTCATTGTTTATAGTTTTGTGATATCTTATCTATCTGTTCTTTTCAAATTACACACATTTACTAAACATTCTTTAAATTAATTAAAGTATTTCAGTTTATAGTTCATGATATAATACTTTCAGTTAGATTTCTTTCAAGTGCCTTGCCATACTTGAGAGAGAAGGTTGAAGTGTTTCTTATCTGCTATAAAAACTATTGTAAATTGAAGGATAAGTCCAGGTATAGGTCTACCAGCCTTGGTTTTGCAGATCTAGAATTGCAGAAGTTCCAAACTTGTCTTGGTTGTGACTTATTAATTGGCCAAATCACTTGGGTTTCCCAACATTTGATTGGAAATTCTATAGGAAATCCAATCTGTTGATTTGAGAACCAGCAGATTGGTGACTCTATTGGGGAGTTGTTTAAAAGATCATTTTTGTATTCTACCTAGAAGCTCTGGTGATATATTTAAGACTCTACTGCGAGAAAAGAAATCAAAAGATAATAAGTATTTTCCTTCTGATAACAAGGTGGTGACTCTATTGAAAAAAAATTTCAGTCAGTGACTCTATTGAGGGAGAAAACTTAGAAGGAGATAGGAAGATAACCTAGAAGGGATGAGAAATTATATTTTAATTAGTAATAGAATATCTATTGCATGATGTTTAGAATTATGTTAAAAATATTTTTAATTCCAATGGATACCAGGCCTTCAGATCTCAGAAAGTTTCAATGCAGGTCTAATAAATTATTTTCACAACTTTCACAGAGGGTAATTTTATGGAGATTATGATGAATCAACTCTTGATCATTTGGATGATTTTCATATATTCCTTCATAATTATGAGGTCCATACAGAAGATGATTCCATGAAGCTGTTTGCATGGTCATTAAAAAATAATGCACAAGAAGAATATGAATCATTACCTACGCAGTCCATCTCATCATGGAGACAGTTTGAGCAGTGGTTTCTTGATATGTTTCATGATGCTAGTGGTGAAGAAGAAAACATGTTTTATGAACAAAACATGTGCTATGAACATGAAAGTGAGTCAAATTATATTTTGGAGGAAGAATATTACATGTCCCCTTTGGATACATTCTTCAGTTTGGAAAGATATAAAGGTGAACGTGCACTACATTTGTTCATGAGAATGATAAAGCTCTATCAGGAAATACCTTTGGATATCAGGCCTCTAGGAATGGAATTAATGGATAAAATTTGTGAGCTAGGAATCTACCATGATTCTCAACTACTAGCTTTTCTTGAGCAAATATGTGAAGTATTGAGGGAAGAAAAGAATGATGACATAGAGGAAGAAAATTTGGATCAAATTGAAGTAGAATCTGTATGTAGTGAGATTTGCATGGAAACAGGTATCAATGACCATGATGAAGAGGAAGAAGATCTTCTCAGTACAGAAGAAATATCATTTTTACTAGACATGGAATATCAAAAATATGTTGAGAAGAGTGGTCAAATTTTTTTCTCAATGCACCATGATAAGCAAGTTGATGCATTGGTACATACTTAGGGGGTACTAAATGAAGAAGATGATAAATTTAAAGAATCAAATAATGGAGATGAAATAAAATAACATACATACAAAATATGATCACGAAGAAGTTTTAGATGAAAGATCTCATGGAGATATGCCCAAGTTCTCTATATGCTTGAATCCATTATTTGAAGAATATTTTGTATGCAATCAAGTCCATCAACATCATGATAAAGATAGTAAGCCTAGTGATCATTTTGAAGATGATGGAACTAAAAATATGTATGGGAAAGTGTATTCAGAAAGTGAGACATGAATTATTTCATCCTATGAGAAGAATTTGTATCAAACATGTGAAGATGAGACAGAATCAAATAGACATAATGAGGAGAATATGTTGAAGATTAGTTCTGAAAATTATCTGAGTATCCTATCTGATCAAATTATTGATAAGAAGGATGTTCCTGAATGTGAGTTATCTCCAAATCCTTTTGGTGAAAAGAAACAACAACTTGAGTATAAGGAAGATTGTGTACGTAAAGGCATCCAAGTAGAAGAGCTTAATCTAGTTACTTGAAGGGTTGATCAAATGCATGGGGATCTTCTATTTAGCAAGGACTATAGTGCACCTGCTGACTTTTCTAAAGGTAAATAAAATTCAATGTGTGTTAATAAAGAAATGAATGTTGTCCATGAGAGTGGTGGCATCGTATTTGTGAGATCCAAAGTCTTACATGATAAAAATTTTGTGTTCGATAAAGGAAAGAAGTAGTGTTCATTTTTTTGGGGGCCTGGGGCCATGCAATTGAATGTTCCTATGAAAGTTCTTCATGAGTCTATTGGTATAAAGATAAATCTTATAGATGAGAACCAAATCACTTTGCATCAGATTAAGTGTGGATAGTTGGTCTGCTTCTCCAGAGATAGCTGGAATCTCACTACGCTCAAAGGGAGCATACATCTCCAGAAAGAGCCATTGGTGGTACCTTAAATTTTGATAATTTAGAAGTCCCAATTCATTATCAAGAGGCATGTTTCTCCATACTAAAAAAAAAATCAAAGGAAGCTTTATGATATAAATAAATATAACTAACTAATCAAAGCCTTCATAAAATAATGGAATTTAGACCTGCTACAACGATGATATCGACAGAGGATAAAGATGGTCAAATTTTAAAAATCTAAAAACAACCCAGTTCAAGAAATCAAATTTCCTATCTTCAAATGAAATATTATCTTTTCACGAGGTGTTTTGGATTTTTGACCAAAGCCAAATCAAAAAGTTAGGTAGTTATTTTTTTGTCAGTTTATTGTTTTTTCAAAATAATTTGTAATAAGGGTTGTGTCTTTTCACCCTAGAGAGGTGTGAAAGCCACTCAAACACATATATATACATAATGTAAAATGTAAAGAGAAGACATTACAATATAATAAAATTTCACATATTTGGATAGTTTTGGATCAACAATTGTAACATGGACTTGGATGTACTATTTTTTCAAAATCAATAAAGATAAGTGTTTTTATTCATATGTGCAATTATTTCATTATCATTTTACAATTAGTCCCTCAGATAAACCAATAGAACTTCTTCAAAGTGATAGTTTGATGTGCACGCTTCCTAATTTGGTTCAAAGTTTATATTATTAATTATTTTTCTCATTTTGCAAGGTTAAATTCTATTGGTTGAGGCCTCAGTCAATTGGCCTGTCATCTGAGAAGTCTTACCATTTTGAAATATCTCTAAATTTGTTTTAGGTTGCATGTACAGTTCATAACACCTTTGAAGTGATAATTTTTCTTGTAAAACTATCTTTGAGGTTGAACATAAGATTGGAATGATTTTGACTCTATTGCCCGTGATAGAATAAGGCACTGGTCTAATCATTATTTGGATTATAGTTATTCAATTCATTGTTTATAGTTTTGTGATATCTTATCTATCGGTTCATTTCAAATTAAATACACATTTACTAAACATTCTTTAAATTACTTAAAGTATTTCAATTTATAGTTCATGATATATTTCTTTCAGTTAGATTTCTTTCAAGTACCTTGCCATATTTGAGAGAGAAGGTTGAAGTGTTTCTTATCTACTATAAAAACTATTGTAACTTGAAGGATAAGTCAAGGTATAGGTCTACCAGCCTTGGTTTTGTAGAGCTAGAATTGTAGAAGTTCCAACCTTGTCTTGGCTGTAACTTATTAATTGGCTAAATCACTTGGGTTTCCCAACATTGGATTGGAAAGTCCAAAGAAAATCCAATCTGTTGATTTGAGCACCAACAGATTGGTGAATCTACCCGGGAGTTGTTTAAAAGAACATTTTGGTATTCTACCTAGAAGCTCTGGTGATATATTTAAGACTCTACGGGGTGAAAATAACTCAGAAGATAATAAGTATTTTCCTTCTGATAAGAAGGTGGCGACTCTATTGAACAAAGAATTTTAGTTAGTGACTCTATTGAGGGAGAAAACTTAGAAGGAGATAGGAAGATAGCCTAGAAGGGATGATAAATTATATTTTAATTAGTAATAGAATATCTATGTCACGATGTTTAGAATTCTGTTAAGAATATTTTTGATTCCCATGGATACCAGGCCTTTGGAACTCAGAAAGTTTCAATGCAGGTCTAATAAATTATTTTCACAACTTTCACAGAGTGTTCCTAAATTTTATGGAGATTATGATGAATCAGCTCTTAATAATTTGGATGCTTTTCATATATTCCTTCATAATTATGAGGTCCATACAGAAGATGATGCCATGAAGCTGTTTGCATGGTCATTAAAAAATAATGCACAAGAAGAATATGAATCATTACCTACGCAGTCCATCTCATCATGGAGACAGTTTGAGCAGTGGTTTCTTGATATGTTTCATGATGCCAGTGGTGAAGAAGAAAACATGTGTTATGAACAAAACATGTGCTATGAACATGAAAGAGAGTCAGATTATATTTGGAGGAAGAATCTTACATGTCCCCTTTCGATACATTCTTCAATTTGGAAAGATATAAAGGTGAATGTGCACTACATTTGTTCATGAGAATGATAAAGATCTATCATGAAATACCTTTGGATATCAGGCTTCTGGGAAGGGAATTAATTAATAAAATTTGTGAGTTAGGAATCTACCATGATTCTCAACTACTATCTTTTCTTGAGCAAATATGTGAAGTATTGAGGGAAGAAAAGAATGATGACATAGAGGAAGAAAATTTAGATCAAATTGAAGTAGAATCTGTACGTAGTGAGATTTGCATGGAAATAGGTATCAATGACCATGATGATGAAGAAGAAGATCTTCTCAGTACAAAATAAATCTCATATTTACTAGACATGGAATATCAAAAACATGTTGAGAAGAGTGGTCAAATTTTTTTCTCAATGCACCATGATAAGAAAGTTGATGGATCGGTACATACTCAGGGGGTACTAGATGAAGAAGATGATAAATTTCAAGAATCAAATAACAGAGGTGAAATAGAAGAAAATACAACATATAAACATGAAGAAGTTTTAGATGAAATCTCTTATGGAGATATGCTTGAGTTATCTATATCCTTGAATCAATTAGTTGAAGAATATTTTATATGAAATCAAGTCCATCAACATAATGATAAAGAAAGTGAGCCTAGTGATCATTTTGAAGATGATGAAACTCAAAATATGTATGGGGAAGTGTATTCAGAAAGTGAGACATGCATTATTTCATCCTATGAGAAGAAGTTGTATCAAACATGTGAAGATGAGATGGAATCAAACATACATAATGAGGAGAATGTGTTGAAGATTAGTTCTGAAAATTATCTGAGTATCCTATCTGATCAAATTCTTGATAAGAAGGAAGTTCCTAAATGTGAGTTATCTCCAATCCTTTTTGTGAAAAGAAACAACATCTTGAGTATAGGGAAGATTGTGTATGTAAAGGCATCCAAGTAGAAGAGCTTAATCTAGTTACTTGTAGGGTTGATCAAATGCATGGGTATCTTCTATTTAGCAAGGACTACAGTGCACCTGCTGACTTTTCTAAAGCTAAACAAAATTCAAAGCGTGTAAATAAAGAAATGAATGTTGTCCATGAGAGTGGTGGCATCATATTCAGGAGATCCAAAGTATTACATGATCAAAATTATGTGTTTAATAGAGGAAAGAAGCAGTGTTCATTTTTTCTGGGGCCTGGGGCCACCCAATTGAATGTTCCTATGAAATTTATTCATGAGCCTATTGGTATAAAGATAAATATTAAAGATGAGAACCAAATCACTTTGTATCAGATTAAGTGTGGATACTTGGTCTGCTTCTCGAGAGATAACTGGAATCTTGCTATGCTCAAAGGGAGCATACGTCCCCAAAAAGAGCCACTGGTGGTACACTAATTTTTGATAATTTAGAAGTCCCAATCCATTATCAAGAAGCATGTTTCTCCATACTAAAAAAAAATCTAAGGAAGGAAGCTTTATGATACAAATAAATAGAACTAACTAATCGAAGCCTTCAGAAAATGCTAGAATTTAGACCTGCTATAAAGATGGTATCGACAGAGGATAAAGATGGTCAAATTTTAAAAATCTAAAAATGATGTAGTTCGCGAAAACAAATTTCCTACCTCCAGCTGAGATATAAGCTTTTCATAAGGTGTTTTGGATTTTCGACCAAAGCAAAATCTGAAAGTTAGCTAGTTATTCTTTAGTTAGTTTATTGTTTTTTCAAAATAATTTGTAATATGGGTTGTGTCTTTTCACCCTAGAGAGGTGTGAAAGCCACTCAAACACACATATATACATAATTTAAAATGTAAAGAGAAGACAATACAATATAATAAAATTTCACATATTTGGATACTTTTGGATCAACAACTATAACATTGACTTGGATGTACTATTTTTTCAAAACCAATAAAGATAAGTGTTTTTTCTTCATATGTGCAATTATTTCATTATCATTTTACAATTAGTCCCTCAGACAAACAATTAGAACTTCTTCAAAGTGATAGTTTGATGTGCATGCTTCCTGATTTGGTTCACAATTTATATTATCAATTGGTTTTCTCATTTTGCATGGTTAAATTCTATTGATTGAGGGCTCAGTAAATTGGTCTGTCATCTGAGAAGTCTTACCCTTTTGAAATATCTCTGAATTTGTTTTAGGTTACATGTAGATTTCATAACACCTTTGAAGTGATAAGTTTTCTTGTAAAACTATCCCTGAGGTTGAACATAAGATTAGAATGATTTTGACTCTATTGCCCGTGATAGAATAAGGCACTGGTCTAATCATTATTTAGATTATAGTTATTCAGTTCATTTTTTATAGTTTTGTGATATCTTATCTATCTGTTCATTTCAAACTACATACACATTTACTAAATATTCTTTAAATTACTTAAAGTATTTTAGTTTACAGTTCATGATATAATACTTTCAGTTAGATTTCTTTCAAGTGCCTTGCCATACTTGAGAGAGAAGGTTGAAGTGTTTCTTATCTGCTATAAAAACCCTTGTAACTTGAAGGATAAGTCAAGGTATAGGCCTACAAACCTTGGTTTTTCAGAGCTAGAATTACAAAAGTTCCAACCTTGTCTTGGTTGTGACTTATTAATTGGCCAAATCACTTGGGTTTCCCAGCATTGGATTGGAAAGTCCATAGGAAATCGAATCAAGTGATTTGAGCACCAAAACATCACATGGTTATTTGAAATATTTATTGGACTAGTATTATCATAATAAAGTATCACTAGGTCAGCGATCTCTTCATTCATACCTTCCAAAAGTTGTTTTATCCATGCAATATTTGAACAATTTGCAGCAACAACAACATATACTTCTTTTGCAGTTGAGTGAGATATGTATCATTTATTTTTAATTATCCAAGTAACTAATATTTCTCCTATAAAGAATGCTCCACCAATAGTGCTTTTTCTATCATCAATGTTCCCAGCCCAATCAGTATCAGTATAAACTTTTATTTCAAATTTTCCATCTCTCTTGTACCATAATCCATAGTCTTCAGTTTTCTTCAGATATCTAAAAATTCTTTTTACAACAATCATATGTGATTCTTTGCGGTTAGTAGAAAATCTTACAATAATTCCAACTGCGTGTGCTATGTCTGGTCTTGTGTGAACACCATACATCAATTTACCAATCATAGATCTATACTAAGTCTAAGTTACCTTAGGTGTCTTATCTTCTTTTATCAGTTTGCATCTTGTTACCATAAGTGTTCCAACAGGTTTTGATTCTTCCATTCTGAATTTTTTCAGTACTTCCTTGATGTATTTATATTGAGTAATGCAGACACCTTCAATCTGTTGTAAAATTTGTAAGCCAAGAAAAAATTTGATCTACCCAAACAAAGATATTGGGAGATAATTAAATGTGGTGGAATCTCAACATGTTTTGACATTACAAGACTCCATTAATGCCCAATAGATAGCCTTAAGTGAAAAAAATTACAACTAATATAAGGGGTGAAGAATGTAAGAATTTTCCCAAGGAAAATAATGAAAATGCCAAGATTTAGAATCTCAATAGATAGAAAAAACAAGAGAGGAAAAATGATATGATCCTTAATTGACTGGATTCAATTATGATCAATAATTAAAATAGTAATGGATGTATACAGTGTAGATGTGCTTGAATATATAGGCAATGCATGTTAACCATGAGATATGCAAGAGATAAGCTAACACTAGGTGGTATCACATCTGGATTCAATGATGATCAATAATTAAAATAGTAATGGATGTATACAATGTAGATGTGCTTGAATATATAGGCAATGCATGTTAACCATGAGATATGCATGAGATAAGCTAACACTAGGTGGTATCACATTTCCAACAAAGGTGGATCATCCTCCATTTTACAATGAAGTATGTGCAAATATTAGATGACGATAAAGTGATAAGAGCACTAAAGGTGGATCTCACACATAAAGTGGAATGAGATAACAACTAACTCCACCTAAGTGGAATTCTCCTACATGTTCTAAAATGAAATGCAAACTCCTGGGTGTCTATAGTGCAAACTATTATGTAATGCACTATCCTAAGTAATCTTAAATAGACTGTAATTAAGAATAATTAATTACACCAACACCCCCTCTTAAGTGAATCTTAGGGTAATGCACTAAAGCTCACAATATTAGATGACAATGAAAGATGAGTATTTTATACTAGGCCATGTTAGGCACCCATGTACAATGTCCATGTGGAAAAACAATGCAATCTCTTATAAAGTGGAGAAAGAGGGAAAAACTCATAGGAAAAACCCTCCCCCAAAAGAGAGATGAAAACATAAAAGAATTCTCAAAGAAGTATGAGAAGGAAAAAACCCCATATGAGGAAAAAGTCCCCCCATAAGAGAGAAGAAGTGGAAGAGAGACCAAGTAGCCCCCCCTTAATGTAGAACATACACCAATGGTAGATGCTCCAGGCTCGATGTAGAAAATTCTCCATGAGTGTTGAACACTGTTCCTCCCCATAGGAAGAAACAAATCCAAAGGTGCATCTATGAATCCTTCTCAATCTATATGAGGAAACCTAAAAATGAATGGATCTCTCAAACCTGCTTAAATGTCCCCATGTCAATGTTGAAGGTTGCCCCTTCCAAATCAGGTGTACTAGGCCATACTACTGAAAAAGACATGTCAAGATCTAATGAGGATGAATGTAGAACATGTGTCAAAGACTAAAGTGTATTCTTTGAAGATAAAGAGACCTCATCAAATTAATGTATCAAAGTATCCACAATCATGTCAAAATGGGAAGGATGATCATGTAGAGAATAGAGAAGACAGTCAGAGTGTTCCCTCACAACAATTGAAGAAGGATCATCTTCATCAAAGAGAAGATGAATATCATCAATGATGTCTCCCAAATTTTCAATGTAGGACTCCATAAACAAACTTTCAATATATGTTAAGAAAGTCATCCCATGAAGCTCTGTCTGGAAGACAATGAATACCCTGCTGCACTGAATCACAAGAATCCATGGCTATAGGAATGTAAGTATCATCAGGAGCACCATTATAAATGGTCTCAATTAGAGAAGGAATTGAAGGCTCAAGAACTTGATCACATGTAAGAATACCCAAGTTCAAGTAGCCATAATTCTCAAAATATTAATCATTACTGTAAGTGTGATCATATACTGAAGAATAATTTTCATCAAGAGGAACACAATCTGCAAAGGAGTACAATTGCGATAAGTGATCCACTAGCCCAGTCACAATAAATGCTCCACTCTCCAAGTCCTTGATGAAAACTAAATCAGGTGTAAAGTCTTCTTTGTAGCACCATTTGTGATTTGAAAGATAGAAAGAAGGTTATGTTAGAAACACTGAGAGGGGGGGGGGGGGGAANCTTCTTTGTAGCACCATTTGTGATTTGAAAGATAGAAAGAAGGTTATGTTAGAAACACTGAGAGGGGGGGGGGGGTGAATCAATGTTTATCCATTAGTTATATTTCAGCCAATTAAAAATGAAACAAATATGCATTCAAAGAATCTTAACACAAGAACACATAACACATGATATGTTTATGGAGAACCTTGATCAGAGGAAAACTCCAGTGGGGATTAGTACCCATAAAATATTGTACTAGGTATAATGAACCTGTTAAAGTTCCTTTGCCCTGTTAGAAGCAGTCTTTACAATTTGAGTACAATGACCTGGTTAAAGGTCGGACCCTGTTAGGAGTCTTTTAAAATAACCTTGTTAGGGGTGGATGGCTCACTACCTAGTCTCACTGCCCAAATAATATGAAGGATACAACCCTCTGAATGTTGATATGCACTATATAAAAAATGAACTGCTATAGTGACACTGTTGTCTGATCAGTTCCGTGTATGCGTGGATGCTCTTACTCCTTTAAAGAGCTATATCATCTTCTGACTTCATTATACTATCCCTCTATAACTTCTTCTTACATAATCATTGACTTCTCTTGCACACTGTAACATAATAATACATTACATACTTATATCTTTACAAACGAATAGGCGCGACCCAAAACATAACACTTAGTCGGCCTCTTAACAAAATATACAACGCTTCCGAACAAGTTGGCTCAAGCGTGTTTACAAAAACATTAATTAAATCATAACAAACTTATAACTAAATGTGCATAGCCTTAGTATCACCAAATAATACACGCTGATCAAAATAGTAGTCGGCTTCTGTGCTCTGTATTCTGGATTGTTTCCTGGACTGCAGTGTACTAATCTGTCTGTAACTTTTCCATACTGATGTTCCATATCTTGTGCATTTGGATATAGCATATACAAACACCATAGATTATATCTAAGCACACCTGATTTGGTGTGGTCTCTAACATGCGCGCTGATGTGCTGGTCACTGTATTTGTCTGACTGCTCTGTATTCTGTACTTAGTCATTTTATCTCTTAAGTTATCTTTGACAGAAACTTAGTATGACTTTGTTTCCATGATTGAAAACACAAAATAAGCCATGCTTCCTCAGGAAGTCAACTTGGCAACAATCTCCCCCTTTGTCATTTATGGCAACAAAGGAATGTGGCTAAGTTACTCAAAATGACTTCATTCAAAAATGACTGTATATCATAACTTAATGATATATATATACTATTCCTCATATACACATTCTATACTACTCCCCCTTTGACATGAATGAAAAAGGTGTGCAAAAAATTGTAAGTCTTCATACTTACTCCATATATACATCTGGGTACACAATTTGAAGAGACTGAATCTCTTTCTGCCAAAATGCTTTGATTGCATCAACTGTTTGGAGGTGCGCGTATAAAGCATATGTTAACTTCTCCATTTTCACTAGATCCAAGAAAGGACCTTGATCATAAGTCTACATTGTATCATCTATCTATTTGATGTTCTCATTTTGTAGCATTTTGCTGAGATTTGTAGATTTGGATGATTTATAGAACACTTGGTCAATTTTAGGTGTCTACACCATTTCGAGAAGGTCTTTGTCAAAGCACTAGAATATGGGATATCACTCAACCTAAAAAAGTGTCAATTTTTTGTTGCTGAGGGAAAACTCATAGGCCATATAGTGTCAAAGGAAGGGGTAAGAATAGATCCAGAAAGAGTTGCATCTATTCAAAAAGTACTTGCTCCTAAAAACCTAAAAGGTGTACAATCATTCTTGGGACAAATTAATTTTGTCAGGAGATTTATTGAAAACTTTGCAGAGCTGGTAAAACCCATAGTCAAACTATTAAAAAATGATTTTAAGTTTTAATTGATTAAGGAGGAACAAGAAGCTTTGAAAAAAAAAAAATAAGCAATCTGAGAAGCCCCTATTCTAAGTTCTCCTAATTATACTAATCTTTTTTCTCTGTTTACATTCACATCTTTTCATACCATTGTAGTAGTGCTATTGTAGAAAGATGATGAGGGATTTGAGCATCCTATAGCATTATTCAATAAGTCATTATAGTTAGTTGAATTGAATTATCAAATGATAGAAAAATAAGCATATGCTTTAGTGAAAGTAGTCAAAGCATTTAGACCCTACCTAGTATGTGCTAAAGTAAATGCATATGTTCCCCATGCTGCAGTAAAGGACATTTTAGTCCAAAGTGAAGTGACAGGGAAAAGATGCAAGTGGATTAGAAAAATTTAGGAGTTTGATTTAGAAATCCACATTACTAAGCTAGTGAGGGGATTAGGACTAGAAAAATTGATGACATAAGAAAATCTAGATCTAGTTCAAGTTAATAATGTCAACACTTGTGGAGAAGTAATTAGAAGTATTGAGATGCAGCTCTGGTATAATAACATAATGTTTTTTCTAAAAAATGCTAGTTATCTAGAAGATTTGAATGACAACCAAAGGAGAATTCTGATATTGCAAGCTCAGAAATATGTGAACTATGTCAGAGATTCTCCAATAAGATGAAGTTTTCAGGTGCCCTATTGCTGAATCCTGTAGTTGCAGAAGCACCTTTTTCTATGTGGGGAATAGAATTCATTAGAGAATTTGTAGAAAAATCAAGTGGGGGACATAGTTGGATTTTAGTTGCTACTGATTACTTTACCAAGTGGGTTGAGGAAATTCCAACTAAAAAGGCTACAAGCATAGTAGTGATTGACTTTTTGATGGATAATGTCATTACTAGGTTTGGTATCCCTGTTAAACTAGTAATGGACAATGCAATGTGCTTTAGATCAGAAGAATTTATTGATTTTTGTTCTGACATGGGAATTTTGATATCATATTCATCCTCATACCATCCATAGGCCAATGGCCAAGAAGAATCCAGTAATAAGAGTATTCTACAAATATTGAATAAGATCCTAGAAAACAAAAAAAGGGCATGGCATGCAAAGTTGAAGCTTGCCTTATGGGAAGATAGGATTACTATGAAAAGAGAAATAGGAAAGTCTCCTTTTGAACTAGTGTATGGTGCTTAATCCAAAATGCTACTAAACAATATACTTCCAGTCTATAAGTTCATCAAGGATGAGGGATTGGAAATATCTGAGCCAATGTAAGAAAGGATGATTCAATTAGTAGAGGTGGATGAAATGAGAAGAGACAAACAAAAGGAAAATACCAAATTACAACAGAAGATGAAATATAATTTTGATAAAGGGGAAAATGAAAGACAATTCCAGCCTGGTGACTTGGTTCTTCAATGGAATGCCAGGGCTAAGGATAAGGGAAAGCATAAGAAATTTGAATCTTTTTGGTTAGCTCCCTTCATTATCTATCAGACATTTGGAAAGGATTCATACCTTCTCAAGAATATGAATGATTAAGAATAGGAATTTCCAGTGCATGGACAATTTCTAAAAAAATTCTTCAATTGAATCAAGTTTTCCCATGCACAGTAGTCTTGTAAGTTATGTATAGGCGAGTTTTCTTTCTGTTGTGTGTTTCTTTCCAAGCTATGTGTTTGCTTTTGCACTAGGTTAGTGTGGTTTTGGTCTGCCTCCTAGAGATCTATAATTTTTTCTATGAACTTGCATTCAAGCATCCTCAAATAGAGCCACTGTTTGGTATATTTCTATTTTTTCTGAGTCTTGGTAAAAAATTTGGTTCCCAGTGTCAGTTATGCGTAAAATGTTAAGGTCTTTTCTACTGTACCATAAAATTTTCTTGCAAGTGTCTAATTTCCAAGCAATGAAGTGGAAAAATGATTGAAAACCCTAAACCCTAGGTCATTTATGTATATTTCATGCAAAAAACCTAGTCCTTTATGACCTTGTTCTAATTTGAAGTTACTTTTGTCGAGTAACTTAAGTATCTTATAAGCCATGTGCTTTTTAGCCTTTGCCTTTATCTCTTAATCTTGCAATAAGAACTGAATATTCCATCTGGTCTAGAGACTTGGCACAAGCTTGTATCTCTTAATCTCAAGAAGAAAGGAATATGCTCTAAATCATTCAGAGATTAAGCACAAGCGGTTGATCCTGATCTAATCATGCATTTGGCGCGTAATCACTAGATAAATACGAAGTTGGCTCAAATATTCAGAAACCTAGTGACAACTGTGGATGCAATTTTGATCATGTGACTAGCACTAGATCTCATGATTTAACCTCAGTTATAAGAAATCTTTAGCGATTCAGAGATAACTTAGTCGCATAATCTTGTAATATAACCCGAGGTCAAGAAAGAGTTCACTTTATGCTTTGTCGCGTGATCTCCAGATGAAATCAAAGTTAAGTGAAAGATTGTGAGATTTAGCAAGGATTGTTGATCTATTTCTAGATGAGAAGCTAGTGCTTGATCTCCAAAAAAATGCCAAGATCAATCTTTTCTTCAATGATTAAGTGATAGCCGAAGATCTTCTTATATCCTTGGTTTAATCACGTGGTCTGCGCGTGATCTCCCAATTAACTCACAAGTTAATGAATCTTTTAGAGACTTGGAGATAAGGCTTGTCATGTTATCTCTAGATAAACCTATGGTTGAGACCAAGCTTATTAAATATTATTCAGCGATTTAGAGATAACTTGGTTTCTTGATATAAAAATGAAAGTTTGGTTAAGAAGATGGTCTCGAGATTCAGCGCAGGTCGTTGGATCAAAGAAGAATCAAGGGTTGCTGAGTAATATTGAGAAGCATTGGTAAGGTACAAAAATATTATGAGACTTAGTACTAATTTTTGATGTGGTCAAGGTCTAAGGGCTAGCATGTAGTCTCTAGATTAAACCTGAGTTAGAAGAATTATTTCGCGACTTGGAGATTTGCTCAGTCACTGAATCTCCAAAAGAACCATGGTTAGTCATTATTGAATCAAAGCCAAGTTAGGTTTATTCAGCACTTAATATGTAACAAGATAAGATGCAGACACATGTTTAAGTGGCTAAGATATCTTTGGTGTTCGTGAAGTATCCGAATAAACTCAAGGTTAAGAAGATCTTTCAGTGACTCAGAGATAGAATTTATCTCTAAATCTCTAGAATTAACCAGAGTTAGTCCAAGCATTACGAGATTGTGAGATAGCCTTTAGTCTCATGATCACAAAACAAACTAGAGTCAAAGCCCAATATTGTGAGATTCAGTGCATGCCATAGATTAAAAGAGAGATTAAGGGTAGTAGCGTAATCTCCAAATAGAATGAGAAAGTACAAAATGATTTAGAGATTCATCGCAAGGCGTAGATCAAGATCTTATCATGTTGTCTTTGCGTGATCTCTAAATAAACTCAAGGTAAAGTAAAACATTCAGTGACTTAGAGTTTTCTCAATCACATAATCTCCAAATGACTTAAGGCCAAGTTAAGGATAAAAGTTGGGTTGACAAGAAAGATCTGAACCATTGACATGACTCAAATCTTACAATGTGCATGTGATCTCTAAATAGATCCATGGTTAGTTGAAATGATCAGTGATTCAGAGACTTAGTTAGTCATTGAATCTCCATATAGACTTAGAGTTAAGATAGGGTTATTGATTTTCCTTGTCATGTGATCTCTAAATGAACCTTAGGTTAAGATAAAAGCTTAGAGACTAAGCGAGGATCGTAGATCTCATTTTAGACGGCTAGCGCTATATCTCCAAATGATACTTGGGTTAAGAGTTTTACTCGGGGACTTAGCAGCTCCCTTTATCTATGAATCTCCGGAAGTGATCATGGTTAAAGAAGAAGCCTAGCACTATTTTTTCATCGATTCATAGATAAGAAGAAATGAGTTACTTAGTGTTAAAAAGTAAATCAGATGCAAAGTTTGGTTAAAATGATTGGTCAACGCATAATTTTAGAATAGAAATAGAGTTAAGAAAATAATCTAGCAACATAGTGAGAACCGTAGATGAAGAAGCAGGTCATGTGGCTGGCGCTATATCTCGTGATGTAACCTAAGTCAAAGAAAACTCTGAGAGACTTGGTGATAAATTAGTCGCGTGATCTCCAAATAAAATGTGGTCTAAGTATGGTAAGATCTTAAGGATTTATTCTCGCGCCATGTTAAGGAAATATTATGAAAGCCAAGGTTAATAATGAAAAAAGATTCTGACAGAGTATAAGTAATCCACTTATCTATGAAAAGGCAAGAAAAACTATCCAATCAGATTGTGTGTCAAGCCTTTTTTCTTATAATAAGGTTTTAAAACTGAAAAAGCACTCATGAATTATCCAACTATGCTATTCAAATTTGATTTCTTGTCAAGTTTAAGCGCTATGGCTAGGAAAGAATTAATGTAAAGACATGTAGATTTATTGTAGAAGTGATTGGGCAATGCTTTCCAAGTTCTAAACTAGACTGGTGCATTCAATTTTCAATGATAAATAGATGCAACCTTTGTACATTGTGATTACCAAATTTTTGAGAGTATAGAGAAGAGAAATTATATAAATTTTTAGATTTTTTAGAGAGAAGAAATTGCTTAAGTTTCAGAGAGAATTGTGAAAAGTAGCTTGTGTTTGAGAGAAGAATTATTCAAAAGATCAGTGAAGATAAGTGAAGATCAATAGAGATGAGTCAAGTTGAGTCAAGTAGACCTTTAGGCAGTGGCAAGGCCAAGGATTTTGTTGGGTATATTTCCAGTTTTTTGAGTCTTTCTAAAAGTTTTTGGCTCCTAGTATCGGTTTGTGCCTAAAATGTTAAGGTTTGTTCTAGTGTACCATTAAATTTTCCTACAAGTGTCTATTTCCAAGAATTGGAAAGAAAATGGTTGAAAAAACCTAAACCCTAGGTCAATTGTGTCCTTGTCATACAAAACCCTAGGTATTCATAACCTAGTTATAATTTGAAGTTACTTTTGTTGAGTAATTTAAGTGATTTATAAGTCATGTTCTTTTAAGTGCCTCTACCTTTATCTCCTGATCTCACAATCATAACCAAATATTCCATTTGATCTAGTGACTTAGCGCAATCTTGTATCTCTTAATCTGGAGATAATTGGAATATGGTCTCATACATTCAAAGATTAAGCGCAGACAGTTGATCTTGATCTGATTGTGCAGTTGGTGTGTGATCACCAGATAAATGTGAAGTTGGCTCAAGGATTTAGAGACTCAACGACAATCGTGGATGCAATTTTGATCATGTGGCTAGGAATAGATATCTTGAATAAACTCAAGTTATGTGATTTATTCAGTGACCTGGAGATTTCTCAATCACATAATCTCATAATGTAACTTGAGGTCAAGACAAAGTTATTTTTCCTTAGTCACGTGATCTCCATAAGAAATCAGAGTTAAGTGAAAGATTTAGAGACTCAACGAGGATCATTGATTATTTCCAAGATGAGAAGCTGACATGTGATCTCTAGGCAAATACCAAGGTCAAGGATTTCTTCAGCGATTAAGTGATAGCCGTAGATATTCTTATATCTTTGACTTGATCGTGTGGCATGTGCATGATCACTTAATTATCTCATGAGTTGGTAAATATTTCAGAGACTTGGAGACAAAGCAATCGCGTGATCACTAGATAAACCTATGGTTGAGGATAAATCAAGTAAAGTTTATCCTTAGATTCAGAGATAGCTTAGTTGCGTGATCTCAGAATTAAAGCAGGGTTAAGCATATAGTCTCAAGATTCAGCGTAGGCCATTAGATTAAAAAAGAATCAAGTGTTTCTGTATAATCTCAGGAGGATTTGATGAAATATAGAAATATTTTGAGACTCGACACTAATTTTTGATTAAGAAAAGATATGAGGGTTGGCGCTGAATCTCTAAATAGAACCTGAGTTAGAAGAATTATTCAACAACTTGGAGATTTTCTTAGTCATTGAATCTCCAAAAGAACCATGGTTAGTTATGGTTAAGTCAAAGCTAAGTCAAGTTTTTCTATGAGTAAATCTAGACCGTAGATCAAGATCTAATCGTGTGGTCTACATGTGATCTCTGAATAAACTCAAGGTAAAGGAAAACATTCAGTGACTACAAGTCTACTCAGTCACGTGATCTCCAAACAACTTAAGGTCAAGTTAAGGCTAAGAGCTGAGTTGACAAGAGAGATCTGAACCATTGATGTAACTTAAATCTAGCGGTGTGCACGTAATCTTGGATTAAATCCATGGTTAGTTAAAATTATCAGTGATTTAGAGACTTAGTTAGTCTCTAAATCTCCAAATAGACATAGAGTTAAGACAAGGTTAATATTTTGCCTTGTTGTGAGATCTTTGAATGAACCTAAGGTTAAGAAGAAATCTCAGTGATTCAATGAGGATCATAGATCTCGCATTAGATGAACGGTTAATGCTAACTCTCAAGATAAAACTTGGGTTAAGAAAAATATTCAGAGACTTAGAGATAACACAGTTGCGCAATCTCTAAATTTGAATCATGGTCAAAGTAAATCCTGGTAAGGTTTATTCAATGATTCAGAGATAAGAAGGAACAAGTTACTTAGTGCTAAAAGGAAAACCAAAGGCAAGTTAGAGTTAAAATGATTGGCCAGTGCATAATTTCATAACAAAGCTAGAGTTAAGAAAACCATCTAGTGACCTAGCAAGGATCGTAGATCAAGATTTAATCATGTGGATGGTGCTAGATTGTGTAATATAACCAGAGTTGGTAGAAAAATTCAGGGACTTGGAGATAACACAGTCGTACAATCTTTAGATAAACTTTGGTAAGAGTAAGGTAAAATCATTAGGGTTTTCTCTCGCGCCATGTTAAGGAAATATTATGAAAAGCTAGGGCCTATTAAAGACAAAATATTTTGACATAGTACAAGTAATCCGATGAGCTATAAAAGGCAAGAAAAACTGGCCAATCAGATAACATGTCAATCTCTTTTGAATAAAATAAGGATTTTAAAACTAAAAAAGCACTCATGACTTTTCCAATTGGGCTTTTCAAATTTTATTACCTATCAACTTCAGGTGCCACGTCTAGGAAAGAATTTTTTTCAAGGCATACAGAGTTATGGTGGAGGTGATTAAGGAATGGTTTCCAGGTTCTTGAATAGACTGGTGCATTCAATTTTCAATGATAAATAGATGCATCCTTTGTATATTTAAGATTACCCAAAGTTTTCAAAGTATAGAGCTAAGAAATTGTGTGATTTTTAAAGTTATCAAAGCTAAGAATTGTTTAAGTTTCAGAGTGAACTGCAAATAAAAGACTATGTCTGAGAGAAGAACTGTTCAGAGGATAATTCAGAGCAGTAAAGATGAGTCAAGCTAGACTGAGCGGGGCTTCAACTAGTGGAGGAAGTAGGGATACAAAAGAGGGGAAGAAAGTGAAGAGGAACTACTCTGAGGAATTCGTGGCTTTTATACCGGGGACAAACCAAAACAAAAAGGTAAATGATGAACTTTTCTCTGATGACATGCCAAATTTTAGAGATCCAAATACTCCCAAGATTTTTGGTTACCATTTATTCAATTAATTTTATAGTAATAGGAACAAAAAATTACCATATCAAACCCATGAACCTTAGGTTTAGCAAAGCTGATTGTCCCAGATTTGTTCGTAGATGTAGACTTACTAATTGATTTGGCCATAACGTATGATTCTCTTTCTAGAAATATCAAGAAAAGTGATGGGACAACTTTAGTTACTTTGGATAGGGCATCTTTCATGAAATATTTTGAGATATACCATCCTTGTACCATAGATATTGATTTAACTAAGTTACAGAGTAAGTATATTAGGGAGACCACTATTGTCAGTAGATTGATCTAGGCTCATGTGCCTAGATCAAATAGAAATTACATAGCTCCCCTGCCAAATTTTTTTGCACCATATGTTTACAAGGATTTGAGCTTCTATGTGAAGTATATTGCTTATGGGATGTCTAGGGTGTTGGGAATGGATGTGGGTTGTGAGAGGGTGCTTGCAGATCTTCTAATGATCATCTTGGACCTTCAAAACTCACATGCAAATACTGACTTTGACTACATTCAGTATGTCATTGACAAGATGCATCAATACCTCATAGATATCCATAAGAAAGCCAACCCTAAATTCATGCATTATTATATTTTAATGGATTTAATTTTGTAATTCAACATCAATAGCATGTACACACATAATCTGAGACCAAGGATGGAGTTTGATGTTTACCCAAACCTTATACAACTCTTGATTAGGGTTTGGAACTATACTTCAAATGAAAATGAGCTCTATGGTTTTTAGAACTAGATAGCGCAACCACTTTTAAATTTGCTAGGTCTAAATCTAACAAGGTTTCCAACCAAGGTGCTTCAACTTCTCAGACTCTGCCAGTATGTGGAAAAATGGGATGGAGATCACTATTGGGGATATTTTTACTCTGAGATAACCTTTACTTCGATTAGGGTTTATGGATGTTCCCAACACCCACACATAATTCCATAGTTTGTGCCTCCAAGAATAGTTGTAATGGATTTTATCTAGTAGCTAATGTGGATAGATAAAGAGAACTTGGCTCCCCATAAAAAGGCTACTTTCACACCTAGGAAGTTCAAGGTTTATAACTTCATCTTTGGTAAAAGAGCCATGGGTGCAATGAATAATTTGTTGGGTTAGGAATGAGAATGGCATTGTACAGGTATGTAGACCTAGAAGGTTTTATTAAGAGTGCAAAGAAGTTGTTGAACCCTAGCATAATTGTTATCAAAGATCATGAGGAATGTGTTGAAGAAGACATTATCAAAAACATCTTGGAAGATTAGGAAGTAACAAGAATACTGAACAGTACCAAGACTTAATAGGTTTGGAGAAACAAATGATTAAAAAAGGGATCCCCTTTGGAGGTTTTTTCCCAGGAGTTCCCTATTTGCAGAGACACACCAAAATGATTGAGTCTTATAACACATTTTAGAATCATCTTGAGGGGATGATTGAGGATAATGAAAGAGGCCCTAAAAAAAATTCATCCTTTGAATGTGAAGAGGATAGTGATTCAGAGGGTCTAGAGTTCAAGTGTTTCCTTCACTCTAAGTTGTTATCACTTCCCCAAACCATCCAATGGTCCATTCATCTATATTATCTTCACAAATATTGTCCTCCAAGACCCTCCTAATCAACTTTCCTACTAGGTATAGTTGAGTTGATGAAGCAACAAAATTCACATAATTTGAACTAGTCCAACTAGTTCACCAATCACCTTGATTCTTCACTAGATCTTCCTCTAGAACCCTAAACCCTTGCTTAGGATCTTCCCACACACTTATTAGGCTCTAGCCTATGTTCATAAGATCTTAAAAGTCCATTCTAGGTGTTCAAAACCCTTATGGTCACTCTATTCACCTCTATATTGTCCCAAACTCAAGATGGGCCTAATTAGGCCTATTTCTAGTAGGTTTATTTTCATTGTTTTTAAGCTATTACTCCAAATTCTCCCAAAAAACCTTATAGGAGACATTATTATCTAAAATCTATCCAATATTAATTCAATAATCCAAAGGTATAGTCTCTCAAAACACCCACAACCCTAATTACTACCAGGCCCTAGTTTTCAGCCTATCTTTTAGGCCTTTGAACCAGTCAGTGCAAATTGTCTTCAATTTTTTCTTCAAACTTCACTCCACCTTCTATAACCTTTTGATCCATCAAGGAGACACATTAGGTCTTCTACACATGTCACTAGGTTTTCCATCCAATATCATGGGTGTATTGATTCAATTCCTTCTTCACCCTATCCTGGCTCACCTACTCCAACAGGTCAGTCTAGGGCATCACTCCAAGTCTAGGAGTTCAATTGAAAGAACAAAAAGGAAAAAAAATCACTATGTACAAATCCTAACCTATCATCCCACTTTGTTTCATCCCTTTTAAACAGTGGATTCTTAGGTTAGAGCCATTTTGTTCCTGCAACTCTTCAAATTGAAATTGCATACATAGTCACCTAAATCCTAATGTAACTTTTCACCTACTAAAATTGAAACAAAAATAGAAGATGGAAAAGAAAGATAATACAATTATCTACACTCCCATGGAGTTATATTTCTCAATTCAATCCATACACATCTATACAAATATGGAGAAACACTATAAATTGCAAGAAATCTCATAAAACCATCCGTACAGATTAGTCTCATGTGTGGTCTGACATTAAAACTCCATTAACCTTTCAAAAATAATCAATCCATGCTCAAATACCTGAGAATGGGTGTTTACAACCGTCCAAACTCCCAGTTGCAACTTTTTTAGTTAGGACACTTAGGACCCTAGAGAAGACAAAAACCATTAGTTTCCCCAAAATAGAAAATTTTACACTTTTTAGACCATGTGACCACATTGTGAAAAAAATGAGCAACTTTTGCTCTTACAACCAAATATGATTCAACTTGGATCCAACACTAATGTATCTTATTAAAAAACACACCAAAGACCCCTAAACAACCCTAAACTCCATTTATCCTATCTTTAAGCCAAAATGAGAGGTACTCTACACCATAGTCCCCTGAGACAAAAACTCAAGTCCCTTGAGTTAGGAGGTCTTCAATGATGACTCCATGTTTCGGATCATCTACTTCTATCATCCAAGTGGCCTCAGATTTAGGTAGTCCCTACCACTTCACAAGATACTCTTTGTAGGTACCCTTCTCTGTCTTGTTAATCACCTTGGAGTCCAGTATACTTTCCAACTACAGAGAGTGAGGAGTAGGCAAATATCTGACCCAATCTTCTTTCCCCAGATCTGAAAGTGTGTGTTGAACAGTGTCTAAGGGTATTCCCTTATATGGATAGAGATCACACACATTTAAAATGGGTGAGATTCCCAAATCAAGAGCCAACTCCACCTCATATTAATTCTTACCATACTTGTGCAATATCTTTAATGGTCCTATCTTCTTCATCAATAGTTTGATTGGCTTACCTTTAGGAAATATTTCCTTCCAAAGATAAGCAAGTACTATATCTCCCACCTTAAATTGAAAATCCCTCCTTATCTTATCTGCCTTGGCCTTATACTTGTCAACTTGTTTTTTTAAGGTCTTTCTCACTTGGTCATATAGCTCTTTCATCTGCTCTACAAATGATTCTCCTTGTGCACTCCTTTTTTCATATAGACTTAAATCCCTCAACTTTAGGAATCCTTGAGGATTATCCCCATAAACGATCTCAAATGGGCTTTTACCATTACTCCTATTATTGGTGTCATTATAGGCATATTCTTCTTGTCCAATAATGTGATCCCATGACTATCCATGCTACTTAGTCAAGCATCTCAATAGGTTTCCTAAAGACCTATTAACTACCTCAGTTTTTTCATCTCACTGAGGGTGATAGGCTGAAGAGAAAGAAAATCTTATCCCTAACATCTTTCAAATATTCCTCCAAAAGTGACCCACAAACTTACTATCCCAATCACTTACTATGTTTAATCGCAATCCATGGATTCTCACTATCTCTAAAGAATAGACCTACAATATGTGAAGCATCATTTGCTTGTCTACATGGAATGAAGTGTTCCATCTTGCTGAACCTATCCACCACTACAAACACGCTGTCATGTCCCTTTGGTGTCTTAGGCAATCCTATAACAAATTCCATACTCAAGCACTCCCAAGGTCTCTGAGGTATGGATAGAGGTTGGTACAATCCAGTGTTTCTACTTTGTCCTTTGGCCCTCTGACATATCTAACATTGCTCCACAAATTTCCTAAAATATGACTATAACTTAGGCCAATAGTAATGCCTATGCACTTGCTCAAGTGTCTTGTCCACTCCAAAGTGGCCTCCCAAGCTTCCTTGGTGTTTCTCCTTGACTATGTTCTCCCTCATTGAGCACTGAGGTATACAGATTAAGTGCCCCTTAAATAAAATTCCTTCTACTTGGAAACCCTATTGGAAATTATCACATGCTTCATAAGCTTTCTTAAAATATCTGTCCTCCTTGTAGAGATCTTTAAGATCACTCATCCCTACACTCTACAATTGTATCTCCTGAATAGTCAACACTCTTCTACTCAGAGCATCTGTAACCTTGTTGCTAACACATTTGTTGTGTTTGATGACAAATGTATATGCTTGCAAGGATTCTAACAATTTTAGGTGCCTCTGATTTAACTTCTCTTACCCATCCAAGAAAATAAGCGCATGGTTATATGTGTAAACCACAAATTCCCTTGGTAGGAGATAATGTCTCCACTTTTTGAGTGCTTGCACCATGGCATACAAATCCAAATCATAGGTGGAGTACTTTTGTTTGGCTTCATTCAACTTTTCTGAGAATAATTCCACAGGATGTCCCTCTTTACTTAGCACTACTCCAATGGCTAGCTTACTAGCATCACACTCCACCACAAATAACTGAATGAAGTTGGGGAACCTAAGAGTAGGTAGTTCAGCTATCCTTTTCTTCAACATATCAAAACCTTGATCTAATGTTGCTGTCCACTTGAACTGACATTTGACTCCCCCTTTATAGTGTTAAGAATAGGTGCACATACATGATTAAAATTTCTTACAAACTTCCTATAGTAGGAGGCTAGTCCATTAAAACTTCTAACATCTCCTATGGATCTAGGTGTTCGTCGCCCGAATAAAGACTTGAAATTTTCAGAATCCATCTTCATACACCCCTTAGCAACAACAAAACCAAGATATACTAATTCAATTTGCAAGAACTCACATTTTTCCTGATTGATCATCAACTTCTCTTGGTGTAGAATCCTCAATACTAGTGCCAAGTGTTTCATGTGCTCCTCCTTAGAGCTGCTAAAGATCAAAATGTCATCAAGGTAAACAATTACAAAATTACATATAAAGTCTAATAACACTTCATTCATGAGCCTCAAGAATGTGCTAGGTGCATTTGTTAGGCCAAAGGGCATTGCAAGTCATTCATACAACCCTTCATTTGTCTTGAATCCTATCTTCCACCCATCACAAGGCCTAACCCTAATTTGATTATATCCAGACTCCAAATCCACCTTGGAGAAATAACAAGAACCTCCCAAGTTATCTAGAAAATCCTCAAGCTCGAGCATGGGAAATCTATATCTAATTGTGATCTTGTTAATGGCCCTAGAGTCGGTACACATCCTCCATTTTCCATCCTTCCTATGTGCAAAGATAGTTGGCACAACACAAGGACTCAAACTCTTTCTTATGAGCCCTTTCTCTAACAAATCTTGAATCTGTTTGCCAATCTTTGCATTCTTACTTGGTGTCATTTTATATGCTACATTATTAAGTAGATTAGGTCTAGGTATGAGGTCTATCTAATGGATCACATCCCTCATGGGTGGAAATTCACTAGTAAATCCATTATCTCATGGTACTTTTCCAACAGTGCTTGCACTTCTTATGGCATACTAACTTTCTCCTTAGTCTCCTCCTTTGGTTTCACTATCACTGCATAACAGACCCCTCTTTCCTTCTTCATTACCTTTAGGAACTCCTTTCCACTCAAAATAATCACACTGGTTTCCACATTCTTCTCTTCATTAGGTTCTTGTAAGGGATCCATTTCAAACTTCTTCCCTTTTTTGGTAATCACATAATTATTCTTTTCACCATCATGAATGGCCTTCACATCATATTTCCACAGACATCCTAGAAGGAGATGACATGCATCCATGTTCAATATGTCACATAGCACCTTGTCCTTATACTCTCCTATTTAAAAATCCACCATATTTTGTTCATCCACCACTATCTGTTGTCCTTTGTTTAGCCATGACACTTTGTAGGGAGTAGTGTGGGGTATCCTTCTAAGTTTTAGTTTTTCCACCATCTCTTTTGACACTATGTTCTCTATGGAACTAGAGTCCACTATCACATTGCAGATCTTCCCATGTGACCTAAAAGTAGTTTTAAATAGGTTCTTTCTTTCAGGTGGTTCTGTAGTACTAGGAAATTTCAACAAAGCCCTTCTCAACATAAGGTTTTCTCCATCCAATACTGGCTCTACCTTGGAGATAGGAGAAGTGACACTTTGTGTGTCATCTTCTTGCACTAACTGATTCCTTCTTTCTCCCATGGATGATGTGGATTTTTTTTCAAGACATCTACCCATTTTATGGCCCACTTAATTACAATTGTAACATCTTCCAGTGAAGACTGAATTGGTCCTTCCTTGAGACTAGAATATACCCCTTGGAGGCCCTCTTCCTTTGTATCCTCCTCTTTGAAATGAACCTTTGTACTGATTGTCTCCATTATTGTCTATGGACTGTGTTTCTTCTAGCCTATTTGGACTTTTTCCTCTTCCAAAGTTACCCCATCCTCTAAATCCTCTATTATTACCCCTACCCCTCTTTTTGGAAATAATTACCCCTTCTATCCTTCTCCTCTGCTCTAAAGGCTATCTGAAAAAATTTGTGCATACTGTCAGGAGCCATCATACTAATTTCATCTTGGATTTTTTGTCTCAATCCATTGAGGTACCTTGCTACCTTTTATACCTCTTCTTATTATCTTCTTTCCCTTAGGCTCAATTTGTGGAACTCCTCAGTGTAGGAACTTACTTACAACTCTTTTTGTCTCAAATTATACAACTTCTGATACATTCGAATCTCATAATCAGTGCGCAAGAATTGTGCCCTCAACCTGATCTTCATTCTATCTGAAGAAACTATCTTTTTCTTACCAGTGGTTACTCTATCATCCTACATCATGTTCCACCACACCAATGTAGATACCTTGAGTCTAGCCTCTGCATAACTAACTCTCTTCTCCTCTGACACTTCTTTGTAGTCAAACTAATTGTCTATGGCCTCTAGCCAATCCAATAACTCTTCCCCATTCAAATTGCCACAATAGTAGGAAATGTGTTCCATACTATCTTTATTGATGGACTTAAAGGCATCCAAGAACACCCTCTAATCTTTATCCATCTCCACTTCTTTGCCTTTTCCAGTTGTCTCTCCTGTCTGGCTTTCATCACTTTCATCTCCCCATTTGGTGAATCTCCTCTTACCCTTTGTCTCTGTCAGATTATCCTTTTCCAATAGATTTTGGACCAAGTCCATTATGGCTTCTTTTCTCATTTCCTTGGGTGTAATGCTATCAACCTCGTGGCTCTCCTCCCCTTCAGAAATACACCAAACATTAATAAATTATGGCTCTGATACCACTCTGATGCAGAGGGTCTAGAGTTCTAGTGTTTCCTCCACCCTAAGTTGTTATTGTAGACGTCTAAAATCGTCCTTATATTAATTTAATTAATATTTCCATAACATTATAGTTAATTTTAATTAATTATATTTATTATATTCTTCTATCTATTTAATTAAATATGATTCACTTTCTTTAGTATTTGCATTTAATTTAAATACTACTCCCTTTGATGTATTTAATTTTATTTAATACATTTCCCTTCATTAATCCCCTTTAAATAAATTTTTAATTAATTTATTCCTCTACATGACTTAAATTCCTACTAAACCAAATTAATCTAAATTTTAAATTTAGATTAAGCTAGTTTGAACCTAGATCTTACCCTACTTCACACCACTCTCACCAAATAACCTATTCACTAATTAACTAAGGTTAATTAGACTAATTTCTTGATTCCTACAACAATTAGTCCTAATTATTTTCTCACACATGTGTGAGCAAATTTCCAAAAGTACACTTTTTCAAATAATCCTTATTTGGTGCCAACAAGGTTTCTTACACCCATGATGACACCTTCTTACACTTTCTAAAAGTCTTCTATTGGCCCAAAACTCTTACACCCTCTTACACCTCTTACAAGATCCTTCGCATGTGTGCTTTAAGTACACTTTGACCCATCACATCCAAAGTTGCTCACACATGTGTGAGAAAATTGGGCCTCTTGCATGGCTTATGTACCCCTCATATGGCACCTATGTGGATGCCACATGAGCTCCACCTCATCCAAGCCCTCTCTCTCCTCCAAAAAAATGATGAATAGAGGTCATTGTCAAGAGCAAATCATCTCTCATTTATGCATTGTTACCATGCTAGTTTAGTGTTTTCATTTCATAGCTTATTTTCATATTCATGTTTGTATCTCATTTAGAAATCACATCTTAGGTAATCATGGAATGAATCTTAGTTTCTCTTTGATATTTCATATCATCCTAGTGTAGTATTTGCATCTTCATCTACATATGATGAATAGCTTGAGACAAGTTCTTCATACTTGTTCTTGAGTTCTTCATCCATTAGTTGCACGTATTTTTCATCCATCAATCAATCATAGCGGGATTTTAGCATTGTGTTGGGAGAGCTCACCCACAAAATTCTCTAAGATTAAATCAACAAGGCTTGGGTGCACTTGTTTGGCTCATCGGAAGTTGTGGTGAAAGGTTCTTGTTTTAGATTTCATTATAAACAAGCTAACTTCTTGAATCTTTATTTCTAATGACTAACTCTAACATTTGCATGTTTTAGTGTTGTCTTTGCAGGTATACTTTTTATCATATACATTTTGGCATGCCCGGTGGGACCCACGTCCCTTATTTTCTAACATTGTTTGCAGATTTTTTGCGGTTCTGGAAATTCTTACGCAGACCCATCTCCGGTTTGGAGTCACCGTCTCTGTTGATCACCGTCTGCGCTCCTCGGCCATCTACAAAACTCAGTCATCTATGCTTATAAATCACCATCTCCGCCTGTGCAGAAACAGACTTATAACATTGGTTTTAAACTGCTTTTATCAAATTTTTAGTATTTTAACTCTCGGGTTTTTGACAGTAAGACAATCTTTAGGAGTTAAATTGTTAGAATATTCCCAAAGTAGAACTAAGAGGGGGGGGGGTGAATCAGTTATCAATAACTTTAATTATTTTTCTTCCTTGACTTCAGAATACAACAAAATAAATCCTTAATCAGATAACACAATACACAACACACAATTTGATTATGGGGAAACCAAATGGTAAAAACCCCGGTGGGAATTAGCACCCACAATGAACTATACTTGTTTATAGTAATCCCTGTTAGAAGATATTTGAACCCTGTTAGGAGTTGTACTTTACAATGCAATAAGTATAGTGACATGGTTAAGGGTTGGACCCTGTTAGGAGTCTTTTACAAATAACCCTGTTAGGGGTGGTGGACTCACTGTCTAAAAGCTCACTGCTTTAATGGTGAAGGCTACAACCTTTTGTATAATAGAAATGCACTATATTTGATTATTAACTATAGAGTAGACCTTCTTTCTTGATCAGTTCCAGTGTATTACAATCTTTCACTTCTTCTTCACATAGAGTCTTGATGAATGAACAACATCTAATGTTCTACTCTGTACATCTTCTGTCTCTTTTCATATTATTCACACTTAGCATAACAAAAATGACTTTCTATAAGTATCTTCCTCAAATTATGAGATAATGGGACCTGTAAAACAACTCTTCATAACATCCTTGTCAGCTCTACTAAGCATGCAAGCATAATTACAACCGTGCAAGTATAAACTGAATAGACATGACGCTTCACTAAGTCGGCCTCACCAATTTATCTCTAACTTTGCATTCTTCTTGAAACATGTTTGGCACCTTTAGATAACTATCATCAACTCATAACTAATCATGAATATACACACACATATCCTGAAGATAGGTGCAACTCAAGAAACACGTTACATACATCATCTCTGAATAGATACTCTTCCAGAACTGTAACTGCCAATAACAGAATTACACAACTTGATTGAAACATCATATCTGGATCTACGTGTATGAACATAACATAATAAACATGTCTACAACATGTATCTAACCATGCAAGTCTTCATGTCATCATTCTGATAAGTACATACAGAATGTCTACTGTGTATTATATGTTGTCATCAATGACAAACATACAATCAATCAACTGAACATAAACAAATCTCCAACAATCTCCCCCTTTGACATTGATGACAACATATGATATTAAAAACATCCTCTGTTCATGGTGTCCTCTTTCTTTTACAATCTTCTCAATATCCTCATCAAATATTTCTCTACACTACTTCAGTTCTTCTGACTACTTTTATACTCCCCCATAGTATATTCTCCCCCTTACTATATACTCCCCCTTTGAAATCAATGGTAAAGGGCACCATAAACCATTAGGTACAGGTACTACTCCAGAAGTAGAGTAGTCAACCATTCATTAGTCACTTAATTAATGATGTTCTTACTGCTTCTTCTAAATAGACTTAGGAGAGGGAATTACTCCCAACTTCTCCCTGAGATACTCAAAATTATCCTTTGATAAGGGCTTTGTGAAAATATTTGCCAACTATTCTTTGGTGCTCACATAGTCCAATTTCACTTCTTTGTCTGCAACCTTTTCTCTTAAAAAATGGTACTTGATCTCTATGTGTTTTGTCTTTGTGTGCATCACAGGGTTCTTAGACATTTATAGTGCTAGTGTTATCACAATGAATAACAATAGGATAATCAACCTAAATTCCAAAGTCTTTAACCATCTGCTTGATCCAAACCATGGTTGAACAATTCAGTGCTGCTGCAACATATTAAGCTTCTGCTGTTGACTGAGAAATATAGCTCTTCTTCTTGCTTATCCAAGAAACCAACCTATCTCCAAGAAATATTTCTCCTCCTGAAGTGCTCTTCCTATCATCAATACAGCCTGCCCAATCTACATCTATATACGCATGAAGTTGTACATTCTCTTATTTAGGATACCATAAACCATAGTCTATAGTTCCCTTTAGATATCTGAATATCCTCTTGATTTCCATTAGATAATTTTGCTTGGGTTTAGTTGAAAATCTTCCAACAATTCCAACTACATTAGATATGTCAGGTCTAGATTGAGTTATGTAAATGAGTTTTCCAATCATAGATTTGTACAATGTCTTATCAACTGCTTTGGAATTATCATCTTTTGAAAGCTTGCTTTTTGTTATCATGGGAGTGCATACTGGCTTACAGTCTTCCATCTGGAAGGTCTTCAATATTTCCTCCACATATTTTGACTAATTAATGAATATACCTTTATCTGTCTATTTCACATTCAGTCCCAAAAAATATTTTATAGGACCAATCATGCTCATTTCAAATTCATTCTACATTTCTTTTGCAAATGTTGTACTAAGCTTGTCATTACCTCCAAAGATAATGTCATCGAAAAATATGGCAACTAGCAGTAATCCATCAAGTGTCTCTCTTGTGAATAGGTTACAATCTGCTACTCCTTTCTTGAATCCAATCTTGGTAAGATAACCATCAAGTCTCTCATACCAAGCTCTTGGGGCCTATTTGAGACCATAGAGTGCTTTCTTCAATCTGCATACCATGTCTGGTTTATCCGAAAGATTAAATCCTTTAGGCTGTTCTATGTAGACTTCCTCCTTCAAGTCACCATTCAGAAAAGCTGACTTTACATCCATTTGATAAACTTTAAAGTCTTTGAATGTTGCATAGGCCAAGAACAATTTAATGGCTTCCAGTCTGCTCACAGGGGAAAATGTATCAGTGTAGTCTATTCCTTCTCTCTGCACATATCCTTTACATACCAATCTTGCTTTGTTTCTAACTACTGTACCATCTTCATTCATCTTGTTTCTAAATACCCACTTTGTTCCAATCACATTTTTGTCAATGGGTCTAGAGACCAATTCCCATGTATCATTCTTAATTATCTAATCTAATTCTTCTTTCATTTCATTCTTCCAATCAAAATCATTACAAGCATCTTCAACACTTAAAGGTTCAATCTGTGAAAGCAAGCATACCTCTTCATCCATTGCTAGACTTTTTACTTTTGATCTGGTCAAAACACTACTGCTCTGATCTCCAATGATATCATCTTTAGAGTGGTATCTAGGTGTGAATTTTGGAACCTTAGGTTTGACTTCTTCTTCTGTAATCTATGATTCTTCTCTGCTTGATTCAGGGTCATTGCATGAGACATCAATGTAATCAAACATTTCTTCAATAATAGTATCTTTGCTGCTAGGCATGGGCTCATCTTCAATCAATATAGGTGCATATTCATAGTATCTCTCTTGAACCATAAAATTCTCATCAATTTTTACATGAGTACTTTCAATTATCCTTTTCAGTCTCAAATTAAAACATCTATATGCTTTGATTTTGCAGAGTAACCAAGAAAAATACCTTCATCACTTCTGGCATCAAACTTACCAACACCATCATCTCTCTTGATGTAGCACTTACTACCAAAGATTCTAAAATAATTTACTGTAGGTACATTACCAAACCAAAGTTCATAGGTTGTCTTATCTGTGCTTGGCCTCAATTGAGTTCTATTGATAGTATAGACTATTGTATTCACTGCATCTCTCTAATATGTGTGTGCAACTTTTCCTTAAATCATCATAGTACACACTATATCCAGTATAATCCCGTTCCTCCTTTCTGCAATCCCATTTTGTTGAGGGGTTCTAGGAGCACTTAACTGTCTTTTTATTCCATGTTCTTCACAGTAATCATAAAACTGATCAGAGGTGAACTCTCCTCCTCTATCTGATCTCAGACATTTCAGTTTCAATCCAGATTCATTCTCAACCTTAGCTTTGAATATTTTGAACTTCTCAAAGGCTTCAGATTTCTCCTTTAAGAATGCAACACACATCATCCTAGAAAAATCATCAACAAACAAAATGAAATACCTTTCTCCATAGTATGATCTTGTTTGGGTAGGACCACACAAATCTGTATGCACTAGGTCTAATTTGTTTTCAGCTAAGTTCTGCTTGCTTCTGAAGGAACTCCTTACATGCTTCCCCATAACACATTCCCTGCATATTGTGTCAACTGGTCTTGCAATACTAGGAAGGTCTTTGACTTCCTTGACATTACTTATGTTTACTATGTTATCAAAATTGATATGACATAGTCTTGTAGACACCCTAAAATGGATAGGCTTGCGACTTTACATTAAAAACACTAATTTTCATCTATTAATTAATGGTTTCTTAATCATTAATTAATCATCAATTTTTTTCTAAATTCATTTCTCAAATCATCTAATCCAATTCCCAAAATTAATTAAATAATTAATTTTATTTAATTAATTAAGCTTTAATTGATTAATTATCATTATTTAATTAATTAAACTCAATT
>MU228556.1:276611-290933 GCA_018584345.1 Thuja plicata | reverse complement strand
GAGAATTGCATGGTTTCCTCTAGAATACTTATCTTGTTTTCATAGTCTGATGTTAAAGTAGTTAGTAGCTTGTCCATTATGTCTTCTTCTGATATTTCTCCACCATTGTTTCTGATTCCAGAGACTGATTCATTTATCCTTTGATTGTAGGCTCTAATGTTCTCTTTAGGTAACATCTCAAGACTACTGTATTTATTTTTCCATGTCTTCCTGGGCACATTCTTTTCTTGAATATCTCCTTCAAATATATCTTCTAAATACTCCCATATGGTATATGCTCTGTCAGTTTTCTTGATCTTAGAAAATTCACTGTCGGATAAGGCGTTGATTAGGGCTTCTTTAGCAATTGCATTATTGGTAAATGTTTCCTTTTGTCTATTAGTAGCATCATCCTTTGCAAGGTCTTTTAGAGATGGAATTACAACTTCTTGTGTAGTAATTTCAAAGATCTCAAAGCCAAAACACTGTAGACATGCTATCATTTTGTTTTTCCAATCCAGATAATTTTCTCCATCAAACTTAGGGCTCTCTTTTCTGAAGTAAGACATCTGATCTACCTTAAGCTGTTAGGCTTCTCCAAGGTACTTGGCTCTGATACCAATTGTTAGAATAGTCCCAAAGGATAAATGAGAGGGGGGGTGAATCAGTTATCAATAAATTTAATTATTTTTCTTCCTTAACTTCAAAATACAACAAAGTAAATGCTTAATCATATAACACAGTACACAACACACAATTTGATTACAGGGAAACCAAATGGTAAAAACCTCGATGGGAATTAGTGCGCACAATGAACTATACTTGTTTATAGTAATCCCTATTAGAAGATATTTCAAGCCTGTTAGGAGTTGTACTTTACAATTCAATAAGTATAGTGACCTGGTTAAGGGTCAGACCCTGTTAGGAGTCTTTTACAAATAACCCTGTTAGGGGTGGTGGACTCACTATCCAAAAGCTCACTGCTTCAATGGTGAAGGCTAAAACCTTCTATATAACAGATATGTACTATATCTAATGATGAACTATATAGTAGATTTGTTGTCTTGATCAGTTCCAGTGTATTATAATCTTTCACTTCTTCACATAGACTCTTGATGAATGAACCACATCTGATGTTCTACTTTGTACATCTTCTGTCTCTTTTTGTATCATTCACACTTAGCGTATCACAAATGAATTTCTATAAGTATCTTCCTCAAAGTATGAGATAATGGGCCCTGTAAGACAACTCTTCATAACATCCTTGTCGGCTCTACTAAGCACTCAAGCATAATTATAACCGCGCAAGTATAAACTGAATAGATGTGACGCTTCACTAAGTCGGCCTCACCAATTTATCTCTAACTTTGCAATCTTCTTGAAATGAATTTGGTGCCTTTATATAACTATCATCAACTCATAACTAATCATGAATATACACATGCATATCTTGAAGATAGGTGCAACTCAAGAAACATGTTACATACATCAGTTCTAAATAGATACTCTTCCAGAACTGTAACTGCTAATAATAGAATTACACAACTTGACTGAAACATCATATCTGGATTTGTGTGTATGAACATAACATAATAAACATGTCTACAACATGTATCTAACCATTCAAGTCTTCATGTCTTCATTCTAATAAGTACATACAGAATCTCTACTGTGTATTATATGTTGTCATCAATGACAAACATACAATCAATCAACTGAACAGAAACAAGTCTCCAACATAAATGTTGTCTGATTTGATAAAAAAATTATTATTATGTCTGATTAAGTTTGTTTTTAGCAAAATTTGACCGTGTATTTGGTTGTTTGTGCAAGTGATTCACCATTTCCATATATCATCGTCTGCGCAGATCACCATCTGTGATACTTGGTTGTCTGCGAGTTTTCCTCAATTTTGCAACATTCCATATTTGAAAATTCCAAACTACTAAAAAATTTCATGCAGGTTCCATGATGGTCTTTAACAGATTGTTTTTATTTAAAAATGAACTTGTATGATTAAACACTTTTCTTGGAATGTATGTTGTTTAAAACGAAAACTCACTCAATCTTGAATGTTAAAGGAATGAACTTCACCAATCTTGAATGGCATAAGGTAAATAAACACACATTTCCAAGTTTTCTTTTTGCTGTGTGGGAAATAAATTGAACATGAATGATTAATCATACTATTGTGTATTTTACTTAGATAGAAAAACACATAGTTGCTTTTAATAGGTTCAATTTGGAATGAACACTTCTTGGTGTGTTTGAAGAAGTGTTTTTCAACACTTCTTTCGAGCTATATGTCATTAGATTAAAACCTTTAACATAAGTGACGCTATGATTAAGTTATAGCTATATCCTCTCCCCTCACCTTGGCAGATCTTGGGTGAAGAGAAAGCTTAGCTTAATCGAGCTTCTAGAGAGGCTTGTCTAGAGGGTGCACTTCCCCTTTAGAGGATGACCTCAAACCGGTAATCCCTTCGGTTGGTATAGAAATAAAGTGTGACCCAAAGGTCCTCTTTATCCCTTCAAGTTCGGGCAAGTTGTATTCAATGACAGTCCATACTAAGTGAATATCCTTTGAATATTGGCATGGTTGAACTAGAGACTTAAGTGTCTCACACCGTACAAACTGATTGCGGGGATGCCACGAAACCTTGCTAGCAACTATAAATTAGTAGCCTACCCGGTTCACCTCTAAACGATGACTTATTATAGTACAAGGGGAGGGAAGATTCCCCCCCCAAGATTCCCATCATATGTGTCCCAGGGTATTGTGTTGCAAAAGAGATCTTTGTAGCATGGCAACAATACCTGGCCAAAGGCAAAAATATGGGTGCCCTTCTAGGGGTGACATTGCTGTGTGTGCTAAAGGACTACCAAGCAATGGGCCTATAATATTTCATGCGAAGCTAAATTCCTAAGGTAGCTACTGTTTGAACTGTCTTCGTTGTGCTAGACCCAGTAAAAACATAAGTGGCTTGAAAGAGTCACTTGAACATACAAAAATGAGATCCTATAATTTGAAATCAAGGTTTCCCAATGTCACATTTTCTGGTATCCCTCAAGGTTGCTTTGTCCCTTGTTGGATTGTTTTGAGACATGTGTTTGTTATTTTCTGGTTTGAATGTGCTGAAATTAGTTCTTTCCATCGAACAAATTTTTCCAAAATCAGACTGAAGGTCAAAAATCTACCTAGAATTTCAACACACTACCTTAGCCACAATCGGCCATCTCTGCTCTAGATCCACCATCTACGCAGATCATCATTTTCTTAGATCATCGGCTACATCTAAGACTACCATCTCCTCTTTAAAACAGTGAGCTTCCAAATTTGCTAAGACATTCAAAATTTGACCTTCCGCAAGACTTCAAAATCATTTGTCCTAGATCATTCAGTCATCCAGCCAAAATCAGATTTTTCATGACATGACCAACTTCAAGAAACATAAGCAAGTTAAGCTTCCAACACCTCCAGTCATTAGAGAACAGAAAGAAACCACTCACAAATCCAAAGAGTACCAACACATTACCAAATCAATTCCTCAGGAAATCAATTATTGTGACAAAGTTAACAAAATCATTTACAACAACAAAGTCTACAATTTCATGGCCAAATTCTTGATCAATCATGCCTTTTTTTCCCTTGAGAAATACGATTAAACAACCATCTTGCTTCTAGGATCAATTTCTCAATTCTTCTATCATCATTCCTTCCCTTGGAGCATTAGATCAATCAAATCAAACCAATCCTTTTAGGTTGAAATACCTTAATCAAAGTATTACAAACCTTCACCCTTAAACAAACACAAACATTGCTTGTAGACCATTAGTCCATTTCAAGTAATTTAAATCCCTTAGTAATGTCCCATTTTTCTTGAGATCACAAGTCCATCTTCAAGTAGAACAGGTGTTGCTTTAAATCCTTTTGTATTTGTATCATCATAAGGGTTTGTCATGCTTAGGTTTTGTTCCAAAAACCTTTAAATCAATCAATCAATCAATCCAATCAATCAATCAATCAATCTTCAATCAATCAATCAATCTTTAATCAAACATCAATCAAATCCAATCAAATCCAATCACATTCAAGCTCAAAATATTTGCTCCATTTCATTTCTTACATCTCCTTGTCTTCCATTATTCTAAAAAGTTCACCATTGTATGGTTGTTACTCGATCCCAAGCTAGAAACATGAGGCGTGGAACACTCAACACCGCTACCTATGAAGTAAACCCTTTTGGCACTCAATACTTTCAAGGTTCTGAAGTACAAGCTGAGGAAATTCATGAAGAAACTAAGTTAGTTGAACAAGAGGAATAGCCTACCCAAGTAAATGACTTCCTTAGCGATCTTTACAATGTGGAAATGGTTGAGAAAGCCATTATGCAAAACAATGGTGAAATATTCTTGAATATTATTAGAAATGGTGTCATAGTACCCGCTAATTTTGATGATACACTCCTTACCCAGAACATCACCAAAGCCGTTGCTGCTACTTCTGCAGCCATGGATTTTATTTCAAATGATACATCATCACATGATATTGGCAAAGGGGCTGTTAGTGAACTTCCCACACCAATACCTATATCCACACCTATATTAACAACTGCATCAATACCTCAATTAACACCAAAACAAATTCAACAAATCCTAAGCACTTTGCCAAACAATACTGCTCACAATAGCACTGAAACAACGACGACTCAAGGAGAAAGAGCTAATGTCAACAACATAGGGTAGGTTTCTATGCCCTTGTATACATCATGCCTATTTCAAATAATAGGGATGAAGACATCTGCAACTGACACATCTTGAGCCTATTAGTATATACCTCCTCCTACCATTGGTATGACCTCTACGGGATTTTCAATTGCACAATTTGGAGGAGGTGGAGGTTATGTACCACCGTTTATTTCACAGAATACTCTAGACTTTACCCAAAAATTCAATGAGCTCAAAAACATTGTACAAGGCTTACAGAAAAGGGGCAAGAAGGAGTTTTCTTTTGAAGAGATTTGTCCCTATCCATTTGACAAGTCTATCACAATGCAACCATTCCCACCAAAATTTGAGATGTCCAAATTTGAGAAATATAAAGGTGAAACATGTCCTCTACAACATCTCAAAGAGTTTTACATTGCATGTCAAGAAGTCGCCTATAATGTGAATTACTTAAAAAGACTCTTCACTAGGAGTCTTGGAGGTGTAGCCTTAGAATGGTTCATGACCCTTCCTTATGGGTCATTCTCTACTTTCTCTGATCTTGCAGAGAATTTTGTTGGACAATAATCATATAACATTGAGCACCAAGCAACACTCAGTGATTTGTGCAATACTAAACAAAAGAATGGAGAAACCTTTGCTAGTTTCTTACAATGATGGAGACATATTGCAAATAGCATGCCATAGAAAATATGTGATAGTCACTTAATTGACATTTTCACAAAGAATTTAAACTCTGAGATGTCTTTCCAAATGAAAATGGATTCACCTAACACCTTTGAATCCCTTGTCAAGAAGGGAAAAGACATTGAAGATGGCCTTTTGCAAAGAGGTAGCATCAAACATTATACTCCCTCCAACAATGATAAACCAAAATTTTGGAGTAAAAACAAAGGAGTTGTCAATGATGGAGTGACTGATGCCAAGCATGTTCAAAATGTTCAAGAATCCAACAATAACAATCAAGACAAATGTAATAACAATCAGAATCAAAATCAGAATTGTAACAACAATCAAAATCAGAATCAGAACAATCAGAACAACAATCAACAGCCACACAATCAATCATTCTTATTTCCTCGCAACAATTACAATAACAACAACAACAATAATAACGACAATCGACAACAACGATAATTTACAGCTTTGGCAGAACCTTTAGATGTGATCTTCAAATAATTGTCAGATCAAGGAATGATATCCTACCCAAATACTCGACCTTTTGATGAGAATCAACCTAAACTTGTCTGGTATAGAGATAATGAGTATTTTGATTATCATCACATCAAGGGGCATGATACCAAGAAATTCATGAAGCTTAGGCATTTTGTGCAAGATCTCATTGAGGATGGGAAAATTGAAGTTGAAGGTCAGAATGCATCCTCATCTAATGCAAAACTCAAAGTCTACAATCAGCCCTTCCCACCTCACAATCAGAACAATGCATCAAACATGATCCCATATGACTATTCTACCAATACTATTACAGGCCATGATCAAACGTGTGGGAGTTTAAGTTAAAATGATATCTTTGGGTTTGACTCTCTTTGTGGCTCATTGAAGAATTTGACACGCATGTTAATACCATAATCCTCAAAGCTGATGATTGTAATGCCACTACACGTAGACCCAGAGTCACTGTCCAAGCTGTTGATAAACCTTGTACATTTGCAAATCCACCAGCCACACCATCTACTACTTCTCAACTTGCTTCACACTTTGAATTATTGGCCCAGTTATGAAAGATGCTTACATAGATATCCATTCTAGAGCTCTTGACAACTTCGCCAATTCACAGAGAAATCCTTGATAAAGCTCTAAATTAATCTCATGTCCCTAAGAACATCAATGTTGCATAATTCAAAGCTATGATAGGGAACCTAGCCACACAAGAACATCTCATCTTCACTTATAAAGACTTTGGTGGTCCCGATCCTCATCATAATAAGCCTCTCGATATAGAAGGCAAAATCCAATCCACAAGAATAAAATGAATCCTTATAGATTGTGGATCTGGCTTGAATTTGTGCACATTGAAAATGATTCCTAATATCGGTCTTTCTGAGAACCTCATTGATGCAAACAAATGAATCAAAATAAAGGCCTATGATGATCGAGAATGAGAAAGCAAGGGTTTGATCACACTACCCTTACAAGTGGGCATGGCCTTGATTGAAACCGTTTGCCATGTACTCGATCTAGATCTACCTTATAATATCTTGTTGGGATGTCCATGGATACACACTATCAAAGGTGTACCCTCTACTTATCATCAATGTATAAAATTCCCACATCACGGTAGAGAAATCGCAATTCCTGGAGATCCTGAGCCCTTTCAATATTGCAAGAGATTGGAAGGAAAACAATCTAACTACTATCCGCTGAATGAGTTTGGTTGATACTTTAATCAGGAAACCCATGTTTCAAACACTCCATTAGTTCCAGAAAAGACATTAGACACACTAGCTGAACAATCCAAAGGAAAGGAAAAAGTTACTGAAGACAAGGCTATGGAAGACAAACCCTCCATATCTGAAGCAAAGGCCACGTTCATAGATCAAGGCATGGGAGAGTATAAATTTGAAAGTTCTCTATGTATTGGGAAACTCCCTTTGTCTCCAAAGTCTTATGGAAGACCATCACCATTACCCCTCTCTAAAGATAAAGCACTTATGCACTACAAATCAACTATTTTTGAACATTGGGGGTCGCTATCAGATGAACACATGGAATACAATGTCCTTGACTGGCTCTATAGTGATGAAGAAGAATGACCTATAATTTTGCCCAAAGGAAAGTATCCTAAGGTTACTCCCATTGTCAAGAGCATGGGATATCATGGTACTAGCCTTGGAGCTAATGAAATAGGTAAGAAGAAGATCATAACAGCCAATGACTATCCTAAAGGACACGGATTGGGTTATGTAGAGACCAAGAATAACTTCGCTAAGAATTATTGTCTAGTTGCCTCAGAGTCAGACACTGAGGAAGAGTTCTTTGAAATTCCTTTCCACTATATTGAAGATGACCTAAACAAAAATCACCATGTCTTCACTATCACCCAAGTTGACCTTTCATCCCCTCGTCTACCCCTCACAAACCCTGAATTAATTGACTGGGATTAGCAAGACTCACCACTAGCTTTGGACGTTTGTGATTTGAATGAGGCAGTTTTAGCCCTCTTTGGACTTAAGAATCTCTGAGAATACAAACATCAGATCCACTACAGTGAACAAGCCTACTTTGGTAGCCAAGTCAACTCTCCCAGTCACAAAAATGAAAAAAAAAAAAAAAAAAAATGAAAATACATCCTCTGGTGAAAACCTCTTGTAGGCACCTTTGGATGAAGAAAAAGATTAAATAAAGGATGCTTCCTCTAGTGAAAAAATTTCTGAGGTTCTAGAGGAGGGAGAGGATAACTTTCCATTTATATCTTTAGAACTAGAGGTGTCCTCTATGATCATTGAAGATATTATTCCAATCAGCCTAGGCACAGAAGAAGATCCACACATTACCTACATTGCAGTTTCTCTCAGTGATCAAGAAAAGAAAGACATGATAGCATTCTTGCATAAGAAAAAAAACAACTTTGCCTAGACTTACAAAGACATGCCTGGGCTAGATACAGATCTTGTCATGCATCATCTTTCCGTAGATCCAAGTGTAAAACCTGTTAAGCAGAAACTTCGCAAGATGCATCCGCAAGTTGCATTGGTAGTCAAAGTAGAGCTTCAGAAGATGCTAGATGCTGAAGTAATCAGACCAATTGATTATCCTAAATGGGTTTCTAATATTATATCAGTAGGTAAGCCTACTGGGGGCATTCACATCTGCACTAATTTTAGAGACCTAAACCTTGCATGTCCCAAGGATGATTTTCCACTCCCAAATATTGACATTATAGAGGATTTGATGATAGGACATGAAATGTTGTCACTTATAGACTACTTCTCAGGTTACAATTAGATCATGATAACACCAGAAGACCAGCACAAGACCACATTCACAATGCCTTGGGGCACCTTTTGTTATTAGGTGATGCCTTTTGGCCTTAAAAATACTGGAGCTACTTATCAACGAGTAATGACTACCATCTTTCATGACCTTTTACATGTCATCATGGAAGATTATGTGGATGATCTTTTAGGAAAATCCAAAAAAAGGGAATCACATATTCCTATCCTCACTACCATTTTCAAATGATTAGAGAAGTATAAGCTTAGGATGAATCCTAAGAAGTGTGTCTTTGGAGTACAATCTGGTAAGCTGCTGGGATACATTGTGTCACAGTGTGGAATAGAAGTTGATCCAAAGAAAGTGAAAGCAATCCTAGAGATGCCACCACCCAAAACATTGAAGTAATTATGCAGTTTACAAGGAAAACTACAATCAATCAAAAGATTAATGTCACAACTAGTAGATAAGGTGCATACATTCTCTCATCTCCTGCGCAAGAATATCAAGTTTTAGTGAGATTGCTTATGTCAAAATGCATTCGAGAAACTGAAAGGCTATCTAGCTAATCCACCCGTGTTGGTACCACCTATTGTTGGTTGTCCTTTGATTTTGTACATATCTTCTATAGAGGTTGCGTTGGGAGTCCTCCTAGCACAATTAGATGATACCAGCAAAGAGCGAGCAATTTACTATCTCAGTAGGACTCATATTGGCTAAGAGTTGAATTATTCCCTAATCGAGAAGGCATGTTTGGTTGTTGTTTTCTATACATAAAAACTATGGCATTATATGTTTAATCATAAGATTCATCTTGTTTCCAAAATTGACCCTCTCAAATATCTCCTGGCACTTGCTGCTCTTACAGGTCGTACAGAAAAATGGGTCATGATCCTTAGTGAGTTTGACATTATTTATGTGGATCGAAAAGCTATTAAAGGACATGTTATTGCAGATAAGTTAGCTGAAGCACCTATCGATGGTCAACATCCTTTGATCATGGATTTTCTAGATGAATCGGTCCTTAATCTTGCCCCGAGTCCACCATGGAAGCTTTATTTTGATGGATGCTTCACTCAAAAAGGATTGGGGGCAGGAATCTTGTTTGTTACACCAAAAGGGGATCTCATCCCTAAATCTTACAAATTATAGTTTCCTTGTACCAACAACATTGTAGAATATGAAGCCCTTGTACTTGGACTTTGACAGGCTATACACTAGAAGATTCTCACTTTATTAGTGCTTGGTGATTCACAGTTGGTTATCAAACAAGTTATGGATGAATATCAAACAAAGGATGATAATTTTCTTCCCTATTGCCATACAGTTGAGGATCTCAAAACCCATTTCTCTAAGCTAATTTTCCAACAGATCCCTTGCACAAACAACAAATCAGCAGATGCCATGGCAATAATTGGGTCCTTGATCACTATGCTAGGACACAGCACACAGTGTGAGTTTCTTGCTGAGAATCTTACGGTCCCTACCTATGACAAACCAAATTTTGAAATGGTGTGTGAAATTATTGATCCCAACTCCCCATGGTACCAAGAAGTCTACTCTTACCTACATGATGGACATACCCCACTTACTTTAACCCCCAATCAATGTAAAAACTTCATTCACCATACTTCCCAATACACAATCCTTGCTGATACCCTTTTCTGAAATCATTTTGATGGAACTCTTTTAAGGTGTTTGAATTCTGATGAAACACAAACATCCTTGGAGGAGGTACATCAAGGAATCTGTGGGGCTCACTCTAGTGGACTTACTTTGGCCAAGAAGTTGTTACACACTAGATATTACTGTCCTACTGGAGCAGGATGCCTACAACTATGTGAAGAAGTGTGTGCCTTGTCAGCAGCACGGTGATTTGATACACGCTCCCTCCCAATCTCTCTAGCCCACCATCACCCCTTGGCATTTTTCATGCTAGGGTCTCGACCTCGTTGGCCAGATTTTCCCTAATTCTTCCAATGGCCATAAATACATCTTGGCTCCTAAAAAGTACTTTACCAAGTGGTTCAAAGATGTTCCTCTCACCTACACTACTGGAAAATAGATTTCAAATTTCATTTTGAACTATCTTATCTATCGCTATGGCATTCCTCAGTACATTATTATGGATAATGGAGGACCTTTTAATAACAAGGATGTCATAGAGCTATGTAGGAAATTTAGAATTACCCACCATACCTCTTCCAAGTGATTTTCACAAAGCAATGGTCAAGTTGAGGCTACGAATAAAACCATCCTCAGAATCCTCAAGAAAACGGTCGATGAAGCTGGTCACAATTGGCACCTTCACCTCAACCCTGCCCTTTGGGCTTATCACACCTCCATTCAAACCCCCATAGGAGTCACTCCCTTTTCCCTTGTTTACGGTATTGAGGCTATTCTACCCATTGAAATTGAGCTCCCTTCCCTCAGAATTTCTCTCAAGAATCTATTGTCCGTAGAAGAATATAGAGTTTCCCACTTGCAAGAGCCAGAACTCCTCGATGAGAGATGCCTCAATGCCCTAGACCACCTCTATATGTATCAAAATCACCTTTGCCTTTAGTTAAACAAAAGGATCAAGCCTCGTCAGTTTCAGGTTGGTGATCTTGTCCTGCATCACAATATGAAGAACCTCCAGAACTGCAAAAAGAAAGGAAAGTTTGAGCCTAATTGGTTGGGTCCCTTTATTGTCATAGCAAAATATGGCTTTGGAGATTATCAAATTGTGTCACTAGAGGAAGATCAACTACCTAATCCTATAAATTTTTTACATCTCAAGTGCTTCTATGCTTGATCCATATGCTTGATCCATCAGTAGCCCATTGTACAACAGAAATCTTAAAAAATAAAAAAAATAAAAAAAGCAGTCAGAAAAGCAAAAAAATCAAAAAGCATAAAAAATACAAAAGCTTGAAAAATATCAAAAAAGAAAAAGAGAAAGAGAAATAAATCCATCCATCTGTGAAAATCACTTTGGTGGCGCAATGGATAAGTACCATGGTGAAAACCTATTTTAGGCGCCATGTGTAGTCAGATCCACCATTGGTTTCTGCCATTTGTATATACAGCTTGCATCGCCTTTCATAATAAGAGTCACTACCCATATCTATGCAGGTAGTTCCTTGACCATCTTTCCACTTTTGCAATAAAAATTCCCGCACGACTAAGATTACCATTTCAATACTGAGCTTTGTTCTAGACACAGTGATCACAAACATTTTACATCAAATCAGCAGACAGATTGACTTTCCTAATGATCGCTCTATTCACAATCAATTGCCAGCGAATTCCCGTTTTCTATCAATCAATCTGTGGCCCATCAAGATGCATCCTTCCGGTGTCAGTTGTTCTATCAACCCTCACATCAAAATTGTTCATGGTAAGAACTTTTGGACTGAATGACCACTTGGTCAGGATGCCTTTTGTTGATTTTATCTTGTGTTTTACTATGTCCTTATCATGACAGCCTCGATCTTTTATATCTTGGTTCGTTATGGTGAGTATATGATGAAACACATGTCATGTGTGGTATGATCTACTTGCCATAGTTTGTTAGTGCATTTATTTTTTGATATTTTCTTATGACTATGTATGCCTCACTGGGGGTAGGATTCATGCATCTCAAATATCTCAAAAGATCTAGATGTACTGTGTCTCCTCATGAGTAACATTTCATAGACCTCATCATATCTGATATCTTGCATTCTTGTTCCTAACAACCTATTTGTTTAAGAGTCTATTCCACGCAAAGGAACCATGTCACTTGTGTTTTCTAGAACATGGTGCATAACTCCTTTTGCAATATCAAACTAGGGTGTGCTCTCCAACATTAAGATGGTATCAATCCCACTATCATCATATAGTTAGTCTTTGCATTGAAGTTAGGTCATATTGCACTTTGATTTTTCTCTTGACAAAGGTTTCTATTTATTCCCCCTATCCAGTCACCTAAGTGATTTTATCAGACCTATTTGGTACACACAAAAACAATGTCCTTATATGTCTCATATTGCATTCATCCATTAAATTTGCATTGTTCATTTAGTTCATTAATCATTATTCATTATCAGTTGCATTTTTACTCCATTCATTAATCATTATTCATTAGCAGTTGTATTGTTACTCCATTCATTAATCATTATTCATTAGCAGTTGTATTGTTACTTCATTCATTCATTAAGGGTGTATTTAATTTCATTACATATTTCATTCATCATTCATTCATTATTTAGTTGCATTATTACTTCTGTCATTATCCATTAATCATTATCGTTGCATTTAGTTATTCATTATCCATTACTTATCTAGTTGCATTGATAAGCCATTTACATCATTTTAGAATTCATTCATTGTAGGATTCATTTCACAAATCAAATTTGTATTTACATTTATTAAACCATCACATTACATCAATGCATATCCAATACATCCATCTATACGCATCAACACATCTACATATCATATCAACATCACATCTAACATCTAACATATATGCATCTTATATCATCCCTGCTTCATAGATAGGTCAGTCTCATCATATACATCCTGCATATAAGTCATAAAAATCATATAATATATGTAATATAATATCATAATGCATCCATACATCATGCATAAACATCACATCATATAACATCATCATATAGCAACATAAAAGTCCCTAAATCAAAGTCCAATAGACCACAAAATCCATGTATATATCTCAAAAATGTCAATATCATACATCATGTGTCACATAAATCATACATAATCTGTCTAAAATGTGTATCCAAAATGGTCTGAGATGAATTATGGTGGTGGCCGCAATGGTCCTGCACCACTGATGGGATGTGGTGGTAACCCCACTGATCCCTGTGAACCTCGTCATGTGCTCTCTATCTCAGCTCTCTCTAAGTATGTAGGATATCATACCTCCTCTAGCACTACACCATAGTAGAGCCCCATATAGTATGTGGCCTCTTGTCCTCTCTGTCTAGCCTCTCTCTGTGCTACCACGGCATCTGCCATCATCTGACCAACACCTGCAGCCCTACCTGCCAAACAAGCTATATCTCGGTCGACCCTGTAATCCTCTGCATTTCTTCGTGCTAGATCTCGCTCTATGGTGAGAGCTGTTATCTGTGATGACATCGCTTCCAGTTCCTCTAAGGGATCAACATGCTCCTCAATTATGACAAACTCACCACTATCCACCCGAGCCTGTAAAATGTCTAGTGCTCTCTGAGCACTATCTCCTTGAGAAGTCTCTGCTACTAGCTCTCCCTATACCCTAGCCACCTTTATTTGTAGGCTGCTGGCTATGGATTGTGCTGTAGCTAGTAATCCTTGGAGCCTCTAGATCTCTTCCTACACACTCACCTTAGTCACCTAAGATATCGCTAACAAGCCCTGTACCCTGCCTAGTTCAATTCGAAGACTGTCCCACTCTGCTATCACAGTATCATGGATATTGTTGGAGATTTGATTCTGAATAGTTGATTGTTTGTATGTTTGTCATTGACGACAACATATAATACACAGAAGTACTTCTATATGTACTTATCCATATGATGACATGAAGACTTGCATGGATAGATACATGTTGTTGACATGTTTATTATGCTATGTTCATACACGCAGACCCAGATATGAAGTTTCAGTAAAGATATGTAATTCTGT
>MU228556.1:260247-271809 GCA_018584345.1 Thuja plicata | reverse complement strand
TATTCATTGTGATAACACCAGTACTATTAACATGTCTAAGAACCCTATGATGCACGCAAAGACAAAACACATAGAGATCAAGTACCATTTTCTGAGAGAAAAAGTTGCAGACAAGGAAGTGACATTGCACTATGTAAGCACAAGACATCAGTTAGCAGACATTTTCACGAAGCCTTTAGCAAAGGATACTTTTGAGTATCTAAGGGAGAAGTTGGGAGTCATTCCCTCTCCTAAGTCTGATTAGAGAAAGAAGCAAGTACATCAGTCTTGTGTGACTGATGAATGGTTGAATACTCTACTTCTAGAGTAGTACCTGTGCATAATGGTTTATGGTGCCCTTTTCCATTGATGTCAATGGGGGAGTATGTACTAAAAACAAGGAACACAAAAAAAGAGCTAAACAACGAACACATACAAGGAGCTTATACTCTGGGGGAGTATACATATAAAACACAGTCTATGTAACTGTAGTAGTGTAGATGAATATTTTATGAGGATATTGAGAAGATTTTAAAAGAAAGAAGACACCATGAACAGAAGTTGTTTTTATCATATGTTTCCATCAATGCCAAAGGGGGAGATTGTTGGAGATTTGATTCTAAACAGTTGATTGATTGTATGTTTGTCATTGATGAAAACATATAATACACAGCAGTACTTCTATATGTACTTATCCATATGATGACATGAAGAATTGCATGGATAGATACATGTTTTTGACATGTTTATTATGCTATGTTCATACACACAGACCCAGATATGAAGTTTCAGTAAAGATATGTAATTCTGTTATTGGCAGTTACAGTTCTGGGAGTATAACGGTTTAAGGCCGACATATGTGACATATTCTTGAGTTGCGCCTATCTTTAGGATATGCGTGTGTATATTCATGATTAGTTATGAGTTGGTGATATTAAACCAAAGGCACCAAATGTGTTTCAAGAAGATTACAAAGTTATGGTTAAATTGGTGAAGCTGGCTTTGTGAAGTGATGCATCTATTCAGTTTATACTTGCATGGTTGTAATTATTCTTGCACACTTAGTAGAGCTGACAAGGATGTTATGAAGAGTTATCTTATAGGTCCCATGATCTCATACTTTAAGAATGTACTTATAGAAGGTCATTTGTGATAAGAAGAGTTGCGAAAGCCAGAGATAAGAAAAGCAGAGCAGTGTTAAAGTAGCAGAGCTATATTTATCATATGTTGATAATATAGATATTAAAGTAGAAGCTTTCAGAACATAGAGAAGATTTTTCTAGTGCTTTACAAGAGGTTAAAGCATTGGCGCACAAAAGGAACTGATCTGACAAGCAGTGTCACAAGCAACAGTTCATCTTGTTGATACAGTGTGTATCCAATAACTAGAAGGTTGTAGCCTTCACCACTTGGATAGTGAGTCCACCACCCCTAATAGGGTTATTGTAAAAGACTCCTAATAGGGTCAGACCCTTAACCAAGTCACTATACTACTGCATTGTAATGAACAACTTCTAACAGGGTTGAATGATCTTTTAACAGGGATTACTATAAACTGGTATAGTTCTTTGTGGGTGCTAATTCCCATCAGGGTTTTTACCATTTGGTTTCCCCGTAATCAAATTGTGTGTTGTGTAATGTTTTATCTAAATGTGCATTTACTTCATATCAATCTGGATTAATAAGTATAAGAAAAAGATAAAGTTGCTGATAACTGATTCACCCCCCCCTCTCAGTTATCCCTGAAGTATTCTAACAGATATCCTGGGCTACATAGCCCACTGATGGTACCTGTCCCTATCCCAATGGCCCCTATGGCCCTTGTCCCTATGGTGGATCCTATCCCTGTACCTGTATGTCAGGAACTATGGGTGGCTGCCCTCCTGCGGGTATCTATACTTGTCCTCTCCGCCTCAGCGCTACAACTCTAGGCCAGAATCTCCTCCCATCGGCCCCTCCTCCATCTCCTCCCTCCTCATCATCATCCTCATCATCTTGGCCCCTGCATCCCCTCCATCTCTAGGCTGCTCATCCTCCTATACTATGACTGGCACTATCAGTCTAACAGGTCTATATGCGGCCCACCATTGAGCGTATCTTGGGACTACTCCTGCATCCTGTATCGACTCCCATGCTCTAACCCATGGCACCTCTATCATCCCCCTAAATGATGCTCACACTATGCATGGATTTGCAACCATGCCCCAAATTCTCCCCACCTCTTGGGTCACCAGTGGATGTGGGAACCCATCTAGAACTATCTCTTAGACCTTTCCCATCTATCTCCGCACCTTGGATGGCATATACCAGGAGATCATGTATGTCATCCTGCTGATCAACTAGTAGTCGGTCTGAAAAAACCTCATATAATATGAGTCATAAAACTCATCCTTTATATATCTATCCTACTGTGGGATCTCGTGACCCCAGGCCTCGCACCCTACATATGGTGCCCATTGTATATCCCCCATCTTGTCAAGCCTCCATCACCAGTAACCCACTAAATCTGTGGCATCATAATTAATAAGTGGCCTATACCTGCATACAAATGACTCGTAAGCCACTCTAGTATCTTAGGTCCTAATCAGTTGAATGACTGCAATATGCTCCCACACCCATACAAGAAGCAGCGTGCAACCTCACCCTAGCGCCCTACCCTTTCGGTAGGTGCACATGTGAAGATCATAATACAACTGTCCAAGGATAGTATATCCCCAGCAGTACTGATATGCATCCTCCACCATCCTACTTAGAACTTTAGCCCAACCTATAGGGAATCCCTTGCCTGCATGATCAGGCATAAGTCATCCCCCTATCAAACTAGCTAAGTATAAGGCTACCCACTGCAACTGTGGTCAAAGTACCATCGCCCCTGTCCAAGACATCCACTGCCATGAAGTTGGTAGATCTACATACCCCCAACCAAACACCATCTCCATATAGGGCTCTGAGCCCTCAATAAAGTACTCAGGTATCAGCCCCCAAATTGGCACTTTGTAAATCCTCCATACGTCATGGAGTGTGATAGTAGCTTCCCCTGCAGGGAAGTGAAAGCTAGACGTGGTGCTATGCCACCTCTCTATCAAAGTAGACATGAGCGCATTATGTGCTTGTAGATGTGGCCAATGTCATATGTGATCCAGTCTGCATAGTGTGACAAGCCCCCACTCAGCTGCTGTCAACTCCTGCTCCAGCGCCATAGTCACTGGGTAGGCCTCCCTTGCCCAGAAGGTGATGGTATCCTCCTGCATCCAACCAAGCTTATGTCAGATATCAGATAGCATTTTGGGGCATCAAAAAATTCCCCTCGTCTGTGCTGGGGCATCAAAAAAAGCTCCCGACCTCTTTCTTTCCCCTTCTCCCCTCTCTTTTCTACCATTTTTGGGTCAATTCGCGCAGACGACGGTTGACCCTCGCAGAGGGCGGATCTTCAGAAATGCCAGTCTATGGAGACGGCGGTTTAGGCTGCCACTAGTTTTTCTGCACAGATGGTAGAGTTCAAACTCTGTTGTCTCCACTACACTCTTTATCCCTCCCCCTACCCTTGTAGATGGATATCGGTTGATCTTCATTTGCATAGATGCTGATCGCAGATCAGTTGTCTGCGGGGATGAGGGTCTGTTGATCCCTGTCTGCATAGACAACAGTCAGGCGACTACCATCTGCACTGTGCGCTAGCTATTAAGTGCATTAATGACCCTTAAACACCTAAAAAAGTATTAAATACATAATTAAGTAAGAGGTGGTCGACTACTCACTGGTGGTCCTCCATCTGCTGGTCTCTGGTGTACCTGAATGTGCTATGCACGCTCTCACTCTGCTGCCATCACTCTCTTCTTCTTCTCTCTTTTTGCTCTTTGTGAGTGAAAATAACTTGTCTATGGGCTTTGGTGGACTATTTATAGCCCCTTGGGACATGTTTCTTCTATCTGTCTCCCCATTCCCCATTCTAGTCCCCGTTTTTCCTTCTTTTTTCTTGGACACGCCATGCAATTGGTTTGCTTTCCCCATTTTCCTTCCTTTTTCGAGAAAATTTTATTAAAAATTTGTATTTTTTCTATTATTTTCTCGAGGGGGCACACTCCTCTGCTCTCACTGCCGTAGGTTTTCCTGACCTCTCTGGGGCATCTTATTTTCTTTGCTTTGACGCAATGCCACTTCTGACATCACATCAAAGAGGGACAAAATGTAGACGTCTAAAATCATCCTTATATTAATTTAAATAATATTTCCATAATATTATAGTTAATTTTAATTAATTATATTTGTTATATTCTTCGATCGATTTAATTAAATATGATTCTGTTGGAGAGTTGACTACCTAAGGATGCATGACTCATTTTGTGTTGTCATCATGGCAACAAAGTCATGTTTAGTTTCTGTCATGAAAGACAAAATGATGAAGTATGGTAAATAGGGCAAACATAGATATTCAGTGATCAGCACATCAGTGCACGTGTGAGAGATCAATTGAGCTGATGCGTGTTCAGATATATATTGTATGACACGTGTACATGCTATATCTAGACACGCATAGTATGGAACAATAGTATGACAAAGTTACAGACAGATCAATAGACCAGCAGTCCAGAAGACAGAGCATGGAATCTGACTACTATTTTGATCAGCGTGAATTATTTTGTAATGTAATGGCTAAGAACCTTTGGTTATATGTTTTTAATGATGTAATTAACATTGTAGTAAACATGCTTAAGCTGACTTGTTCGGAAGCATTGTGTATTTTTTTTTAGGGCTGACTAGAGTCTTGTTTTGGGTCGCGCCTATTCAGATATGAACATATAAGTATGTAATGTAAAGTTATGTTACAAGCGTCGATTATGATGTAAGAGGAAGATATAGAAGAGAAGTATAATGAAGTCAGTATATGATATAGCTCTTTAAGAGAGTAAGAGCATTCACACATACATGGAACTGATCAGACAACAGTGTCATCACAACAGTTCACTTTTGATATAGTGTATATCAACTTTCAGAAGGTTGTAGCCTTCATCCTATTGGGAAGTGAGCCTAGGCAGTGAGCCATATACCTTTAACAGGGTTTTGTAAAAGACTCCTAACAGGGTCAGACCTTTAACCAGGTCATTGTACTCATATTGTAAAGATTGCTTCTAACAGGGCAAAGGAACTTTAATAGGTTCATTATACCTAGTACAATATTTGTGGGTACTAATTCCCACCGAGGTTTTCCTCTGATCAAGGTTTCCCCGTAATCATATCATGTGTTATGAGTTCTTATGTTAAGCTTCATTCTATGTATATTTTATTTATGTTTAAGTTGCTGAAAAGTAAATAATAGACAAACACTGATTCACCCCCCCCCCCCCCCCCCCTCTCAGTGTTTTCAACAATTGGTATCAGAGCTCTGGTCCTCAGAAAATAAGTTTAACCACTTGAGGAGATCATAGACTCAGCAGAAGCAAAACATTTGAAAAATAATCTTGAAGCAGCTCTTGAAGATCTTGATAGATCTAAAAAAGAAAAAGAAGAACTTAGACTGAAAGTTGATGGCTCACAAATGCTTATCAAGAAATCAAGAAAAGATTTGAAATATTGTTCTACAAGTGATTTAGGGAAAATGATCAAAAAGCTCAATGAAGATAATATGTCTCTGAAAGATAACGTTGAAAATCTGGATGAGCAGCTCATAGATAGCCAAATTGCTATTGAAGAAAAGATCAAAGAAAGCAAACAACTAGATGATGAACTCTTGAAAGCAAACATGAAAGTCCTGGAATTGGAAAACATAAATAACAAGTTGGAATCTGAATTAACAGAAGCAAAGGATAAGATTGATAAACTCCACACAAGTTCTGTTTCAGTTCAATCTCAGCTTAATGCACAAAAGAAAAAAGGTGACACTACTGGTCTTGGATACAGTGTAGCACAAATTGAAATCAACTCATTGCAAGAAAGAAAGAAAGATCGTGAAGCATCTTCAGAGGCAAAGAAAGTTGAAAGCGTTACAGAGATTAAAATAGATCCACCTATAGGGGAAATAAAGCAAGTCAATAGAACTTGTTATGCATGTAAAAAACATGGTCATTTGGCAAGAGATTGCAAAGAGGTAAGAGCTTTCAATGGTTATTGTTACTCCTATAATAAGTTTGGTCACAGGGCTATACATTGCAGAACAGATCAAAGAAGAATGAATCAAAGAAATTAGAGAAATCAACCTCAAAGGGATTTACAGAACACCACATGTCAGATATATAACTACAATGGACACACAACAAAGCAGTACAACATGATGAACAAAAGCATCAGACCTCCTATCATTTGCCACACATGTGGAAAGGTTGGACACATCTCAAGGTTTTGTAGATCCAAAACTCAAAAGCATGAGGATCCCAAGAAATCACTATTTGAAGAAGAAGGAGAAGTCAAGTTTGTTCAAGCAAAAGAAGATTCAATAAAAAATTGGGTTGAAGTAAAGAAGGACAATAATGTTGACAAATTAGTTGATGCATCCACAGTGGCCGCACCCTCTACTTCTGCTTGAATAGACCTTCTTGGTCTTTGGGGGAGCTATTCTAGCTCGGGACCCCTGCACGGTTGGTATACTCACCTCTAAGTATGTGCCTATGGATTCATGGTTATAAGAACATAATATTGCAATATGCATACACACATTGTCTCAAATGCATTAGGATCAAAGTTGCAAAATCTCTGAGTAATTTATGTACAGTTGCAAACATAAAATGTGGTAGATTTTATAAAAGAAAGTAAGTGTTTGATATTCTTCACACTTGCATTTGAGATCATAGAATTTGGAGAGCACTAAAGCACTATGCATCAAGGCATGGAAGCATAACAGATTTGGCAGTTAAAGCACGGTTAAATTTTTTGGAACAGAACCCTAGTAGTCGCGCTGTTTTAGAATTTCGTGAAACCCTACTTAATCAAGTTCCAAGTAAGTATGGTGACTCTTGTTGTATTTGATATTGTAGAGAGGAAGAGATTTGTATTCAAGAAGCATCCATTCAAATCCATACTAGATGATGTGGAAGGAGCTTTCTCCAAAACCCCGCTAGGTGTTGTTCATGTAGAAGATATCTGTGCATATATTTACTGTAAGAAGGAAATAGTAGGAGATATCAACATAGCCACTCATATGGGATATATGATGAAACCTGATTACACATTCAAGGATGAGTTTGTGCACTTCATTGATAACCCTATTTTCAAATACTCGAATGTGCATGAGTTTGATGAGCCAGAATGGGTGAATATTTTGCTAAGCAGAATACATGATGATATTTTTTGGATTGGTGAGGTCCCTATGCACATCACTACAGACCTAATCCATGAATTAACCAAACTTCCCAAGACTGGACTAGTATTTCCTACTGGAAAGGATGTCAAGAAGCAAATTGAACAAGTTTGCCTATCTAGAAGTGACAAGTGCGGAACGATAGTTGACCCTATCAAAGAAGATGACATAAAACTTCTAACTATGATCCTTGGGTATAAGTTTCAGCAAGAAAGTAGGTTAAACAGTGTCTCTGTAGAAACAGTCTTAGTAGCTATCAGAATGGTGAAGGATAACACTCAATACAACCTGTGTGGGATCTTGTGCGGTCAATTGATTGACAACATTCGAATCATCAAGCATGACAGGAGCAAGACATTCAGGTTTGGATCTTTGATCATCTATTTGTACTTCCATATTGTTGGAAAGGTTGCAAACCTTTACCTAGATAGGAGAAAACCCACAATGTCTCAGATTTCTCTTAAGGCCACTTTAGAGAGCAGTGCAAGGGACACCATGGATATGGATATTAAGACATTTAGGATCAAAATGTAGAATAGGTTCAAATTATCTGAGAAGATAGTTGACAAATATAAGGATACCATATGTTTCATGGTAGAAATAGATTGCACTTACATGGAGGCAGTTGAACCTAGAACCAAAAGGATTCATCCTCTTGGTTATGAAGTGGAATAACATGTGTTAGAAGGATATGCACAAGTTCTATTGACTGCGCCCAAAGATCCTAATGAGCCTAGGTGGGGAACTTATAGAGAGAAGACCAATGAAGTGGATACTATCTTACACAGTGCTAATAATAAAAGGAAAGAATCCAGAATTACATCTAACATACTAAAAGTTCATGGAGTCACTCAAGAAGATCTTGACAAAGCTAGAGATTCCAAGATAGCAAAAGAAATTGAGAAGGTTGAACAGATCCAGAAGAAGAAGGAAGTAGAGAGCACCTTTGCACCCTCTACCACCATTGACTTAGACTCATCTCCACTTTCTGCACCAAGCAAGAAGACTAGAGGAAGAAAATAGGTTCCCACAAATCACCCATCCTTAAGGAACACTCAGAGCAAAGCAAAGAATACTCAAGCTCCTCCTGAGGTAGGATTTAGACCTAGTCTAAATTTTTTGAAGAACAAGATTGTAAATGAAGGGAGATTAGATACACTTTCTAAAGTCTATGGCAAGTATCAAGAAATAGATAAGACAGATACATTCTATGATCATATCTCATATGATCAAGTTTAAGAAGACAATTCTTGAACTCAAGACAGTGATACTGGATCAATTATGGAACATATTGGAGATCATGAAAAGGCATGTAATAGAGGAAGACATGAATATTAGAGAAGAAACATTGGATACTCTTCTCCCTATATGCTCGCATGATGAGAAGGCTATATTATTAGATTTGGTGAAGCCTCATCTCAGAACCAAGACAAGGACTTTACAGATTATGAACAAAGAGTATGAAAAGATATGTAAAGAGATTGAAAAGGCATTTTCACAAGTGTTTATGGATAGACACATGTATCCACCAATGACGCCTACTACAAAAGTAACTCTAGCTCCTCCTAAATAGGTTACAAAACCAGTAATTCAGAAAGCACCTACAACAAGTCCACAGGTTTTAGTGCCCACAGTGACAATAACTTCTGATCTAGATAAAGACTCAGAAGATTCTATAGTAGTTGATAATATCAAGATATCCATGCCAACATCTAAAAAAGATATGGATAAAGTTGATAAAATATTTGTAAGCACTAAAGAAATGTGCACTAATGATACATCTGCACAACAAGATGAAGTTCCCACTAATGATGCAATTGAATTAAATAAAGAAAAAGATACTCAAGGTGATGAGACACCAATAAAAGAGACACCAGTTAGAATACTATATTCTCACCATCCACTCAACCATCTACCTCATTTTTGTTAAGGTTAACTCCTGATTTATCAAGTCTAGATGCATGGGGTGAAGAAGAACTAATCAAGATCAACATTCTTGCTATGGAAATAGAAAAGGAAAAACAAGTGATGAGGAACCCTCATTTTTTGGAATCAGTACACATATTGAATGAGTTAGTTCCTGCTAACAAGAAAGTAGCAAAATTTCAATCAGTTGAAGATGTGGACAACATTCTGACAAAATTCAAAACACATTTTACAAACCTAGTAGATTCAGCTACTAAGATTGCAGAAGATGAATACAAAAAGGAGAGACTGAATGATCTGGTAAAGAACTTTACCTTAGACTTGAACTCCTTAAAGATTGGGCAATCCATACTGAGAGAATTGGCAGCTAAGGGAAAGAAATTTATAGCCAACTGCATAGACACAATGAAGTTCACATCTGAGCACATTAAAAAGGTAGAAGAGGCAGAGATAATGGTGGATAGAATCATAAAATTAGTTGATACTTCCATGCAAGACATGAACATATTCAATAATTTCTATCAAGGATAGTTGGACAAGATTGAGAAGGCTGACTTGGAAATTAGCAAGATAAGAGTCCAACAAACTCAGTTGAGAAATGCACTTGCACCATCTCTAGCAGTCCTAAAAGAGAATATCAAACAGATTGATGTCACCATTGCAACATATGATCAAGGTCCATATATGGATCTGATGAAAATGGAGAAACTAACTTATGCCGTATGCACACATCTTCAGACAGTAGATGCAATGAAAGTATTTTGGCAGAAAGAGATCCAATCTCTTCAAATTTTGTACCCTGAAGTTTACATGGAGTAAGTATGTAGAAGACTTAAAATTTTTTGTACACCTTTGTCATTAATGTCAAAGGGGGAGTAATATAGAATGTGTATATGTGAAGAAGTATATGTATATATGCATAAGATGTTATGATATACAGTCATTTTTTGTGTTAAGTCATTTTGAGAAACTTGGCCACATTCCTTTGTTGCCATAAATGAAAAAGGGGGAGATTGTTGGCAAGTTGACTACCTGAGGATGCATGACTCATTTTGTGTTTTCATCATGGCAATAAAGTCATGTTTATTTTCTGTCATGAAAGACAAAATGACTAAGTATGGTAAACAGGGCAGACAGAGATATTCAGTGATCAGCACATCAGCGCACGTGCAAGAGATCAGTTAAGCTTATGTGCATTTAGATATATATTATATGACATGTGTACATGCTACATCCAAACATGCATAGTACAGAATAATAGTACGGTAAAGTTATAGATAGATTAGTAGACCAACAATCCAGAAGACAGAGCATGGAAGCTGACTACTATTTTGATCAGCGTGAATTATTTTTTAATGTAATGGCTAAGCACCTTTCGTTATATGTTTGTAATGATTTAATTAAAATTGTAGTAAACATGCTTAAGCTGACTTGTTCGGAAGCATTTTTTTTTTTTGGGTCGACTAGAGTCTTGTTTTGGGTCGCACCTATTTGGATATGAACATATAAGTATGTAATGTAAAGTTATGTTACAAGCGTCGATTATGATGTAAGAGGAAGATATAGAAGAGTAGTATAATGAAGTCAGTATATGATATAGCTCTTTAAGAGAGTAAGAGCATTTGCACATACATGGAACTGATCAGACAATAGTGTCATCACATTAGTTCACTTTTGATATAGTGTATATCAAATTTCAGAAGGTTGTAGCCTTCATCCTATCAGGAAGTGAGCCATATACCTTAAATAGGGTTTTATAAAAGACTCCTAATAGGGTCAGACCTTTAACCAGGTCATTGTACTCATATTGTAACGACTGCTTCTAATAGGGAAAATGAACTTTAACAAGTTCATTATACCTAGTACAATATTTGTGGGTACTAATTCCCACCGGGGTTTTCCTCTGATCAAGGTTTCTCCATAATCATATCATGTGTTATGAGTTCTTATGTTAAGCTTCATTCTATGTATGTTTGATTTATATTTAAGTTGCTGAAAAGTAAATAATAGACAAACACTAATTCACCCCCCCCCTCTTAGTGTTTCCAATAGATTAACTTTCCTTAGTATTTGAATTTAATTTAAATACTACCCCCTTTGATGTATTAAATTGTATTTAATACATTCCCCTTCATTAATCCCCTTTAAATAAATTTTTAATTTATTTATTCTTCCACATGACTTAAATTCCTACTAAACCAAATTAATCTAAATTTTAAATTTAGATTAAGCTAATTTTAACCTAGATCCTACCCTACTTCACATCACTCTCACCAAATAAACCTATTCACTAATTAACTAAGGTTAATTAGACTAATTTCTTGATTCCTACAACAATTAGTCCTAATTATTTGCTCACACATGTG
>MU228556.1:237545-254072 GCA_018584345.1 Thuja plicata | reverse complement strand
AGGTTGTCACTTAGTATCGGGCAACTCAGTTTGCTACCATCCTTGAATCAGCCTCTTTCTTAGACTGTTAATAGGCTTTAGGAAAATCTAGTGCTACTTTCATGAATCAACCTTTTTGGCACTCCTTGGGATGCACCTCAATATATAGAAGACTGTTAAGTCCTGCTCTGTTAAGAGACTTGATTCTTCAATGGTTAAACTGAAACAAAATGACCTGTTTCTAATGCAAATTGAATTGTAAATTTTTAGATCTATTTAAGTACATTACCTCTCTGATAAATATATCAATTCAATTCTTTGTGCTCCACACTTTCTTCTTTGTGATGTTGTGCTCACTATTTGTCGGTGTCTACAGAATTCCTTAGCTCTTCCTTCAGCTTGATTGATCAGTATTGCATGAAGTTATCCTTCATTAGTTTCTATTTAGCATCTTCTTCTCATTCACTCCCCTTAATCCCTTTTCCATGAATGTGATTAGGAAATAAATAATGCTTGTCTCTTATATAGACATGATATTCCTTAATTCTTGATTCTTGGTGTGAAAAACAATCCAACCAATCTGATTTAAAGCATAACTCTTGATTTATCTCGTAGTTATCTTCTTTCAATTATATCCTAAGGGAGAGAAAGTTGCTAAAAAGAGGAAAATACATCAAAACAAAAAAATAGTCAAAAGAGAGAAATTGACACTAGAGGGGATTCAACACATTAGAAAATAGAAAGCTGCAAGAATCAAATCTAAGCTAAAACAGAGCTTACCAAAGTTCAGACATTTATCGGTTATCAAACAAAGATTGGTAGTTTGATGAATCCCAACAATTGTATTTCATATTGTATTAGAAATAGTATAGTGTTATAATATAAGTTTTGTTTCCATCAATGCCAAAGGGAGAGATTGATGACATATAACTGATTGAATGTTTGATAATATTAAGTTGAAGATAATGCAAGGCATTAAATTAGTTAATGGTTTGTATTGTCATTGATGTCAACTTGATATAGTCTATATGGTCATGTACATAATGCCAAAGACTTTAGAGAATCAATGGAACAAAGGTTATGCTTTCAGCAATGCATAAAATTCAATTATTCACTAAGTGACAAACAACACTGATAGAGTGCACACCATCGGTAAAGCCAAAGAAGAAAAGTCATAGTGATACCCAATGAGCTGAAGACAGTGTTGCCCGCAGAAGAAAACCACAGGTTTCCCAACAAGATGAAAACAGAGTTACCCGACAAGTAAAAATCCAATGATGCCCAACGGACGGAGATCCCAAAGCTAACTAGAGTCACACCGACGGAACTGGCAGTTGCAACCGATGACTAACTAAAGAGTTGACCGATGGAACAGAGAGTTTAGAAAATGACAAAATATCTAGCTGGAAAGAGCTAAAGATAGAATTAATTGGTTGTTTTCATTTTTTTATTCGACCAAAGTTAAGTGATTGAATTAAAGAAGATTTGTATAGTTGGCAAGAAGATAACTATGAGATAAATCAGGAGTTATGCTTTAAATCAGATTGGATGGATTTTTTTTCATGCCAAGAATCAAGAATCAAGAATCAAGAATCAAGAATTAAGGAATATCATGTCTATATAAGAGACAAGAATTATTCATTTCCTAATCACATTCATAGAAAAGGGATGAAGGGGAGTGAATTAAAAGAAGATGCTAAAGAGAAACTGATGAAGGATAACTTCATGCAGTACTGATCAATCAAGCTGAAGGAAGAGATAAGGAATTCTACAGACACCGACAAACAGTGAGCACAACATCACAGAGAAGAAAGTGTGGAGCACAAAGAATTGAATTGATATATTGATCAGAGAGGTAATGTACTTAAATAGATCTGAAAATATTCAATTCAAGCTGCACTAGAAATAGGTCATTGTGTTTCAGTTTAACCATTGAAGAATCAAGTCTCTTAACAGAGCAGGACTTAACAGTCTTCTATATATTGAGGTACATCCCAAGGAGTGCCAAAAAGGTTGATTCATGAAAGTAGTACTAAATTTTCCTAAAGCCTATTGACAGTCTAAGAAAGAGGTTGATTCAAGGATGGTAGCAAACTGAGTTGCCCGATACTAAGTGACAACCTATATGTATAAAATCCTCTAACAAGGTCACACCTAATAGTGTGTTTATAACCTTTAACATGGTTGGCTCTTAACAGGGCTCACTTCAGAAGAGTGAAAATTTGGGGTACCGGTCCCAGTGGTTTTTTCCCTCAATGGGGTTTCCATGTTAAAATCCAAGTGTTATGTGTGTATGGTTTATTACTTTACTGTTTTACATTTCACATATGCATTTCTGGATATATTGGTATACTCTACTTATTTACTGTATTTCGGTAAATAGTTATACTGCATATCGGTAATCAAAGAGAATAAGGACAGACAAGAAAAACTAACAGACAGTTAATCATTATAAGTATTTCATGGCATGCATCTTGTAGGGACTTAATAATCTAAGGTTTATTTGATTGGTGCTTAGTGATTAAAGGAAAATTTTTTGAGGCCACTAATTAACCCCCCCCTTAGTTATTACTAACATTAGGATCTTCTCACACACTTATTATTCTCTAGCCTATGTTCATAGGACCTTATAAGTCCATTCTAGGTGTTCAAGACCCTTCTGGTCACTCTATTCACCTCTATATTGTCCCAAACTCAAGATAGGCCTAATTAGGCGTATTTCTAGTAGGTTTATTTTCACTATTTTTAAGCCAATGCTCCAAATTCTCCCAAAAAACCTTATAGGAGACCTTATGAATCTGAAATACATCCACTAGCACTTCAAGAATCCAAAAGTATAGTCCCTCAAAACACCCACAACCCTAATTACTACCAGGCCCTAGTTTTCAGCCTATCTTTTAGGCCTCTGGATCAGTCAGTGCAAATTGTCTTGAATTTTTTCTTCAAAATTCACTCCACCTTCTATAACCTTTTGATCCATCAAGGAGACACATTATAGATTATATACATGCCACTAAGTTTTCCATCCAAGATCATGGGTGTATTGATTCAATTCCTTCATCACCCTATCCTGGCTCACCTACTCCAAGAAGTCAGCCTAGGGCATCACTCCAAGTCTAGGAGTTCAATTACAAGAAAAAAAAATGAAAAAAAATCACTATGTATAGAGCCTAACCTATCATCCAACTTGGTTTCATCCATTTTCAACCGTGGATGCTTAGGTTAGAGCCATTTTTGTTCCTACAACTCTGCAAATTGAAATTGCAGACACAGTCACGTAAATCCTAATGTAACTTTTCACCTCTTGAACTTGAAGGAAAAATAGAATATGGAAAAGAAAGCTAAGACAATTAGCTACACTTTGATGGTGTTATATTTCTCAATTCAATCCATACACAGTTGTACAAAGATGCAGAAACACTATAAATTACAAGAAATCTCAGAAAACCATCAGTACAGATTAGTCTAACGTGTGGTATGACACTAAAACTCCATTAAAATTTCAAAAATCATCAATCCATGCTCAAATACCTGATCATGGGTGGTTACAACTGTCCAAACTCCCATTTGCAGCTTTTTAAAAAAAGTTGCAAAAGTTGCTTGAGCAACTTTTGAAAGTGGATAGCAACTTTTGAGCATTTCTTGCTCTTTTACCAAATTGGTCAACTCAATGCATGTTGACCCATCCTAGGACCATATTTAGGAAACTTAGGACCCTAGAGAAGACAAAAACCCTTAGTTTCCAAAAATAGAAACTTTTACACTTTTTAGACCATGTGACCACATTGTGAACAAAATGAGCAACTTTTTATCTTACAACCAAAGATGATTCAACTTGGATCCAACACATGGATATTATTAAAAAACACCAAATACCCCAAAACAACCCTAAACACCATCTAACCTATCTTCAAGCCAAAATGGGAGGTTGTTTGCACCAAATAGTGAAGGAGGTTATTCAGTACATAGTCCTCCTCCTATGGATCAACCAATTATAGTAGAATAGAGCATGGAAGTGAATCTTAGACAAGTACTTGAGGCTGAGGTAACTAATGAGCCCCCAAGAAGGAAACATAGAGTAGAGTGAGGGGATCCTTCTCAAGAAAAGACACAAGAGAAGAAAAGGGATATAGTAAGTGCCTTGATTACTAGTGATAGGCAATATCACCACCATCTTGGGAAGACAATTAGGGAAGGGAAGAAATTAAAGAAGGATATACAATAATAAATTGAATTACCACTTTAGCTGTGTGAAGATGAGAGAGGGATCCATCAAGAAGAGTTCCTCAGTGATGATGCCTTCATTAAGACCAAAGAATTCAAGAACTTCTTGATTTGGAAGAAGCAACAATAAGTTGGGGCTCAATTACAATTAACTGAGGGTGGATCTACACAAAGTGAAGCTTTGCAATCCCTACAAGCTTATGAACCTGAAACAAAGACTATGACACCTAAATAGGCTAGAAAACTAGTAAAATACAGTGGGATGTTACTTGTGCATGGGTGGGATTTGGCTTCAACATTTATAATTGACCAAATTAGGAAACAACCAAATGCTAAATTGTCTTCTAAGACCCAAGTGGGGGAAATGATAAAAGGTTGTAGATATGACCCCAGAACTCACACTTTAGCAATGTGTTCTTTAGCTCCAAGGACACAAAAGCCATCCCTAGTTAGTGTTGAAGAAAATATGGATGGAGATAAGATTATCTGGTCTAGCCACAACACTTCATATTTGAAGATTTCCCAAGTTGTTACCCATTTTACACACCTCAATGAGGAAAAAAATAGAGAAACTGTCAAATAGATACAAAAGACTCTTTGATGAGTCAATTTTTGTGGTAAAGGATAGAGAGGTATGCCTAATTAAGATCAAAGCATTACATGTGGAAGTATAAATTTTAAACAAAATTTTTGAATAGGCTCCCAAAGCTCTCCCCACCCCATCTAAAGAAGTTGTAGATGCTCAAACAGAGACCATAGAATATTTTCTACTTGAAACAGAGAAAGGTGCTAAAGATCATAATAAAGTGGCTTTAGAAGCCCTATGGAAAATCTTGTAGCACAGGATTGATATCCTAAAAGGTAAACTTGACTTGGTGCACAAGTCTTATAATAAGCTACTTGGCCTAGAGACAAAGGTCAAAAGCCATATTGCAACTTTAGACCCATACTTTGGCACTTGGTTAAGTAGGGGATCACTGTTTGAGAGGTTAGAAGCCTTGCAACCACACAGGAAAGATCTCCCAGAGATTGTTTGTCAAGTGGGAGAATTAATTAAACAAATTGGAACAATGTTGTCTTTCTTTAAAGGCAAAGCTAATCAAGTTCAAGCAAGCATTAATATGTTTGGCACAGATTTCAACAGATTGATTCCTCTAATTAAGGGAGAAGATGATAAGATCAAATCAGTGGAAGAACGGAGAAATTATTTTGACACCTTATTGCCTATTAAAGAGGAATTCATTACAGATGATAGTGTCCTAGATATGGAAAGATTCAACGAGATCTTGGATTCATATTTTAATGAAGAGACACAATTTTTGAAGTTTGTCACATATGTCAAGGCCATTATTGATGCCAGGTGAGATAGGATAAAGGAACAGTTGCAGAGCATTCAAATTTTTAATTTTGCTTCATAGGTAGAGGTTACATAGTGGGATAACATCACTAATCCCAAGAAGAAGAAGCCAACAATGATCGATCTTGATCTGTTGGATGAGGAGTAGAATGGCACTTGACACCTGATCAATGAGTATAGGGAGGGTAATCATCAGCAAGACTAGTGTAAGTTATCTTGTATTGGTGATCACTAGGTCTCACAAAAAACTTAAAAGGTTACTCAAAATATCTATGTACAAAGGTTCCAACTGCCAAAGATTTGGATTCATATCAAATCATCTACGCAAGTGTATTCTCCACTAACTGAATATGTAACTGTAATTTTATCTTCTAGCCCTTTTTAGGTTTAGCCTAGCCATCTAAAGATTTTTGTATCCTTTTTCTCTAAGGATTCTAACATGGCTAGTGATCTCTATATATAGCAGGTTGTAAAATATTTCAAAGGATGATTAATTAAGAACTGTGAGGCAGACTTCTAATTTATTTCTATTTTCAAGATTTTTATCTCTCTGAATGTATTGAAGCAGAAGTATATTAATAAAATACATTGAAGTTTCCTATTTAACATCAATGATGTCTTCTTGTGTTTATGTTTATACTCTTGTATATTTAATCTGTAAGGAAGTTTAAATGTACTTGTTATAAGGTAACTATGCAATTATTTGTAAGTTTCTTTCAAGGAGGGAGTAAATCTTATGATTAGTTCTAGAGGGCTAAATATTTGTGTAGGAATTTGATACATGGGTGTGAGAATGAGAAGGTTGTTTTTAAGGAACTCCATCTAAGTTTCATTTGTGTTTTAATTAATTAGTTTTTGTGAATGTATATCTTAATTGACTCTTTGCCTGGGATTAGGCACTAGTCTAGGTTTTGATAAGTAGTTATTATCATCAATATTAAATATAAATAATCTTTTACTTTCCTATTTTTAGGAACATTCATGTTTATCAATTGTATTAAAGCATACAATTTATTTTATTGATTCCTTGAAGAGAGAATCATTAGGTTAGCCTTCCTAAGTATAGTAATCTAAAAAGAAGAAGGATGAGAATCCTTGTTTTATTGTTGTTTTCTCTTGCCAAGATCATGGTATGGCTTGTTAAGTTGTGCATTAAACTAATCATAGTAATTTGAAAGATGTGTTATCAATAGTTGCAGTAAGAGGCAAGAGACAAATCAGTGTAACCCTTGATCCACTATTAAAGATGATGGATAAGTAGTAAATTATGAAAGGTACACCCGCCTGAGTCTGTGGAGCTCAAAGAAGAAGGAGGATTAATCCTCATGAATTAGACTTCTACTTGTATAAATCAAGAGTTGGGAATCTAACAGTCAAGCATATTTTTGTATTGAGATTCTACAAGAAAAATTACTAACAGATGCAGAGGAGAAGTAGAAAGGAAAAAGGAATTTCTCAGATGAGTTTGTTGCTTTTTTGCCAAGAACAAACCAAAATAAAAAGGTAGATGACAAATCTTTCACTGATGCTATGTAAAATTGTAGAGATCCCATCACTCCCAAGTGCTCTATCTTTCATTTGTTTAATTATTTATATAGAAATATGGGTTGATAGATTCCTGTTTCAAACCCTTGTACATTAGGTCTAGCAAAGCTAATTGTCCCAGATGTCTTCATAGATGTTGACCTACTTATAACCTTAGCCAGAAGATATGACTCTACCTCTGAAATAATTAGAAAAGGTGATGAAACAACCTTAGTAACTTTAGATAGGGAATATTTCATGAAAGCCTTTGGCATCTACCATGCTTCTCCCACAAAGATAGTGAGTAAATTGATCCAAACTCACGTGCCTAGGTCTAATAGGAATTATGTGGCCACATTTCCTACTTCAAAGGGTGCACCTTACAAGTTTAAAGACCTCTATTTATACATGAAGTATATATCCTATGGATTGTGTAGGGTTCTAGGCATTGATGGGAATATTGAGAAGCTACTTGTAGATCTTCAAATGATTATCTTGGATATTTAGAACTCCCAATCCAACACAAACTTTGACTACATCCAGTATTTCATAGACAAAATGAATGAGTGCCTAATCAAAATTTATAAGAAGTTCAACCCCAAGTTCATGCATTATTCTCTTCTAATGCATTTGATATTATATTTCAATATTGACAGCATGAATACAGAGTTAATAAGACCAAGAACTTGATTCCAAGGCCAACCAAACCCCATACATTTATAGATTAGGGTTTGGAACTATACCTCAAACAAGAATGAATTATGTGGCTTTAAGAATTGGATAGTACATCCACTTCTATAACTAATGGGCCTTAATGTAACTAGGCTACCAATCAGAACACTTCAAATTATGAGACCTTGCCATTACATAGATAAATGACTAGGAGATCACAATTGGGGTGACTTCTATTGTGAGAATACTTTTACCATAATTAGGGTTTATGGATGCTCCTAGCACCCACACATACTTCCAAAGTATGTGCCTCCAAAAGTGGCATTGATATAGTTCATCTAGAAATTGATGTGGATAGACAAGGAGCATCTAGCTCCTCATAGAAAAGGCACCTTCACACCTAGACAATTCAAAGTGGATAACTTTATTATTGGAAAAAGGGCCATGGATGAAATTAATAAGTGGTTAGGCCAGTACAGGATGAGCATGGCCTTGTATAGGTATGTAGATCTAGAAGGTTTTATTAAGAGTGCAAAGAAGTTGCTAACCCCAAGCATCACTTCTATCAAAGAGCATGAAGAATGTGTTGAGGAAGATTTGATCAGAAACACCTTGGAAGATGAAGAGGCAACAAGAATAGCTACAAAATATCAAGATTTGATAGGCTTGGAGAAACAAATGATGAAGGTAGGTATTCCATTCAGAGGTTTCTTCCCAGAGGTACCATATCTGCAAAGAATCTAAAAAATGATTGAGTCTTATCACACTTTGTATAACCAATTAGAGGGTCTAATTGAGGACAAGCAAAGAGGTCCTAAGAAGCACTCATCCTTAGAGTATGAAGAGGATAGTGAGGTAGGATACTCAGTACATAGTCCTCCTCACATGGATCAACCACCTACAATGGAATAGAGTATAGAATTATACCTTATAGAGGTTCCTGATACTGAGGTGACTAATGAGCCCCCAAAGAAAAAATAGAGAGTGGAATAAGGGGAGCCATATCAAGTAGAGACCAAGGGAAAGAAGATGGAAAAAGTGAGTGCCCCGATCATTGGTGACATGCTATACCACCATCAGTTGATAAAAAAGATCAAGGAATGGAAAAAGAAAGAAAAAGACATCCAAGAAGAAGTGGAGTTACCCCTCCAATTGTGCCAAGGTGAGAGAGAGATCCATCAAGAAGAATTCTTGAGTGATGATGATTTTATCAAGACTGATGAATTTAATAATGTTTTTATATGGAGGAAGCAGAAAAAGGTAGGATCCCAGTTGAAATTGACAGGGGGAGATATTGTACAGAGTGAGGCCCGACAAGCCTTGACAACTTATGATCTGGAGAATGAGACAATAACCACTGAAGAAGAAATAAAATTAGTCAAGTCTAGTGGGATAATGCTTGTTCTTGGGGAGGATTTGGCCTCTACTTTCATCACTGATCAAATCAGAAAGCAACCAAATGCTAGCTTTTCTTCTGGGACACAAATTGGGGAAATGATTAGAGGATGTGGATATGATCCAAGATCCCAAACACTAGCCATGTGGTCTCTGGCACCAAGGACACAAAATCCTTCCTTAGTCAGTGTAGAAGAGAAGATGGATGGGGATAAGATCATCTGGATAGTCCAAAACATTTCTGATTTAGAAATTTCCTAGGCTGTCACCCACTTCACCCACCTTAATCAAGTAAAGACAGAACAACTCTCTGCAAGGTATGAAAAATTATTTGATGAGTCTATTGTTTTCATTAAGGATAGGGAAAGATGCTTGATCCAAATCAAGTCATTACAGGGACAAGTGAAGGTTTTGAATAAGAAGATAGAAGAGGATCCCAAAGCTCTCCCCACTCTAGCCAAAGAAGTTGTGTCTATTCAAACATAGACTAAAGAGGATTTCCCTCAAGAAATAGAGTAGCCAGGCCCAGATGAGAATGAAGTCACCTTAAGTGCCTTACTGAATATCTTACAGCATAGGATAGATATCCTCAAAGGAAAAGTTGACCTGGTACACAAAGTCTATAGCAAGCTCCCTATCCCAGAGATAGAGGTTAGTCAAGTCAAGTCAAGTCTAGTGGAGAAATGAGACAATAACCACTGAAGAAGAATGAAAATTAGTCAAGTCAAGTCAAGTCTAGTGGGATAATGCTTGTTCTTGGGGAGGATTTGGCCTCTACTTTCATCATTGATCAAATCAGAAAGCAACCAAATGCTAGATTTTCTTCTGGGACACAAATTGGGGAAATGATTAGAGGATGTGGATATGATCCAAGATCCCAAACACTAGCCATGTGGTCTCTGGGACCAAGGACACAAAATCCTTCCTTAGTCGGTGTAGAAGAGAAGATGGATGGGGATAAGATCATCTGGATAGTCCAAAAAATTGCTGATTTTGAAATTTCCTAGGCTGTCACCTACTTCACCCACCTTAATCAAGTAAAGACAGAACAACTCTCTGCAAGGTATGAAAAATTATTTGATGAGTCTATTGTTTTCATTAAGGATAGGGAAAGATGCTTGATCCAAATCAAGTCATTATAGGGACAAGTGAAGGTTTTGAATAAGAAGATAGAAGAGGATCCCAAAGCTCTCCCCACTCTAGCCAAAGAAGTTGTGTCTATTCAAACATAGACTAAAGAGGATTTCCCTCAAGAAATAGAGTAGCCAGGCCCAGATGAGAATGAAGTCGCCTTAAGTGCCTTACTAAATATCTTACAGCATAGGATAGATATCCTCAAAGGAAAAGTTGACCTGGTACACAAAGTCTATAGCAAGCTCCCTGTCCCAGAGATAGAGGTTAAAATACACATTGCAACTTTGGATCAATATTTTGGCACTTGATCAAGCAAGGGATCACTTTTTGAGAGAATAGAAGCCCTACAACCACATAGGTTAGATCTCCCAGAGATATTTTTTCAAGTGGGAGAAATGATTGAGAATATTGGCACAACATTGTCATTCTTCAAGGGCAAGGCCAATAAAATTCAAGCAAGGGTCAATATGTTTGGCCTAGATTTTAACAGATGTATTCCTCCAATTAAGGGAGAAGATGATAAGACCAAATTAGTGGAAGAATGGAGAAATGATTTTTATACTCTACTACCTAGTAAAGATGCATTCATAATAGATGACAATGTTCTAGACATGGACAGATTTAACAGAGCCTTGGATGAAGCCTTTAAAGAAGAGACAAACTTTTTGAAGTTTGTTACAAATGTCAAGGCTATAACTGATGCCAGATGGGAGATGAAAAAAGTATAGTTACAAGGTTTGAAAAGTTTAAATTTCCCTTTATAGGCTGAAGTTACACAGTGGGACAACATCACCAAGCCAAAGAAGAAGAAACCAACAACTATTGACTTGGATGTGATGGATGAGGAGTAAAGTGGCACCTAGCACCTGATCAATGAGCATAGGGAGGGTAATCATCAGTAAGAATAGTGTAAGTTAGCCTATATTGGTGGTCACTAGGTCTCACAAAAACATCAAGAGGTTACCTAGAATATCTATGGACAAAGGTACCAACTACCAAGGATTTGGAATCATTTAAAATCAGATACTCAAGTGTTTCTTCTCCACCGATATAAGATGTAATTGTGTTTTTGTCTTCTAGCAACTTTTTAGGTTTTTCCTATCCATCTGAAGCTTGTTGCATCATTTCTCTTTAAGGATTCCAAGATGGCTAGTGTTCTCTATAAATAGCAAGTTGTAAGATATTGTAAAGGATGGTGAATTCACAACTGTGAGGCAAACTTTGAAATTTTGTCTATTTTCAAGCTTTTTGTGTCTCTAAATGTATTGAAGCAGAAATATTTTAATAAAATACAATGGAGTTTCCTGTTTCACATGAATGATGTCTTCTTGTGTTTATGTTTATTCTCTTGTATGTTTAATTTGTAAGGCATTTTAAATGTACTAGTTATAAGGTAATTGTGTGACTATTTGTGAGTTTCTTTCAAGGAGGGAGTAAATCTTATGAGTAGTTCCAGAGGGCTAGATATTAGTGTAAGAATTTGATACATGGGTGTGGGAATGATAAGGTGATTTTCAAGGCACTCCATCTAAGTTTCATGTGTATTTTAATTAATTAATTTTTGTGAATATATATCTCAATTGACTCTTTTCCTTGGATTAGGCACTAGTCTAGGTTTTTATTAGTAGTTATCATCGTCAATCTTAAATCTAAAAAATCCTTTACATTTATTTTATTAAGAACATTCATGTTTATCAATTGTATTGAAGGATACAATTCATTTTATTGATTCCTTAGAGAGAGAATCATTAGGTTAGCCTTCATGAGTCTAGAACTCTAAAAAGAAGAAGGATGAGAATCCTTGTTCACTATTATTTTCCCTTGCCAAGTTCATGGTTTGGCTTGTTAAGCTCTACTTTAAATTGATCATATTCATTTGCAAGATGTCTTATCAATTATTGAAATAAAAGGCAAGAGACAAATCGGTGTAACCCTTGATCCATTGATAAAGTTACTGGGAAGCAGTAAACTATGAAAGGTACACCCACCTGAGTCTGTGAAGCTCAATGAAGAAGGAGGATTAATCCTCATCAATTAGAATTTTAATTGTATGAATCAAGAGTTGGGAATCTAAGAGTCAAACATATATACTATATTAAGATTCTACAAGAAAAATTACCAACATGGTCCTAGGCCAAATTTTGTTGTTACAATGTAAGGACCCAGCCACATGACCTCAAACTTCCCTTTATTTTCTCTATCTGCTTGTACTTTTTGGTTCTCTTTGAGGACTAAATCCCCCACCTGGAATTGTTGTGGATAGATTTTCTTATTATATCTTCTCTTGATCATGTTCTAGTAGACAATAGGTGATCATAGGCTTGTTGTCTCTTCTCATCTAACAAATCCAATTGTGTGAGGTGTGCTACATGGTAATCCTCATCTGTGATTAGGTCTTTGAGTGAAACACACAATGATATAAACTCAACCTCAATTAGTAAGACAACTTCTACAACATACACAAATGAGTAGGGGGTTGTACCTATTGGAGTGTGGTAAAAATTAAAATATTCCTAGAGGGTGGAATTAATTTGGAGGTGCCAATCATGACCAGAATCATTAACAAACTTCTTGAGGATTTTGAGGAGGGTTTTGTTAGTTGACTTAGCTTGACCATTTCCTTGTGGGAAATATCGATTGGAAAAGTGATGGTGGATGAAGAATCAGTCACACAGATCATTCATCTTTTGATTTTAAAAAGGCGTACCATGATCTGTGAAGATGGTGTAGGGAACGCCAAAATGGAAGATAATGTGGTAGAGGACAAATTTGGATATTTGGATGCCTGTTATGAGGGTGAGTGGAATTGCTTCCACCCACTTGGTGAAGTACTCTGTAGAAGTGATGATGTACTTGTGTCCCTCTGAGGATGGAGGGGTGATCTTTCCAATGAGTTCAAAGCGCCAACATATACAATGTCCATGGAGGTGTGATGGGATGTAGATCCTGCATTGGGGTATAAATCAGATTGGCATTCTATTGACATAGTAGGCATTTTTTTGAAAACTCACAAGCATCATATTCCATTGTGGGCCAATAATATCCTACTCTAAGAAGTTTCTTGGCTAAGACCATGTCACTTGTGTGGGCACTCCAAATTCTAGCGTGTACCTCTTGTAATGCCTAGGCAGCCTTATTTGATTCTAAACATATAGAGAAGATGTTGTGGTATTTTTGATGATAGGGTATTGGCTACAAGAGTGTAGCAGGATGCTCTACGAATAAGGTTTTGGCATTGGTTATTTGTGAGGAGGGGGGATATGATACTTTTTTTAGATAAGTGTAGATGTTGTGGTACCATGGGGATTGAGAACCAACCAAGATGATCACCATTTCAGAATCGACGTTCCTATAAGAAGGCACATGGAGCTACTCAACCAAGAATTCATACTATGTTGTATCCCAAGGAATTAATAGAAGGGATCCAATGAAGGCCTTTGAATCTTCTTCTTTTTCTATAATTGGGGCACCTGTGTGATATGTAAGTTTAGGAAGTGCTCTTTCAATTTGTCTACCAATTATTTGTAAGGTAGAAACTTATCATCTTTTGTCTAGAATTGATCTAGGTATTTCTTTATAATGAGTTGCGAATTATGAATACTTGTAGTTCTATGGTGTTCTATTGAATTGTCATTTTTAACTTGGAGATGAGTGCTTCATACTTTGCAATATTATTGGTCCAGGGGAATCCCAATTTTAATGATTTAGGAATGTAGTCACCTTGAGGGGTTACAAAGAGTATCCTTTCCCTTGACCCATGAGCCGTATAACATCCATCAAAATAAAGATTCCAAGTATGTTGTTCTTCAACCATGCATAGGTTTTCATCATGAAATTCCATGACTAAGGGATACACATCTACTAGTGGTGCTTCAACCAACTGATCCATAATGACTTGTCCTTTGATTGCCTTTCTATCCATATATTGGATATCGAACTCACTAAGGAGCATCACCCATTTATCCAAGTGTCTTGTGAGGATAGTTATAGATAGTAAATATTTGAGAGGATCCACTTTGGATATGAGCTTTAAAGTTTGACTAAGCATATAGTGTCAAAATTTATGAGTGGCAAAGACCACTGCTAGGCATTCCTTTCCTATGGGTGAATAATTAAGCTCATAACCCACAAGCATGCAACTGATGTATTAGATATCTCTTTCTATTCCATTATCATTGAGTTGGGCAAGAAGTGTTCCCAGTGCTATGGTAGTTGCAAAGATGTACAAAATAAGTCCCCTTACAAGGGTAGGTGATACCAGGATCAGAGGATTTTCTAGGTATTCTTTGATCTTTTTAAAACTTCTCTGACATAAGGGATCCCATTTGAAACTAGTATCCTTGCATAATAGGTGGGTGAATTCTTGACACTTTCCAACAAGATATGAGATGAAATGAAGAACATACTGCAACTTTCCTTGGAGGCTATGCAAATACTTGAGTTTTTTTGGTGGAGACATTTCCATTATGGCCTTGACTTTCTTTGGATCAATCTTTATGCCTCATCTTGATAATATGAATCCCAGGAGTTTTTTGGATGTAACTCCAAAATACACTTCTTTGGGTTAAGATTTAGGCCATAATGATGGAGGCATTCAAATATACATTCCAACACATCTAGGTATTCTATTGTTGTTCTTGATTTTGCAAGGATATCATCCACATAATCTTCAAGGATCTTGTGAATCATGTCATGGAAGATGAAAGTCATGGCCTATTGATATGTGGCCCTTGCATTCTTCAAGCCAAAAGGCATCATGTTTTTTCAAAAGGAACCCTAGGGGGTTGTGAATTTTTTCTTATGTTCATCTTCTTCTGTGATACATATCTGATTATAGTCTGAGAAACCATCCATCAGTGACAATATCTCATGTCCCGCTGTCACATCAAAAATCATCTTTAGGACATGCCTTGTTGAGGTTTCAAAAATATTAATATATTCTTATTTCTCCGCTTGTCCTAGAGATAGACACCATGTTGGAAATTATGAGTAATCAATAGTGCATATGATCTTATCCTGTAAGATTTTTTCCAATTATTCTTTGACTAGTAAGGCCACCTTGGGGTGCATCTTCTAAACCTTTTGCTTGACCGGTTTGACATTTGGATCTAAAGCAAGATGGTGCATGACTAGGTTAGAATCCAACCCAGGCATGTGAGAGTAAGACCATGAAAAGATAACTATAGCTTCCTAGAGGATTGTGGTAAGAGATAGTTCTTCAGCTTCTAATAGTGACACTTCTATATATATGATGCACGGGCATTCTTCCATTCCTAGATTGACGTGCTTAGTTTATTAAATTAAAATGAATGAGTGTTCTTGCCTGTAATCATGAATGAGAGGAAGAGGAGAGTATTCATTCTTTGGTTCCTTAGAGAGGTCTTCACCAGGGAATACACCCTTTATTTTTACTTATTTGGAGCCAGATACTGCCCCAGAGGGGTTTTCACTAGGAGACCCATGTTTTTATTTTTATTTTTTTATTTTTTTAAATTTTTGCTGCTAAAGACCTCTTCCCCAAAATATGCCTTTGGTTCCAGTTTGTAGACATGTGCTAAGTTATACCCCAATTTTGTTTTTTTTCTGTTAACCCCATGAATCTCAAAGGCACATCCTCACTTTGGAACTCATCGATATGTGTGTGTTATATGCTGAATGTAGACCTCTAAATTCAACACAAACACAACATAGTCTTTACACAATCATTCAATTCACAAAGACAAAGATGAATTGTTTGTTCTAAAAATTCAATTGAGGTGACCTATTGCCTCCTAATTAGTTGTGGATGTTGAGTTTACCCTTAGAACGAGAGCCAACAACTTGACCATTGCTAACATGGAGGATTTCTAGAATGAAAGAGAAAGAAGAATTGCCATTAATCTAGAAAGCTTGAAAGCATCAAATTGAAATGTTAGATATAGAAATGAATCATAAATGAAAGCATTATATCTTCAATTCCAATTAAAACTATCCTAATTATGCAAATTTAAGCTTGAAACATGAAATAAATCAAATGCAAATTGACTATAATATTGATGCTCTCCAAAATCATCCTCTCTAATGAAGAAAATAAGTCCAATTTATAGAATATCATGGAAAGAGAGTGAAGAGTTTCTTGAAAAGAAACAGTTGTCTCTTCATTCTCCATTTGAGACAAATAAGCAAAGATTATTTAAATAAAAGGGTGAATTACTGCCACATAAGTGTCCTTTCACATGGAATTATGGAATTCCTTTTTGAGG
>MU228556.1:211163-228680 GCA_018584345.1 Thuja plicata | reverse complement strand
TTAATTAAAAGCACTTAAGACTTTAGGATTAAATCAATTAATCATAGGGGTTTTTAGCTAATAATCATTGAGAATTTAGGAATTAAATGTAATGTCAGATTTATGCAAATTTGGGTTTTTTGCATTTCAAACTCAGTCACTTAAAGTCAATTAGGAGAAGAATTTGCCTACTACAATAGGAATTCGAAGATAAGAAAATGCACCAAAATTGATTGATTATTAGGTGCCAATTTTGGGGTGTTACAGTGTGATGCTTAGTCGGTCCATGTTTATGAGTTTAGGGTGAACAAGTGGAAGGTAAATGAAGTTTATGGAGAGTTGGAAGAGGACATAGTTTCCAAGGAAGGTTTCATCATTGAAAATATCATCATAAGATCTCTTATCTTCCTCTTCAGGGATGTCTTCTACTTAATGATTTTTCCAAGGTTATTATGGTAAGTATAGATATTTGTATTAGTGCCCCCAGTGATGTCCAGGCCAAAACCTAGGCCTTTGATTATTGGTAATTGGGGAGGCTCAATGGGAGCCCTCATACCACTCTCTTTGTGGCCTAAACTGCCTCCTTGGTAGTTCCATCATTCTATAGCTAGCTTGTGAGATTTGGGGTATTTCTCTTTAAAGTAATCAAGGAACTTATCATCGGGGGTTTGAGCATCTTGATACAACCATCTATTAATGTTAGGTTCCATTTCCTGACTATTTAGGATCCCATTGGATAAAAATGTAGAGGAGCCAATTTGTCTTAGTTGTGGTTCATTTTTCTCTGGCGATCCTTGGTGTGATGGCTGCCATTGAGTATTTGGATCATTTTCTCATGGAGCTATAGACAAAAGTGCCAATATCAATCCCTAGGAAATGTTATGACTATGGAAAAGAGGCTTCCAACACATGATAGTATGCAAAGGGTCGGGGATCAGCATGGATAGTGACTTTAGCTCCATTATGTGGAAATTTTATGCATTGGTGAAATGTGAAAGGAACAACTTTCATGGAATAGATCCATGGGCGACCAAGGAGGATGTTGTATGGGAGGTCAAGATCAACAACATGACATATTGTGTCTTGTACTGCTAGGCCTATCTGGGTGGGTAGTGAGTTGGAGCCTTTAAAGGTACGTTATAGATTATCATAGGATTTGATAGTAATGACATCATTTGTTATATCTACTTCAGTGTACCCCACTTGATTTATGAATTTTAATGTGCATAGATTTAGGGCTGGACCATTATCTATTTGACCCATTTGATAGAAAAGTCATTGACCATGACAACGATATGGAGTGGGAGTTTTTGGTTTGGCTCAATGGATGGAATGTTAGAAGGTTTGAATGAGATACCACAAGATGATGATAAGTTTTCTAAAAGGGCTTGAAATTGGGTGGGGTCAATGTCATTTGGTACATGTTATCCTCGTAAGGCCTTATTGAGGATCTCTTGATGGATGAGTGAGGTGTGAAGGTGGAGAAAATCCCCAGACTATGTCAAAATAATTCACAAGGGGTCCACAATATCCCTACTCCCACACAATATAGGGCTCTACTAAAGAGTTCCCAAAACCCACAATGACAAGACTAGATCTTCCACCCAATCTTCAACACCCTTAAGGGCACAATATGACACAACTAGAACCAGTTAAACTAGGAATGGAAAAAGGGTTCTACCAATGTTAGACATCAATTTTAGATGTAATGAAACACAAATCCCACACAAAGATATCTCTAAAACCCAATTTAGGCACCTAATCCTATATAGTTATACAAGGAGAAAATATAGATTCTTGAAGGAAAATTACTTGGAACTCCACCATAGAAAGTCTTTACCACCATAAAAATATTCAATCCATCCACCAACAACATCCTCCAATTTAGGGCTCTTGACCAATCCCCTAACTCAAGTTGTCCTCAATTCTCTCCTAGTCCTAATAGGGCTATTAGGCCACTTTTACAAAGAAAGTGTTTTAATTTAAATTCACTTTCTAATCGATACAATTTTAAAACCTTTGGGATCACATAAAACTTCTAAATCCAATGATTTAGACTTCCATTCCACACCTATGCCGAGTTGTGCCTTAAAAACCCAATTTTGCACAGTCACATCTAGATGCCTGTCCAGAGGGTTCAATCATTTCTCCCTCCATTGACTACCTCCTGATCTAAGACCTCAAAATTATTTAATTAAATTCTCCCTCCTTTCTCTCCACCAAGGCTTAGAATTTTCCCATGGTGGAGTCTCTGGGAAAGAGGGATTTTGTCTTGAAACCCTATTTAGGGCCTTCCTGTGACTACTGAGCAATCAAAATTGGATAAATTTTGATCCCCTTCACTTCAAACCCTCAAAACAATTGGAAAATTAAACTAATACACTCAATCAAATTTATCAATCCTTGAATGGTGCATTGGGATCCATACAGATCTGTACAACTTAGAAAAATAGTTGGAAATACAGAAAAACGGTTGAATTTTATTGATTTCAATGTCAAAAATTTACAATCGATTCACTCCAACCATGGAGTAAGGTTTTCCAAATTTTTCATACATTTACCTAGCAGTTACAACTGATAAAAATGGTTGTGAACATTGGGATTCAAAATTTGCATCTTTTGACAAGAAGTTGCATTATGCAACATTGACAATTTTGACAACTTTTAACAAAAGTTGTCAAATGTGACAAAACTTAACTATTTTTGTGTTTTGACTCCATAGAGGACCTTAGAAGGATTAAAATAATATTTCTACCATTCCCTAGGTTCCCTAGACAATTCTAGCCTAATCTACCCAATATTGTCCAAATTGACTAAGGTAGACAACTAGGTTTATAACATCACCTAGTGTCCCCTTGTCTTACAATTGAGGACTTATTGATGAAAATGGATCCAAGATCAAATCACTACCCTAACCCTTTGTATTTTGGTCCACTAATGTGCTTGAAATGGATGAACTTGAGGGTGCTTCTGCACCATATTCTTGGGGTACATTGATCTCAAGTCCTCTTGATATGAGGTCTTCTAAACTAGAGCCATGCTTCTGAATTTATTGCTCATCCATCCATACAAATTATTCCTTAGGATTGTCTTTCCTTTTGACCAAGTATTTCTTTTAAACATTCTTTCTTATTTTTTTGATGATCTTTGTGTCCAAGATCTTCTCAATCTTTTATGGTACATTAGAGGGTATACCTACAACATCCTCTTCAAGCTCTTCAACCTGTACTTTAGAACCTGCATTCATATCACCTTTATATGGGGTTAGATCACAAATATTGAATATAGGGGAGATACCAAGGTGTGAGGTAATTTCAATCTCATTTGCATTCAACCCATGCTTCTTCAATACTAGACAGGGTCCTACTTTCTTCATGAGTATTTTAGTGTGCTTGCCCTTAGGCAATATTTCCTTCTTTAAATATGCCCACACCAAGTCTCCAACCTGCAACTGGACATCTCTCCTATGCTTTTATTTTTCTTTCTTATACTTGTCAGCACTGTTCTCAAGTGCCAATCTCACTAAGTCTTGAATTTCTTTCATACTCTCTGCAAACTCTTCTCCATGAGCACTGACTGGAGAGTTGTGTGGAAATTCTCTGAGTTCCAAGATGCCTCTAGGAATTTTCACTTATACAATATAAAAGGGAATCTTCCCTATCCTCTTGTTGACTGATTCATTGAAAAAAACTCTGCGTGGGGTAGTACTCCATCCCACTTGTCTCCATACTTTTTTGTCAAGCATCTAAGTAGATTGCCAAGTGGTTTATTTACAACTTCTGTCTACCCATCTGTTTGTGGATGGTAGGTAGAACTAAAACTTAGATTGGTCCCTAACCTCTTCCATAAGGTCCTCCAAAAGTGACTAATAAAATTTACATCTCTATCAGAGAGAATGGTTTGAGGTAAGCCATGTATCCTCACAATTTCTTTAAAGAACAAACTTTCAATTTATGATGCATCATTGGTACTTTTACAAGGGTTAAAGTGGGCCATTTTTCTAAACCTATCCACTACAACATAAATACTATCATATCATTTTTGTGTTCTAGGTAATCCCATCACAAAATCCATGTTTCAACTCTTCCAAGGCCTTGTAGGAATAGGCAGAGGATGGTATAGTCCTACATTTGTGGATGTAACCTTGGCTCTTTGATAGATTGTACATGTCTCTACAATCTTCCTTACTCCAGTCTAAAGGTTAGGCCAAAAATAGAACCTTATCACTTGTTCCAATGTCTTTTCTTAACAAAAATGTCCCCATGCTTCCTGCATGTTTTCTCTAATGATGTTCTCCCTCATTGAACATTTCAGAATGCATAACTGGTGTCCTTTGAACAAGAGTTTATTTTGAATCAAATAATCTGCATACTCAACATGATAAGCCTCGGAAAAGTCAGAACACACCTTATAAATATCACTAAAATCATCATAATTTTTATACATGTCCTTTAATGAATCAATCCCTACACTTTGAAGTTGGATTTGTTGCACAACTATAGTCCTTCTTCTCAATGCATATTCCACCTTATTGGAAACTCCTTTCTTAAGTTTTATTGAGAATGTGTAGGATTGTATTGATTCCACCCACTTCATGTATTTGTGGCTTAGTTTCTCTTGGCTATTTAAGAAACTCAAATCTTGGTTATCTGTGAAGACAACAAATTATTTTGGAAGGAGGTAGTGCCTCCATTTCTTCAATTACTAGACTAGGGCATATAGTTCCAAGTCATAAGAGGGGTATTTCCTCTTTGCTTCATTCAATTTCTCATTGAGAAAGGCTACAGGCCTTCCCTCTTCCTCAAGATAGCCCCTATAGCCAGATTTGAAGCATCACATTCAATAGTGAATATCTTTTGAAAATCAAGGAACACTAGGATGGGTTTCTCCATTACCTTTTTCTTTAGCATTTGGAAGGTTTATTTTGCATCCTTGTTCCACACAAACTTACACCTTTTCCCACCCTTAATGGTCTCAAGGATAGGAGCACACAACTTTCTAAAATTTCTAATGAACTTTCTATAGAAGGAAGCAAGTCCATGGAAGCTTCTAACCTCAGTCATTGTTCTAGGAGAAGGCCAATTCAAGATGGCTTCTACCTTCTCAGGTTCCATTTTGATGTTCCCTCCTGAAATCACAAATCCCAAGTAAATAATTTCTTCTTTCATAAAACACATTTTTCCAAATTTATGAAAAGCTTTTCTTCATGCAGCCTCTTCAAGACCAAGTTAAGGTGCTCTAAATGTTCTTCCTTATTCTTACTGAAGATAAGGATGTCATCAAGGTATACTATGAAAATTGTTCCAAGGAATGGTTTGAGCACCTCATTCATGAGCCTCATGAATGTGCTAGGAGAATTTGATAGGCTAAAGGGCATCACTGTCCATTCATACAAGCCTTCATTGGTTCTAAATGCAGTCTTCCACTCATCACCAGCCCTAATCCTTATTTGTTGGTAGCCACTCTTAAAATCCACCTTATAATAGAACCTTGCACCTCCTAATTGATCCAATAGATCCTCTATCCTAGGCATAGGAAATCTATACCTAATTGTGATTATATTTGTTGCTCTAGAATCAGTGCAGAATCTCCATGTGCCTTCCTTTTTAGGGGCAAAAAGAGAAGGTACTACACAAGGATTGAGACTCTTAGTGATTAAACCCTTATCCAAGAGTTCTTGAACATTCCTTTCCATCTCCTTATTTTTCTCTAGAGTTAACTTATATGCTGATTTGTTTGGTAAGGTTGCTCCTAGGATCAAGTCTATGTTTTGACTTATGTCTCTGATTGGGGGCAACTCATTTGGTAAGTCTTTGGTGACAATTTCCTTATACTGGTCAAGTCGGTCTGCAACTTCCTTAGGGCCTAATCTTCTCAAGGGCTTTATCTATTTCTCAACCTTATGAGGTTTTTCATCCTTAGGTAAAATGACTAGGGCATAGCAAGGAATCTTTTCCTCTTTCAAAGTTTTTAAGAACTCTTTTTCACCAACAAACAAAAATTTAGAATCTTTTTTCTCTTCTGTAGAATCAGATAGTGGTAAGAATGTTACCTTTTCACCTTTTTATTTGATTTTTTATGTGTTAAACCTTACATCATGGTGAGCCTCCACATCATATTTCTAGGGTCTCCCAAGTAGCAAGTGACAGGCATACATTGGGACAATGTCGCATAGAACTTTATCTTTGTATTTCCCAAGTTGGAATTCCACCCAAGCTTGCTCTTCTATGATAGTTTTTTTCTTCTTTGTGAGCCATGAAAACTTTTAAGGGTTTGGATAGGGCACCCTCCTCAACTTTAGTTTATTTACTGCTTCTTCTGACACCAAGTTATCTATAGACCCACTGTCAATCACCATCTTGCAAAATTTGTCTCCCACGCACTTTACAGGTGGTCCTAAATAGACTCTTCCTCTGAGGGGGTTCTTGAGTGCTTGGATCCTTAAACAATTTCCTTCTCATCATGAGGACTTATCCTTCGTCAGGTGGTGCATAAGAAGCATGTGCATTGTCTCCTTAGTTTTCTTCTTCCCTAACCATTTTTTCCCTTCTCTCTGCCTAATTGCTTGCCTTCTCTGGACACTTGGATGATAAGTGCCCTAGTTGGTTACATTTGTAACACCTTGGAGGTCCTGAAATTCTTCCTCCAAAAATTTCCCTTGAATCTCTTCTCCTTCCTCTATCGAAGCCTCTAGAACTGCTTTCTCCAAAAGAGTTCTCTTGACTATTTTCTCTATGACTGGTTTCTCCAAATTTTCTAGGAGCTTTCCCTCTTCCACTTCTTGTTCGTCTTCCTCTACTACCAAAGTCTCTCTGGCCTCTATCTCTTCCACTTTTCTCTTTCCACCTCTTGATTTTTTCCTCAACTTTCAGTGCTAATTGATAGCACTTTTGGACAGTATTAGGGGAACACAAAATTAGTTCATCTTGGATGTTTATCCTCAACCCTTGCATATATCTATAAATTTTGACACTCTCTAGTTCCACTAACTTAGATTTCATGGTAAGTTTATGGAATTCCTCAGTATATCTTGAGATATCCATCTCCTTCTACCTTAAAATTTGTTTCTTCCTATGAAGTTGAACCTCATAGTCTTCAGGAACATAGGCTTCCTTCACCAAGGTCACCATCTTCTTCCAAGTGCTTACTAGATTCTTTTCCATGTTCACCCTCTCTACTTGAGTGAAGTTCCACCAAGTTAGGGAAGATCCCTTCAACTTGGACTTTTCTATCTTAGCCTTTTGATGCTCTGGTATCTCCTCACATTCAAAGAGACTAGTGAGTGCATCAATCCAATCCATTACTTCCTCTGGATCCATCTTCCTATTATAGATAGGTAGATCAATTGTAGTATCTATGGCCCTTCTTTCCATGGATTTCAAATTCTTCAAGAGTGGCCTTTGTTCTGTAGGGACTTCTCCTTCATCCTCCTACCAAGGGGTCTCTTCATCACTCCCCCCTATTCAACTCGAGAGTTTCCACCACTCCCTCTCTTGACTTGTTCCTTGAGTATTTCCATTTCCTGCCTCATGAAATTCCTCTCCACATCATGTAATTTCACTACTCTCAGCAATTCTGCATTTGGCATCCTATTCAGAAGTTCACTTTCTTCACCACCATCCGCCATGGTTGCAACTTGTCTTCTTCCATAGATATATTAGTTTCTCTGATATCACTTGGAGAAAATCCTCAAACTATGTCAAAATAATTCACTAGGGGTGCACAATATCCCTACTCTCACACAATCTAGGGCTCTACTAAAGAGTTCCCAAAATCCACAATGACAAGACTAGATCTTCCACTCAATCTTCAACACCCTTAATGGCACAATATGAAACAACTAGAACTAGTTAATCCAGGGATGGAACAATGGTTCTACCAATGTTAGACATCAATTTTATATGTAATGAAACACAAATCCCACACAAATATATCTCTAAAACCCAATTTAGGCACCTAATACTTTATAGGGCTACAAGAAGAAAATATAGATTCTTGAAGGAAGCTTACTTGGAACTCCACCATATAAATTCTTTACCAACCTCAAACTCTTTAATCCATCCACCAAAAACACCCTCCAAGTTAGGGCTCTTGACCAATCCCCTAACTCCTATTGTCCTCAATTCTCTCTTAGGCCTAATAGGGCTATTAGGCCACTTTTACAAAGAAAGTGTTTGAATTTCAATTAACTTTCCAATACCTCTAATTGGAAGACTTTTTGGATCACATAAAACTTCTAAATCCAAGGATTTAGACTTCCATTCCACCCCTGGGCCGAGTTGTGCCTTAAAAACCTAATTCTGGACAGTCATATCTAGATGCCTGTCCAAAGGGTTCAATCATTTCTCCCTCCATTTAATTCCTCCTGATATAAGACCTCAAAATTCTTAAATTAAATCTTCCTTCTTTTCTCTCCACCAAGTCTTAGAATTTTCCCATGGTGGAGTCTCTCGGAAAGAGGGATTTTGTCTCAAAACCCTAGTTAGGGCCTTCCTATGACCAGTGAGCAATCAAAATTGGATAAATTTCAATCCCTTGTACTTAAAAACATAAAAAAACTTGGAAAATTAAACTAAGACACTGGATCAACTTTCTCAATCCTTCAATGGTGCATTGGGATCCGTACAACTCAGAAAACCAGTTGGAAATATAGAAAAATAGTTGACTTTTATTTATTTCAATGTTAAAACTTTACAATAAATTCACTCCAACCATGGAGTAAGCTTTTCCAAAATTTTAGTACATTTCCCAATCAGTTCCAACCAAAAAAAAATTGTTGCAAACGTTGGGATTCAAAAGTTGCATCTTTTGACAAGAAGTTGCATTATACAACATTGACAATTTTGACAACTTTTAACAAAAGTTGTCAAATGTAACTAAACTTGAAAAGTTTTGTGTTTTGAATCCATAGGGGACCTTAGAAGGATTAAAATAACATTTTTACCCTTCCTTAGGTTCCCTAGACAATTCTATCCTAATATACCCAATATTGTCCAAATTGACTAAGGTAGACAACTAGGTTTATAACATCACCTAGTGTCCCCTTGTCTTACAATTGAGAACTTATTGATAAAATTGGATCCAAGATCCAATCACTATCCTAACCCTTTGTATTTGGGTCCACTTATTTTCTTGAAATGGATGAACTTGAGGGTGCTCCTGCACCAGAAGGAGATCTAAAATTGAGATTTGTGTGGGCATAGTCCCAAGGTTTTCCTAGAGGTTATATTTTTGCACCGGAGGATGAATTAGTAGTGGTACCTACAACATATATTATTCCTTGATGAGTGGTAATTTTTCATTGAAAATTTTCACCCTTGACATGGATTACATTAATAGATGGTTCAACCTAGGCGATGCAGCCAAAAAACTTATCATAGTTGATATAGGTAGTGGTGTAATATTTTCCATTAGCATGATCCCCTTGTTTACCTTTTCCTTGGTTCGGGGGTGGATTGGGATTAGTAGGTCCCTTGCTAGTGTTGTGTTGAGGAAACACATTTTGTTATATATGGAGGTTTGCGTTAGACGAGGTATGTGCCAACAAATCCACTTTCATTTCTTCTCTATCTATGAGATCTTGGATGTAATGTTTTAGCTTAATGCACTTTATAGTGACATGTCCCTTAACATGGTGGTATTAAAGGTACTCATTATCTTTATATGAGGTGGGTTTGGGAGTGGACTCATCAAATGGTTGAGTATGTGGTTATATAACTGTATTGGCCTTAGCCATTCTATAGAAGATGACATCTAGGGGTTCACCTAGAGGGGTGAATGTGCACTTCTAGGTATTTTGGACCCAAGGTTTAGACTGTCCCTAAGTGTCCAAGATAACATTTGTTTGATTGGCCAATGGTTGAAATATGAGAGGTTGTGGTGGCTTTGTTCCATCTACAACTATTTGGATATGCTTGGTGTCTGTGGCGCCATTAGTTACTGCATTTTTATTCTTGTTCCAATAGCCTGAATTATCATTATTGGACCTGTCATGATGTTTTTCCTTATAGTGGTTGATGGTAGTATCATCTAGAAGGCCCCTCTTGAGGTCCATTCCCTTTCCTCAAATCTCTTGGTAGGTTTGTAGGCAACTCATGCCCATTTGATGGGCTGGCTTGGGGTGTATATTATCATTGAATATCTTCATCAAGTGATTTTTATGGGGTTGATATGATAGTCTCATAGTGATTCCTTTCTATCGTTGAAGGTAATTTGCCAAGATTTCTCCCCCCCTTTTGTTTGGAATTTCATAGATATAAGAGATATAGTTCACTCTCAATGTTGTGTGCATATTATGATAGAAATTTCTCAGATAAATATTCAAAAGTTGTGATTGTGCCATAGGGAGTTTTGTAAAACTATTCAAGCACCATCCCTCTCTAGCTTCTTGGGAAGAGGCGTATAAGATAATTGTCATTGTAGTCAACCTCTTGGCAAGCCATGTCAAATTCCTTGACATGAATGACGGGATCTCCCTTCCCCCTATATTTATCAAATTTGGGAGTATCAAAGTGTTTGGGGAAGGGAATTTTTGTGATGGAGCAATCAAATGGATAAGGACACACTTTGTCAAACTTGAATGTCTTGCTTTTAGTCCCTGTGCAAAGCTCCTTAAGAGCATTCTTTATTTTTTCCCATTCCAGGTTGATAGGCAATGGGGTGGGTACTCCAATAAAATTGGATCCTGGTGCTTGGTATGGTTAAAATGGTGCTGGGAAATATGCAGGATTTTGAGGGGGATACTATGGGGTTTGATAAGGAGATTGACCACCTACACAAGCATGTTGCAATGGGGCTAGTGGGTATTATTTTTGGGCGTAATGCCATTGAGAGAGTGGAGGTATGGTTTGTTGTGGTTGTGAAGGTTGTTGGTAGAAGAGCAGTACTTGTTGTAATGTTTGGTAGGTTAAACAAGTGTAGGGATGACCTACATAGGTTGGTTGTGTGCTAGTGCCGCCATAGGATGGATAGATATCCTTTGTGTTTGTTCATTCGGAAGGGGAGGAGTGAGGTAGTTGATGTGTGTGGAAGTACTTGGTTTTTGGGGAGGTGGTATGGTTTGCGTTGTTGTGGATGGAGGAATGACCAAGTGATTGGTGAATGTTGGCTGTTGAGGTTGGGGTGGTAGTGTCATAAATTGTGTGGCAGCAAAGGGGTTAAAAATGGTTGTTGTTCTTGGGAGGTAGAAGGGTTCATGATGTGCGAATACGTAGGGACTCCAAGGGCTTGTAAGGCTTCCTAGGAATAGTTCCTAGAGGATGATGAGGTTTCTTTCATGGTTTGAGTGGCTTGGGAGGCTTGTTGGGAAGTGGGTGCATTGGGTTGCATTTGGGTGCTAGGTTCTAAGTGGTGTGTCGAGGCATTTTGTGACGGTACTATTGGTTAGGAATGGAATATAAGAACTTGAGGAAAGAAGGGTTGAGTAAAGGCTCCTATGAGAGGCATTCCTATGGTGAATTGTATTTTTTTTTGTTGTGATGAGGGAATGATGGGTGGTAGTGATGTTGACACCAAGGTTGGTTGCATGACTATGGGTTATGTGATAGTTGGTTGGGTAACAACAGGTTGGGTAGTAGCTGGTTGGGTAATAGTAGACTGGGTGGCTGTAGTGTGTGTGGCTTGGGTAACATAATGTTGGACTAGTTGGGGTGCTGGTGGTGGTGGAGGATTAGAAGATGAAGCTTCCATAATGGAGAAAGGGGTTGACTAGATCATAGTATGCACTATGGGTTGGGTGGTGACTGGTTGAAGTAGATAGGGTATGGGTGAGGTAACTTGGGATCTTCTTAGGCTCAGATCAGAAATTTATTCTACAACAAGAAGTGAATATGTTGTGCGGGATGTGTATTGGATGTGCCAGATGTAGTGGTATGAGTCCAGGTGGAATGGGAATACCCTCACACTAAAAGTTAGCAAGAATGGAAGTGTTATTGTGGCCTATGATGGAAATGACTATTTGTGCATGTCTGGGATGACTCATAAAAGCTTCCATGGAGCTGGTGGTAGGGATCTCATCTAGATCAGCCCATACATGTTCGATTTGTACTTGATGTCAGGGGTCAAAGGAGATCATAGCATTTTTAGGATCTACTATTGGGTTGGATGAGCTAGTGGAAAGATTAGGATCCATATCCTTCCTCTTCTTGGAATGAGTTTCAGGTGGCATGAAATGAATGACCTAAAATGTATGAAGATTGATTAATGCAAATAGAACTAAGCCAATGCATTTAAGGATGATGATGGTGTGAGACTTAGGATTTGATATGCAAATGTATGGAGGATACCTAAGGATGGTGGTGATGACGCAAACTGATGAGGATGTTCTAAGGACCTAATGGATGACTTGGTGTTAAAAAAAGGGTGTGAGGTTCTTTTCCTAATGTAGTTTCAAATGGATGTGTTTAGTCAACCTAAGATGGAATAATGGTCTTTTGGAAGATAATATTTTTGTTAGTGTAAACCAACATTTGGATCAAGTTGATGAGGTAAGAAGGTCAAAAGAGGCTCCCCTAGACAATTCTTAATCAAGGAGTGAAGCCAAGGGATGGGTTTGAATAAAATTTAGGTCCTAAGCAACTCATAATGATGTAACACCGAAGTGGGGATCTTATATGTAGTTTGATTGGATGGTGTTATCTAAAGGGAACGAATTGAATGACTAGGGATGAACCTAATATGTAATGCTAAAATGAAAGCTTGTGATGGATAAGAGTGAGAGGATAGGTTTGAGATGTGCCATGTAATACCTACCCCTTTGTCTGTCTGTCTGGGTCAATTTCTGATATCTTTAGGCCTTAGTATGTATGAGTTGGTGATTTCAGGTGTTATTAAAGATATTTGTGTGTTACTTTTCTTTATGCTAATGATCCATTGTTAGTTGTATTATATCATCTATTTGCATATTATTTATGATTATTTCATGTTGGTTATGTTTATGTTATGAATTCATTTTGATTAAGTTTTTCTGACAATACTGACCCTATATCTATATGCACATGGATCATTGTGATGATTTACATTACTATTTTTTGTGTTTGGTATCGTATGGGACATAGTCGTAGTTACTTGCTTCGGCGATATCCACACGATAAACTAGTCTCAACCATTGTTTGATATATTGCATGGATATACACTCGTCTTTGTGATGGCAGGTTTATAGGTACTAGGCTATGTCTTCCCTGAATTGGCAGGAGTGAGCATGCCCTATCGCAGTATCTCAATGGTAAGAGAGGGGAGATAATATTCAGGTCCAAATCCATACCCTAAACCCTTATTTTGTCTTAGAAATGAACAAGAATCTAATTGACTACCCTAGTGTTTGAATCCGTCAAGTGAAGTGGATTCATGAGCCTGTTTGTGTGTGTTTGGGTGTTTGTGTCAGTTGATTCTTTGCTTTAGTTGTTTATCTATTTGGTTGGGTTTCAGGTGATTTAATGATGCTTTTGGCTTGATTTATTTAATGAATATTTATGAAAAATATTAATGTTAATTATTGCACCTTTAATAAGGTTAAAACATTGATATATGAAATATATGGCTATTTAATAATTAAATATTAATTAAATGCCTACATTTAATCAATTGATTTAATTATTAAGTCTTGATTTAATTAATTAAGATTTAATAAATATTAAATTCAATTAATTGTAATTAGCTGTGCAAAATTAGTTTATTAAATATTGCTTTAAGTTGCATGATTAAATTTATTTAATTGAAATATTCTCACATGCATTTTCAATTTAACACTTTGCTTTCATATTCTAAAGTTGAGTTATGCATGCTTTAAGTGAAATTTGAGAATAAAGATTTTCTTTTAATTATTAATTAGATAATTTATATTCCCTTTAGGGTTTTCAATTTTTCAAAACCTAATTGCTTGGTTTTCTTTATCTTTGAATTGAAAGTCATTTTGGAGATTATTCAATCAGAGGAGAAAGGAAAATCAGGTGATGAAGGATTTGTGAAAGCTTGAGAGCATTTTGGAATATTTTTGGAATTCTTCTTTGCTTGGAATTGTGGATATTGTTCCTCTCATCAGTTATTGAGGTAGGATCTTGTTCATGTCAATCTTAGCTTTTGGATCCCCGTCTTCCATGCATCTGAAAAACTAGGATCTTTTGTGTGATCTTCCTTGTTTGATTATTGTGTGGTTTATGGATTAAAATTGAAGAAATATGTTCTGGTTTCAATTTTGTGCTTTCCTTTAAGTTTGCATGTTAGATAGGTGCTTCTGGACATAAAGATTTCATTTTTGGGTGTTAGATGCAAAATGGGCATTAGAGTTTTCATGTGAAAATGAATTTGTTCAAAATTGCCTTTAGGGTTTCAATTTGGGAAAATATCATTTTTTAAAGAAAATTGATGATTATTGTCAAGAAAGGGTTTAACCCTCATATATGTGAATATCTTACCTTGAAAGTGAAAAATTCACCTTTGTCATGTTCTTACCAAAATCGGGTCCAAATTTGCATGAAAACAAAATAATTGAGTTAAAATTGCATGCTTGAGAAATAAACTCTTCTTGAAAATAAATTAAAATATTAGATTTAGAATGTCTCTTGTTATTATCAATTTGCATGCTTAAAACAAAGAAAACTCTTTTTCAAAAAAAATAAAAATAAAATATTAAATTAGACATCTTTCTTGTTTTTATCAATTTGCATGCTTAGAAAATCCTCTTTAGGAAATAAAGAATTATTATTAAATTTAGAATATCTCTCTTGTTTGCATCAAATTGCATGCTTTATTATTTAAGTAATTTAATATTATTACATGTAAATATAAAATGAAGATAAATGCATCTTCTCTCTTTTATTATGAAAATTAATTAAATAAGATTTTTTTAAGAATAAGTATTTACAAGATATATTTATTTGCATGTTATTTAAGAAAGATTTATTTATTTGTATTAAAAATAATTCTTGTTGAAATTTGCATGTAATAGTATTCTATTTTTACAAATTATATTTTTTCAAAAAAAAAATTTATTTTTTTGAATTCGCATGAAGTGGTATTCTATTTTTAGAAATTATATTTTTTTCAAAAAACAAAAACCTTTTAAATATATTTGGTTTATAGTAATTATTAAATAGATTAATTTATATGAGGTGGATTTTATAAATTGGTCTATATAGGCTTGATGTGCATTTTCTTTAAAAATTTGAATTATATTGTTGATAGTAATTTTATCAGATAAACTAATTTGCATATTGTTACTATAAATGAGTTTATCACTGAATGTTATTGTCTTTATGGAATCATACTCATTATGTGATGATGTATCTTCTAAGTGACTAATTAAAAGATTGTGTGTTTCTTTCCCTTTTATGATACTGCTATGTGTTAGTTGTCTGTGGCGATTAGTTTGCTATCAGGGGGTAAAACCAGAGGTTTGGGTTTTCTGTCTCTATGATGTTTTGTATGCTTCAGTGCATGTTCATGTTATCTATTTTGGGTCTCGATTGTTTTTACCCAACCTGGTTGTTGATCTTGTCTATGTGATCATGTGATAGTACTTTATGTGGTGTTGGTTAGTTGAGAACCAATAGTTCTTATATAGGCAAGAACCAGATTTGAGAGTTTTGATCTTGTTTTGATATTCTTTACGATTCTCTGAGGGTGTATCCCTATATGAGCAGGAATCCATGATGAGATTTGTGATATACCTTTGTGATGTTCCTGTGTGAACCTAGGGTAAGTTACCTAGTTGTATAGTAGGAGGTGGCTTGCAATAAGTACCGGAGCCCACAAGTGGCTATCAGGATTTGCTTATTGTAAGTATTGGTAACAAGTGATAATGTAATGAATTAATTAAGATGCATTAGATTAAACTAATAATATTAATGCCTCACCCATGCTTTAGCACTAGTATAGGCTAAGATGGAAGATGAGATGATGCTTGCCCCCTTTTGAGGTGCGGGTTCGGGCATTATTAGTGATCTTGTCTGTTTGAAAGGTCATTAATGTCGTGTATGGTCACTTGGGTGCCAGAATATATTAAGGAATTGTCGGGACTTAACTCAAGGGTTAGACATACATGATGACACCTTCCTATATACATTTTAGGTTATCCTACGTGTGTCAGTTACCTTTGGTGTTGTTTAGTATTCCTTGTTATGGTTTAGAATGCTTCTAGGATCTTCCTATGCTTTTCTTTATAATGGTTGTATACCTTTGATGTTTACATTCTTGTTGTATACCTATGTGTGTGGACATATTATTATCTCCTCAGCATGATAGGAGTGGACCTTTGGTTCCACGTGGTTGGGTGGTAGTGATTCTTATTACCATTGAGATCCGATGTTTGTCTTCATGCTTGGATGATCCTTGTTGCAGTTCTTTTTATATCTTCTTCATCTTCTAGAAACTTGTTCAGTTTCATGAGTTGTATACTTGTACCATATGTGTATATTGGTTACCATCCTTTTGGAGGATGTATTGTATTGTAATGTTATGTATTATTGCATACCCTGCGACATGTGCAGTGGATGTTGATTCAATTGTATATGTGGTCTTATTATATGAGATGTATATTATTGGATTCTGTTGATGTATCCTTTATGTTAGTTCTTTATAGTTGTTCTTATAGATTATTTTGTTTAATTAATCCTATATCAAGGAACCCTCGAGATTTGTAACGTTTGTTAAGTTGTACTAATGTGTATGTCATGTTGTCTCATGTGTTGCTTCCGCGTTGTTAACATTATTGTTTATAAACATTTTTTAATAAAAATATTCTGTTAACTTGGTTGCATTAGTTGGTTAGTTCTCCTGGGTTTCCTAGCGGGGCATTACACTTGGTATCAGAGCACATGTTTCTACACTGGGAGCTCTGAGAAAATTGTGTGCCCCTTAGTTGGTTAGTAATGCATGTTAGCACTCGTCCCCTTGTGTCTTTAGAGTCATTGTTCATGATCTCTTACTCTTGTGTGTGGTTCTTCCCACTTGATTTGGGAGTGATGTTTAGTCTTCGTTGCTATAGGTAGATACCTACTGAGGCTTGATTTGTGCTAGGATCTGTGATTGAAACTCTAGGGTCTCTAGTCTAATCAATGCTCATGAAGTTCGTAATAATCTATAAGAGTGTTTTTATAGTGAGCAGATGGCTTGATTCTTTTGGTTTTGTGTGGATTGTATGAAGACTTGGTGATGGTCATTTGACTAACTCATCTATTATAGCATGATAGTTGATGTGTGTTGTGTGTGATGTGTTGTGGCGATGGAGTCCTAGTTTGAAGAACTTGTTGATTGTTTTCTTTCTCTTTGAATGACTTGCGATTTCTCTTGAGTGGCCTATTTCTTAGCCCTATGAGTGTGTTGTTATTGATTGTGTATGATTAGATTTGCATGTTGTATCGAATTGACTTTAATTGAGTTATATGAGCTGTATTGTGTGAGTGTTGTAATCATATTTGAAAGAATATGATTGATTATGGAAATTAGAAAGTAAACTCTTGCTTGTTAAATACATTGTGCATTGTTAGAAAGATATATATATATATATATATATATATATATATATATATATATATCATTCAT
>MU228556.1:181416-199818 GCA_018584345.1 Thuja plicata | reverse complement strand
AAGTCGGCTCAAAATAACTTTTGAAACCCAAAAATTTTGAAGGAAAATTATTTTCTGCTATTTCAGGTGACCCAACTTCCGGAGACCATAAGTCATCACCAGTTGACTCGATTGACTATTATAACCCGATTTCGGAAATGCCACGAAGTTCTCTACAACGGCTTGATCATGCAAGCATCATTGAGCCCAAGATTCAACCTCATCCGGGGCCTCTAAAGCCTTCAAAACTGAGCTCGAAGTTTCTGTACCATGTTTTCAATACCGAAAATTTTCAATATCTTCAAAACTAGACCTGATCTAGCCATGAAACTTTACTGGCAAGCTGATATGACTGAGATGAACCTCCACATGCAAAATCAGAACATTCCGAGATCGTATGGCCAACTTACTAAAAATAGCAAGTTTCCATAAATAGCAGCTCTGCACAAGGTAGCCCTTATTGAAAAGAAAACAGAAATATTTTTGGGTGATGCAAGATTGCCCTTACACCCAGGATGCTCCTGCATCAAGGTTCAAGCTTGATTCTTAGTACCTTAGGTAGCCACAATTTTGACGATGATGACAAGGCTTAGATTTTTGAACTAGGTAGTGACTGTGGTAAGTTTACCTTGGTTAATTTAGGTACAATTTTTGAATACAATTGTTCTTGGGATAAGTGTGAAAGAAATCTCACAAGGGACAAAGAAACCTTATGAGAACAACACAATTTTAGATTTTATCTGTTTGGAAAAAGACTTTTACCTTTGAATGTGTAGGTTCTAAAAGTATTTTTCATAGGTTTTGTAACATTGAAGGAAAGTACAAGCAGTTCCTACCTTATCAGAATTGGCTTAGCCTTGAAATTCTTTCTCACAAACATAGGCACACACACGAGAGCTAATAAGAGTACGGTCATCACCAAGAATGCAATGTCTCCATTCATGATGTCATATTAGTCGACTCCAAATGCTCAAGGTGGCACAAATGTGTGAGTATCTTGGGGAGGTTACTATCCTCCTTGTACAAAGATTATCAAGATTTTGGAGGTGAATCAGGTGGCTTCTACTTTATGGAATCTAATAAGGGTCTCTGTTTGAGTACATCCTTTGTGTTTTCACAAGCATGATTGAGGCGTATATCCCCACAAAAAACCTTTGCACGAACAGTCACATAAATGTGATTGATGCCCTAAGGCGCTACTATGTGTTAGGTGAGAGCCCAGTATAAGCTCAAATGGTACCCGACTTCCAAGGCTTTAAACCCAAGGATAAAATTTGATTAACGTGAGTTTGAGTGGTGTGGTTTACACCTCATTCTTATTTGGGTCATTCTTGGGAGATTTTTACCTCAACCGACAGACCCATCTAAAGGATTAACTTGAAAAGCATGGATTGGCAATGAAAGGAGCCTAGATTTCTGATTTCCCCATAAGGGGAAAAGAACATACTCTCCTATCCAAATTTTTTTTCTCCCAAACACTCAAAACATGTGGTTAGTTCTCAAAGAAAGATTACTTTTTTAAGACAAATCAAACATGTCCAGGTTTCTGATCTTCCCAAAGGGAAGATAGCACAATCCCTTAATGCTTGATTTGACCCAAACAAGAAATTGCCTAGTTAATATATGTTCCTATATAAACACTATGAAGCATGATCATTTGGTTGATGTGAACTTAGGAAACCTATAAAACACAATGTGAGTAGTTTCAAATGATGTTTTGTTGGTTTCCAAAAATGATGGATTCACTTTTGGCTAAATGACAGGTATAATGGTGATGCACCACTTTATACCTCTGCAATTTTGGCTTAATCAAGCCAAGGCTCGTAGGCCTTTTTTCACTTTGAACTATCAAATTTTCTATGTCACACAACTGCGTACAAAAAGCTCCTCCCAAGGTGGTGAATGATCCTTGGAGGAAAACAACAAATCTCTTAATAATTTTTATTTTAAAACTTAACTAAACTGATAATCACTAAGATCCTAGTTGTAAGGTTTTGAAATAAATGATTTAATAATCTACAAACCACAAAGCATGAACCAATATAAAAATTTCCAAATAATGATTAGATCAGTGCCTTCTAAAAATTTGGGCTATAGAGTCAGAAAATTCTCAATCCTACGTACAATTAGAGACAGTTTTAAAAACTTACTTTTAATAAAGAAAGACTATCACTTCAAAGGCTTCCACTTGACTTATAATTCAAATCAACCTATATAGCTAATCTTATCACATTGAACTCAAATTAAGAGACTGATAGAAACAAGAGAAGATACATAGACCTTTCAATTGATATTTAAACTATATATATTAATTTTGAATTATGATACTCAGGGAATTCAACACAATGAAACACTCTATAAAGTAGAATATCTGAAAGACTAATTGAAAATATATAACTTATAACCACAAATAAAAAGAAGAGCACTTATCTTTATTGATATTGAAAAACTAGTACATTAAAGTTCATGTTGCAATTGTGATCAAATTCTATTATACAATGTGTTTCTCCTTTTATGATTACATTTTACACCACATATATATGAGGTTGAATATTTTTCATACCCCTTTAGGGTGAAAAGATGTCATTTTTCATTAAAATTTAGAAAACACTTTTGAGAAAAAACTAATTAACTAACTAACTAATAACTAACTATCTTTCAGATTTGTCTTTGGTAGAAAATCCAAATCAGATTGTACAAACTTAAGAGTTTTACTGGAGATAAAAAATTTGATTTTCCAAACTAGGTCTTTTTTAGATTTTTAATATTTGATCATTTTCATTCTCTGTTAACATCATCCATACAGAAGGTTGAAATTCCAGCATCTCTAAAACCTTCGCTTGCAGAATTTTGATTGTTCCTATCACAGAGCTTCCTTCCCTAATCCCTCAACTTTTAATTGAAAATTAATATGTTGTTTTATCCAATTTCATGTACATCATATCATCAATATTGGGCATGGAGTTTAGGATGCAATTTTTAGAGTTTTATCACTATATAGGAATCCAAATTTTTCCAAAAAAATAGAGCTTCAAGAGGCTCTTTCTAGGGACGTATGCTCCATGTGAGCATAGAAAGATGCCAGTTATCTCTAGAGAAGCAGACCATTAGTTAACTATCCTCTTCATAAAATATTTGTCTGAACTTAATTTGGTGGCCCCTGGCCCCCAAAATTAATATTATTCTTTTCCTCTGTCAAAGATCTGATTCTAATCATGTAATACTTTGAATCTCCTAAAAATTACATTATATCATTCCTTTTCCTTATCAACTAGAATATTTGAAAATAGACAAGTTTCAAAATTATTCAATCCCAACATCTGATCCTTTGTTGTATCTCATGCATCATCCTTATGGACCATATTCATTGGTTTTACTTTATCAACACAATCAATGGCTTTTGATTTATGTTTTTCCTCTGAGATATAATCAGGCGCACTGTGTTCTTTGTTGGATGGAGGATACCTATTCATATGATCATTCATATAAATATCTAAACTAAGTTCTCTTGCTTGGATATTTCCTTGCACAAAATCTGCCCCATTTCCATTCTCCAAATATTGTTTCTCTTTACATAAATTTTTTGAAGATAGCTCATATTCAAGAACTATCTTCTTATCAGAAATTTGATTACATAGGACACTCTGATAATTTTCAGAACTAATCTTCAACACATTTTCATCATTATGTATGTTCGATTCTATCTCATTTTCACATGTCTGAGATAAATTTTTCTCAAAGGATGAAATGATGCACATCTCATTTTCTGCATACACTTCCCCATACATATTCTGAGATTCATCATCCACAAAATGATTACTAGGCCCATTATTTTTATCATGATGATGATGGACTTGATTGCATAGAAAATATTCTTCAACTGATGGATTCAAGGGCATAGACATATCTTCCTCTACTTCCTCTTAAAAAAATGGATTCAGGAACATAGAGAACTCAAGCACATCTTCCTTTGCTTCCTCTTCAAATAATGAATTCAGGAACATAGCGAGATTGGGCATATCTTCACGAGAGATTTCATCTAAAAATTCTTCTTATTTATATGTTATATGTTGTTCTATTTCATCTCCTCTCTTTGATTCTTGGAAGTTATCATCTCCTTCATCTAGTACTCTCTGAATATATACAGATCCATCAACTCTCTTATCATGGTGCATTGAGAAATAAAATTGACCACTCTTCTCAACATGTTTTTGATATTCCATGTCTAGTAAATATGAGATTTCTTCTGTACTGAGAAGATCTTCTTCCTCATCATCATGGTTATTGATGCATGTTTCCATGAAAATCTCACTACATACAGATTCTTCTTCAATCTGATCTAAATTTTTCTCCTCCATGTCATCACAAGTACTATTATGGTTCTCAAGAATGGATGCTTCTTTATCTTCTGTATGACTAGTGCACTCATCTTCCTTGCCAAGATAATCATCAAGCATAAGGCCTTGTTCAATATGAGCATAAGCCTCACTTTTTCTATCTTCCTCATCTTCTTCTAATATATGTGCAAGGAACTTTATAGAAGGATGATGTGATGTGATACCCAAATCACGCATTTTATTTATTAATTCCTTGTGTAGAGGCCTAATGTCTGAAGGTATCTCTCAAATAATTCTCACCATTCTCATTAGAAAGTGTACAGAAGACTCCCCTTGGAATCTCTCCAAGCTCCAAAAGACATTAAGTGGAGACATTATAGGATCCTCTTCCATGTTGCAACTTTGGTCTTCATACTATTCATAACACATGTTATCTTCTTCACCACTGAAATTATGAAACATATCAAGAAAACATTGGTCAAACTGTCTCCATGATGAGATACATTGTGTGGGTAGTGATTCATATTTTTTTTGTGCATAGTCCCTTAAATTCCTGCTAAATAATCTCATCACCTGATATTCTGCATAGATCTCACAATCTTCTGTAAATATGTAAAATGCATCCAAGTGTTGTAGTGCTGATTCATCCCATTCTCCATGGAACCTTGGTAGAAGATGTGAAATTTTGGGGGATAACTTATTTGGGATGCACTGAAATCTCCTAAGATCCAATGGCCTGATGCCATCTAGAATAAATGGTCTTCTTTGAAATGGTTGAAACATCCTGAAACAAAATTGTCTCCCTTTTCAAAGAAGAAAACTATCACCTCTTTCTGAGTCTTCTCCCACAGTAGAGTCATTGACTGAAAAGTTTTACCGAATAGAGTCGCCACCTCTTTCAAGGAAAATAATGATTTTCTGGTCTTTTGTATTCTTCCTTCCATTAGAGTGTACTTTCAAACAAAACTGGTATAACTATTGTCTGATCTGCTAAATCTAAAATTCCAGGTAACTTCACAATACTTATTGTGAGCAACTCTCCCCAGTAAAGTCACCAATTTGTTGGTACCCAAAAATGATGGATTCGCTTTTGGCCAACTGACAGGTATAATGGTGATGCACCACTTGATACCTCTACTATTTTGGCTTAATCAAGCCAAGGCTGGTAGGCCTGATTTCACTTTGAACTATCAAATTTTCTATCTCACAACTGCATACACAAAGCTCCTACCAAGGTGGTGAATGATCCTTGGAGGAAAACAATGAATCTTTGGATAATTTTTATTTTAAAACTTAACTAAACTAATAATCACTAAGATCCTAGTTGTAAGGTTTTGAAATAAATGATTTAATAATCTACAAACTACAAAGCATGAACCAATATAACAATTTCCAAATAATGATTAGATCATTGCCTTCTAAAAATTTGGGCTATAGAGTCAGAAAATTCTCAATCCTACGTACAATCGGAGACAGTTTTAAAAACTTACTTTTAATAAAGAAAGACTATCACTTCAAAGGCTTCCACTTGACTTATAATTCAAATCAATCTATACAACTAATCTTATCAAATTTAACTCAAATTAAGAGACCAATAAAAAGAAGAGAAGATCCGCAGATCTTTCAATTGATATTTAAACTGTGTATATTAATTTTGAATTATGATACTCAAGGAATTCAACACAATGAAACACTCTATAAAATAGAATATCCAAAAGACTAATTGAAAACATATAACTTATAACCAAAAATAAAAAGAAGAGCACTTATCTTTATTGATATTGAAAAACTAGTACATTAAAGTTCATGTTGTAATTGTGATCAAATTCTATTATACAATGTGTTTCTCCTTTTATGATTACATTTTACACCACATATATATGTGGTTGAATAGTTTTCATACCCCTTTAGGGTGAAAAGACATCATTTTTCATTAAAATTTAGAAAACACTTTTGAGAAAAAACTAATCAACTAACTAACTAATAAATACCTATCTTTCAGATTTGGCTTTGGTCAAAAATCCAAATCAGATTGTACAAACTTAAGATTTTTACTAGAGATAGGAAATTTGATTTTTCGACCTGGGTCTATTTTGATTTTCAATATTTGATCATTTTCATTCTCTGTCAACATCATCTTTATAGAAGGTCTAAATTCCAGCATCTCTAAAACCTTCGCTTGCAGAATTTTGATTGTTCCTGTCACAGAGCTTCCTTCCCTAATCCCTCAACTTTTAATTGAAAAGTAATATGTTTTTTTATCCTATTTCATGTACTTCATCATATCATCAATTATTGGGCATGAAGTTTATGATGCAATTTTTAGAGTTTTATCAGTATATAGGAATCCAAATTTTGCCAAAAATTTAGAGCTCCAACATCTTCTTTGACCAGCGGGCTACAAGGAGATCAGTTAGTAGTTTCTAAAGTATCTTGGTCTTTAAAAAGCATTCCAAATAAAAAAAAATCGCCCAAAAAGAGTTGTTAGTGGTTAAAAAGTTATACAAACTGGGTGCAGACTCTGATTACAAGAAGAGACAATGATTTAATTAGCAACACTAATGGTAGGATTAGCAGAAATAAGATAGAAATAAAAAACTAATATAATGCCTATGGAGATGCCAGTTCAGGGTGGAGATGCCAAATGGAGGTTCAAGAAGAATCAACATATGTGCAGACGTTGATTTAACCTACAAACACAAAAAGGCCCAAAATAAGCAAAGTTTTATCTTATGCCAGTAGGTGTCTGATAGAATCCCGAATGTTAGAATACCCAAAATTGTTAGAAAAAAGGTTACTTCTAGTGCTTTTATGATGAAAGGTTGATGAGGAATGATTTTTATAATAGGAACCCTTAGAAAAGTCACCATCTACTAAAAAACAAAATGTAAAAGTGTTAAAACACACGAAAAGCTTCAAAAACCCTACAAACAACAAGATGCTAGTCTCAAAATTTATCAAAAATATCTCTATGTAGAGACACCAGTTCAGGGAAAAGATGCCAGTTCAGTTGTAGAAATTAAAAAATGATAAATGATGCAGACGCTGATTTAACAGGTTTCTACACAGAGGCCTCTACACAAAACAGAGACTCTGATTCGTGAACTCAATGTGTTTTTAAGGAAAATGATGGAAATTTTTATAAATTTAAGGGATGCGGGCCCCACTGGGCGTGCCAAAATGTGTATGGGGAAATATTTAATCTATTGGGATCAAGCTTAAACATGAAAACATTAGTGGATTAACAAATATAAAAGATTAAAAGCATGAATAAACTTTAAACAATAAGAAATCATCCATAACATCAAATTGAGCTAAAAACAAGTAGCACCCTATTAAGACTTGTTTAATTTTCTATCTTTTGGAGATGTGGGTGTTATCTCTCTCAAAAACACAAAATGTATAATCTCCAATTGATTTTCTTGCTTGATTGTGGATGCAACTACAAATGCAAAATCTAATGGATGAAGGAAGGACTCAAGAACTAGTTTGAGACAACAAGTCTCAAGCTTCCTATAATGAATATTTAAGCTAAGATGAGATTAAATGAAATATTTAAACCAGATTCATTCACCAATTATCCTCACATGTGATATCTAATAAATTGAGATTTGAAAACATAAAAACAACTATGGAATTCTAGAGCTATTATAACATGATAACAATGCAAAAATGGGAGATGACTTGCAAGGAAAAGGCCCCCTATTTATAGAATTTTGGAGGGAAGGAAAGGGCTTGGATGAGGTGGCACCTATGTGGCATCCACATAGGAGCCACATAAGGGACACATAGGCTAGAGGAGATGGTTGCAAAAAGTCAACAAAGAGCCTTTAAGGCATTGTGAGGCTCAGGGTTGCTCACACATGTGTGAGAAACCTTGGGGAAATGTGTGGGGGACAAGAAGGTGGTTGCATTTGAGGAATTTGGGTGGATTCCTTGGGATGGGTTGCTTAGACATGTGTGAGCAATCCATTAGCACTAAATAGGTTAGGAGTCAAATTTTAAGTGTGATTAGTGGATAGTTAAGCAAGAAGGTAGGTTTAGCAAGTGGGATGGTAGGAGTAGGGTAGGTTTCTAGGTTGGGTTTAGATTTATATTCAAATTAGACTTGAATCAATCATAGTTTAGAAGAATTAGGAGTGTGGGGGAATTTTAATAAATATGAATTTCTTAAAAAGGGGTTTAGTGAGGCAAATGTATTGAATTGAAATAGATTGGGATATTATTACATTTAAATACTAAAATATAAAACTATTTAATTAACTAAATTGAATAGTTAGATGAATATAAATAATTTATTTATTTTTTTTATTTTTTTTAGACAAGCTCTGCCTAGGGGGCAATACCCGATATATTGCATAAAAAGAAATTACATAAGAAGCAAACACTAAAGCCAGTAGAGCTCAGTGGTATATATACATTATACCCTGGCCTATTACAAGCACCCTAGCTATTATCTCTTCAGGAAAGACATTCCCATTTTCCTAAACAAAGGCTTCAAACTTTTCCAAGTCATATGCCTTCACATCAACTTTGAAAAATGACCATGATTTCTTCGTCAATGTCTTTTTTCCTTCAGCCTCCAACACAAAGTATCCAAGCAAACCGCCGCTTGAAAGTTGCTTGTCAATGTTGTACATCATTGTTGTTGCTTCCACATAGATGTCCTCCACTACAAGCCTCCGCACTAAACCGATTGCATGGAGGGGGTGATTGAAGATCTATACAAAAGGTTGAAATAGATCTATAATCAGTCGCCTATCATGTATATGGTTGTCAGCCCAATAGTCACCTCCCAACATCGAGATCATAGTGACTTTCTCCTACTCATTAGCCCGGCTTAAGAGTTTTACAATCTTCTCTTCAGGTGTTTCTGTTAGCGTCTCCACCTTACCACATTTGCAAGAGATGCCCATATAGTTTTCCATTTTCGTGTGGATACTCTTGAGTGTAGAGGGATTTAAATAGTGGATGTTTCCCTCCAAGGATGGGTCATTTAAAGAGGCCAATGACTAATTCCCATGGCCTGGCTCGTGAATGTTCGACAATGTCTGCAAGGAGGACTCCGCAAACTTCATGCGCTGAGAAAAACATCTCATGCACTCTGCCAACTCCAGCAAGAATCCACTTGCTATCCAATTCCTATCCTTGTGATGGATTCTCGGTTGGAAGATAGAATATGTTGTAGATCTTCTAGAAATATGTCAGCTTGGCCATAGTCCAAATTTGACGTTTCATCAATCCCAAGATTTTCTAGATAGTCAGCCACTTTTTTACCTTCATGGTATACATGTTGCATTTGAAAGTTTCCCAAAGCCTGCAAATGATCATTTACTTTGGGGAGATAGTTAGCCAACCACCAATTGTGGAACTCCAATTGTGCGATGTTGTTGATGATGATTTGAGAGTCTCCTTTGATGATGATTTTTCCTATGCCATTTCTAACACACCAACTTAGTCCAGCCTCCATAGCTGCTATTTCGGCCACATTGTTGGTGGTATATCCCATACTCCTAGCAATGCCTCTCAGAATTTCCCCCCTATCATTCCTGATGATAGCTCCTATACCACTCTTGCCTAGATTACCCTTGCTAGCACTGTCAAAATTCAGTTTGACCCATCCATATAGGGGAGCCTACCAATATGTATACAGCCTTTTTGCCTTCTTATTTTTGAAAGAGTGGTCTCCCTGATGTTTGATCAGCCACCCCTTAGCCATATCCGAGTCCCACTTGTTCAAGTACATGTAATTTAATCCCTTAATTTTTCTATTTACTACTTCTTTGATCGCACCTTGGATTTTATCCTTGAGTTGATTTACCTCCAACGCTATCTCCCTAAAAATACTTCTATTTTTTTCCTTCCACACTTTCCAGACTAGCATAGAGGGACACACTATCTAGAAAAGGCCCCACTTGGAATGAATAATGTCAGTGGGCCAAGAGGATAGGAAATCTTTGAGAGACTCATTTCTAACTATGGACTAATGCATCCTATCTAACAGCCAATCCCAACCCTCTTTAGCTATAGGGCACCAGAGAAGAAGGTGATCTACCAATTCTTCTGCCTGTCTGCACATGAGGCACCAATTAGGTCCTGCAATCCCTATTGTCTTCAATATATTACCTGTTAACATTTTTCCATGAAGGGAAACCCAAAGGAAGGCCCCTTCCTTTAGGAGTGGCCATCTACCCCAACACAGTTTGGAAGGCCAGTAGTCACAATCATGCTTCTGCCTAAGGAATTCCTAGCCAAGGTTGACCTTGTAGCTTCCTAATTTTGATGCGCTCCAAACCAGAGAGTCTTCCTTATACGACTGGACTACAATTTTTTTATTTAACATCTCATGAAGAAGAACAGTGTTGGGAGAGGAAGAATCACCAACCAACTTCCAGCTAGCCTTTGCAGAAGAAGGGGAGGGGAAATGTATGTAGTCTACCACCCTACTGCCAACCAATTCTTCCAACCGATTCACCCATTCCTTATCTGGAAAGAAACTTTCTAATGGTCTATCCCCATGTTATGAGTCTCTCCAAAACAAAGCTCTCTGCCTGCTACCAATTTTCCATGTGAGATGCTCAGTAATGATTTGCTGACTATCCCAAATGAGTCTCTAGAAAGGGGATCCTATAAGGGTGTTTTCCACAGTCAAAATTCTATCCAGGTCCTGGGAATCAAGATAGTTTGCATTCATAATTTTACACCAGGGTCTATGCAGGGATTTGTACATTAGCCATGCCAATTTGGCACCCAACACTAGATTCTAAAAATTCATGCTCCTCAGGCCTGCACCTCCTTCATCCTTGGCCAAACATGATGTCTCCCAATTAATGAGATGTATTCTTTTATCTATTTTCAAACCTTCCCATAGAAATTGTTTGAATAAACTATCAAGTGATGAGGAAGCTCCATTGTATAACCTGTAAACTAACATATAATAGTTTGGAATCGCCGATAGGACTGATTTAATCATAAGAATCCTTCCTGCCTGAGAAAGCCACTTGTTCTTCCAAGAGTTAGTCTTCATGCAAAATTTGTCAATGATACCTTCCCAGAACTTATTATCAACTTGACCCACATACAGAGGGACTCCAAGGTACGTCATCGGGAACTCTCCTTGTTCAAATTACAAAACTTTAGAGATTGATTTTCTAATCTGTCTGTTGGTGTTAAGGAAGTAAATCCTTGATTTAGTCTTGCTCATAACTTGCCCCGAGGCCCTTTCATAAGCATCCAATACTGATTTAATTATTTTGGCCTCTAGGACCGAAGCTTCCCCAAACAGAATTGCATCGTCTGCAAACTGTGAGTGAGAAATGGTTTCCAACTCCTCATGGATGGAAATCCCATGCCAATTGCCGCTCTTGGTGTGGAATTTAATGGTCCTTCCCAAATATTCTACCATCAACACGAATAAACAAGGAGAAATAGGATCACCTTGTCTTAACCCGTTAGTAGCTTGGAAGAAGCCTGATACCAAGCCATTAACAAAAATGGAGAAATGCATAGAAGATAGGCAATAAAGGATACATTTAAGCCAATCCTTACCAAAGCTTTAATGAGTAAGAGTATTGATGAGAAAAGACCAGAAAACTCTGTCATAAGTCTTGCTGACATCAAGTTTAATGATCATACCTATAATTTTATCCTTGTGTAGACTATGTATAGTTTCTCCTGCCAAGATAATGTTATCCACAATCTCCCATCCTAGAACAAAACCATGTTTCTCTGCCGATATGAACCTGTTGAGAATTGGTTTTAATCTATTGGCCATTGCCTTGGATATGATTTTATATATAGAATTTCATAACGCGATAGGCCAGAAGTCATCCATTGTTAGACACTCAAACTTTTTGGGAATCAATGCAATCACAGTATTGTTCATTTCTTTCACAAACTGGACTTTGACTCGGAAAGACTCCACCACTTTGAGAATATCGTCTCCCATAAATGCCTAGCATTTTTGAAAAAAATTAGAAGGGAAACCATCCGAACTTGCAGATTTAAAAGGGGGGTTGTCAAAAGTAGCTCTTTTGATTTCCTTTAAGGAATAAGGCCGCATCAATCTAATGTTGTCCTCCTCAAAAAATTCTTTCTTAATGACATCTAGGAATGTTGGAGCATATGGGTTCAAGAAATCATTAGTCCTGCCAAGAATAGATTTGAAATGAAAAACAGTTGTCTCCTCAATGTCTGTTGGCTTGTCCAACCTAGTACCAAATTCATCTTGGATACAGTTAATCCTATTGTGTGATATTTTAGCCTTAAATGAAGCATGGAAAAATCTAGAATTCTGGTTTCCGTCACTAATCCAGATTTCCCTAGAATTATCTCTCCAATAAACTTCCTCTCTTTTCAAGAGATCAGATAATTCACTTTTTAGCAATTTTTCTTTCTCAAAATCTGAATTAGACATTCCAGTAGCAATCACCAATTTGTTAAGATCCTCAAGCTCTTGCTCCACCCTAATCTTTTCAGTGAAGATGTTCTTAAAGGAGATCTTGTTCCATTCCTTGATTCTAGATTTAACTTCTTTAAGTTTGTTGACAAATACAAAACTAGGGGTGCCCTTAAAATGATTACTGGCTCTCCACCATGCCTCTAGATTGGGAAGAAAGTCCTTATCTCTCCACCACATGTTTTGAAAATGGAAGCAACCTCTAAATATATGAATGTCAGAGAGGAAACAAAGTTGAATAGGAAAATGATATGAAAGAGACTGGGGAAGGATGTTGGACTCCATATTGAATGTGGAGTCGAGCCAGAAAGAGCCTACCAAAAAGCGGTCCAGTCTTTTAGATATTCTGGTGAAGTTGGCCCGCCTGTTGGTCCATGTATACATACCATTGCTCGGTACCACATCTAACAGATTAATACTCTGAAAAAACTCCCTAAAATCTTCCATGACTCTATTCATCCTTCTGATACCTCCTGACTTTTCCTCTAACTCCAAAATGGCATTGAAATCACCTACAATAATGACCTGATTGCTATCGATTGAAGAAAGTTTAGATCTCAACTCTAACCAAAGCTTCAATTTTTCCTCTATTTTGATCAGACCATACACATTGATTAAAGGAAAGGAGATGTTGTCTTTAATACTTTCCACCATTCCAAATATCCAATGTGCATACTTCTCTAAAGCCGACATCTTAATACATAAAGGGTTCCAAAGGAGGCCAATTTCGCCACCTGAGCCTTTAGCTTCCTGAAAAAAACTTTCCCAACTATTACAGGAAAAAATAAAACTAAGAGCTTTGTCAATACAAAGTTTCATCTCTAGAAGTAAAACAATGTCACTCTCTATTTTAACCAACGCTCTCTTAATCAAGCATTGTTTGTCAGGGGTCGATAGACCCCTGACATTCGAAGAAGTGATCCTCATTTGTCACCAAGGGAGATCCTTGCTCCCTTGGATTTCTACATGAAATCAAAGACATTGAAAATTCCTTTTTTGTTCACCCTATCTTCGTGCTTCTTTCTGTTTGTAAGTCAGCCCCTTCTGCCTTTGGTTTTACCCAGAAGAATGTTTGCAGACTGACTAACACACCTAGGTTCAACATTGACCAGTTCATCTTCCCTGTCATAGTCTATCTCGGAATCTAACTAGGAATGTTGTATAGAAGGAATAATCTCCATAGAAACATGCTCTTCTTGATTCAATACCTGCAGGGGTGATGAGCATTCCCCCTCCTCCTTTTCAACAATACTGGATTGAGACTGGTTGAACTTTGGCGATTGGTCCTTGGGCCGAGAAACGGTTATGGGAACCATTTTTTGAGTGTTGTCTTTTTTCCACCATACTTTGGAAGGAACCTTGGGAATCTTGTGTTGGAAAGTTGACTTCCTAAGGAAGCATGGCTTATCTTGTGTTTTCAATCATGGCAACAAATTCATACTAAGTTTCTGTCAAAGATAACTTAGGAGATAAAATGACTAAGTACAGAATACATAGTAGTCAGACAGATACAGTGATCAACACATCAGCGCATGTGCTAGAAAGCACACCAGAGCATGCGTGCTTAGGTATATACTCCATGATATATATACATGCTATATCTAAATGTGCAAGGTATGGATCATCAGTACAGAAAAGATACAGTCAGATTAGTACACTGTAGTCCAGGAAACAATCCAAAATACATAGCACGGAAGCTGACTACTGTTTTGGTCAGCGTGTATTATTTTGTGATGCTAAGGCTATGTGCCTTTAGTTATAAGTTTTTTATGATGTAATTAATGTTGTTGTAAACATGCTTGAGCCAACTTGTTCAGAAGCATTGTATATTTTGTTAAGAGGCTGACTAAGTGTTATGTTTTGGGTCACGCCTATTCGTTTGTAAAGATATAAGTATGTAATGTATTGTTATGTTACAGCGTGAAAGAGAAGTCGATTATTGTGTAAGAAGAAGTTATAGAGGGACAGTATAATGAAGTCAGAAGATGATATAGCTCTTTGAAGGAGTAAGAGAATCCACGCATACACGAAACTGATCAGACAACAGTGTGACTACAGCAGTTCATTTTTGATATAGTGCATATCAATATTCAGAGGGTTGTAGCCTTCATATTATTTGGGCAGTGAGCCTAGGTAGTGAGCCATCCACCCCTAACAAGGTTTTTGTTAAAGACTCCTAATGGGGTCTGACCTTTAACTAGGTCATTGTACTCAAATTGTAAAGACTGCTTCTAACAGGGAAAAGGAACTTTAACAGGTTCATTATACCTAGTACAATATTTTGTTGGTGCTAATCCCCACCAGAGTTTCCCTCTGATCAAGGTTCTCCATAATCATATCATGTGTTATGTGTTCTTGTGTTATGTTTCTTTGGATGCACATTTGATATATGTTTAATTGGATGAAATATAATTAATTGATAAACACTGATTCACCCCCCGCTCTTAGTGTTTCTAACAATTGATATCAGATATCTGGTCCTCTAAAAGAAAGTTTAACCACTTGAGGAGATCATGGACTCAGCCAAAGAAAAAAATTTGAAAAATAATCTAGAAGAAACTCTTGAAGATCTTGACAGATCTGAGAAGGAAAATGAAGAACTAAGATTGAAAAATGATGGCTCTCAAATACTTATTAAAAGGCTAAGAAAAGATCTGAAAGATTGTTCTACAAGTGATCTAGGACAAATGGTCAAAAAGCTTAATGAAGAGAATAAATATCTAAAGGATAAACTTGAAGATCAGGAGGAACAACTTACAGATAGCCAGAACACCATTGAAGACAAGATCAAAGAAAGCAAACAATTGGAAGATGAACTTTTGCAGGCAAACATGAAAGTCTTGGAATTGGAAAACATGAAGAAGAAGTTAGAAACTGAATTAACAGAAGAAAAGGATAAGATTGATAAAATCCACACAAGTTCTGATTTGTTTCAATCTCAACTCAATGCACAAAGAAAAAAGGGGAACACTACTGGTCTTGGATTTAGTATAGCACAAGATGAAACAAAATCATCACAAGAGAAAGAAAAAACACTTGAAGCGTCTTCAGAAGCTAAGAAAGTTGAAGATACTACAGAGGTTATATCTAAACCACCTAAAAGGGAAATAAGACAAGTTAACAGAAATTTTTATGCATGCAATAGACATGGGCATTTGGCAATAGATTGCAAAGAGGTAAGACCTTTTAATGGTTATTGTTTCTCTTGTAATAATTTTGGTCATAGGGCTATACATTGCAGAACTCAGTCACAGCAAAATCAAAGAAGAATGAATCAAAACAATTAGAGAAATCAACCTCAAAAGAACTTGCAGAACACTACATGTCAGATATGCAACTACAATGGACACACAGCAAAGCAATGCAGCATGATGAATAAAAACATCAAACCTCCTATAATTTATCACACATGTGGAAAGGCTGGAGATATCACAAAGTTTTGTAGATCCAAAACTCAGAAGCAAGATGAACCTAAAAAGTCTCTATTTGAAGAGAAAGGGGAAGTCAATTTTGTCAAAGCAAATGAAGATTCAAGCAAAGTTTGGGTTGAAGTAAAGAAGGACAAAGATGTTGACAAAGTAGTTGATGCATCCATAGTGGACGCACCCTCTACTTCTACTTGAATAGACCTTCTTGGTCTTAGGGGGAGCTATTCTAGCTCAGAACCCCTGCGTGGTTGGTGTACTCACTTCAGAGTATGCACCTTTGGATTCATGGTTAAAAGCTCAAATTACATCTATATGCATTCATGCATTATCTGAAATGCATCGGGATCAAAGTTTGAAAATCTCTATGTATGGTTGCAAGTATTAAATGCGACAGATTGTATAAAAAGGGATTCATATTTGATCATTCTCACATTTACATTTGAAGAGAAAGAAATTGAAGAACATGGGAGCACTAAGACATTCAGGCACGAAGGCATAGCAATTTAAAAGTTGGAACGAATGGTTAATCAGTTTGAAATGAAGCCCTAGCCGTCGCGCTGTTTCAAAATTTCATGGAAACCCTATTTAAACAATCACCAAGTAAGTAATGGTGACCCCAGTTGTATTTGATGTAGCAGAAAGGAAGAGATTCATATTTAAGAAGCATCTATTCAAGTCTCTATTGGATGATGTGGAAGGAGCTTTCTCTAAAACCCCAATTGGCATTGTTCACGTGGAAGATATCTGTGCATACATATACTAAAAGAAGGAATCACTAAGAGATGATAATATAGCTTCTCACATGGAATCAATGCTAAATAAGGACTTCACATTCAAAGATGAGTTCGCGCACCTACAAGATAACCCTATTATTGAGTATTCAAATGCGCATGAGTTTGAAGAACTAGAATGGGTAGAAATCTTGTTGAGAAAAATTCATGATGATCTATTTTGGATTGGTGATGTCCCTTTCCATATCACCGTAGACCTAATCCATCAGTTGACTAGACTTCCAATGACTGGACCAGTATTTCCCACTAGAAAAGATGTTAAGAAGCAGATTGAGAAATTTTGTTTGTCAAGAAGTGATAGGCGTGGTATGACAGTAGACCCCATTAAGGAGGATGACATCAAACTCATGACAATGATACTTGGTTACGAGTTCCAGCAAGCAAGTAGGTTGAATAGTGTATCTACAAAAATAGTCCTTGTAGCAATCAGAATAATAAAGGATAACACCCAGTACAACCTTTGTGAGATCTTGCGCGATCAGTTGATTGAGAATATCAGAATCATCAAACATGATAGAAGAAAAACATTCAGGTTTGGATCTCTGATCATCTATTTGTATCACCATATAGTAGGAAAGGTTGTAGACCTCTATCTAGACAAAGGAAAACCTACAATGACTCAAATATCTCTTAAAGCCACAGTATAAAGCAGTGCAAGAGATAAAATGGATATGGACATAAAGATATTCAGGGTTAAAATGCAGAGCAGGGTCAGACTATTTGAGAAGATAGTTGACAAGTACAGGGATACAATTTGTTTTATGGTAGAAATAGATTGCACATGCATGGAGGCTGTTGAGCTTAGAACTAAGTGGATTCATCCACTAGGATATGAAGTTGAAGACCATGTGCTAGAGGGATATGCTCAGGTCTTATTCTCAGCACCTATAGACCCTTATGAACCTAGATGGGGAACATACAGAGAAAAGAATGATGAAGTGGATATTGAACTAAAACTTGCTGTTAATAAAAGAAAAGCATCCAGAACCACATCTAACATACTAAAAGATCATGGAGTCACTCAAGAAGATTTGAATATGGAAAAAGAAGCCAAATTTGCTAAAGTTAAGATTGAGAAGACTGATGAATCTCAGAAGAAGAAATAGAATAAAAATGAGGAAAGTACATCTACGCCTGCTACCACCATTGACTTGGATACATCTCCACCTTTTGTTCCTAGAAAAAAACCAGAGGAAGGAAGCAAGCTGCCATAGGTCATCCATCTTCAAGAACCACAAGGAGCACTATAAAGAATACACAAGCACCTCCCGAGGTAGGTTTGAGACCAAGATTGAACATATTGAAGAATAGGATTATAAATGAAGGTAGATTGGATACACTTTCAAAGGTCTATGAAAAATATAAAGAAGTTGATAAGATAGAGATACATTACATGGTCATATCTCATA
>MU228556.1:168696-180829 GCA_018584345.1 Thuja plicata | reverse complement strand
TCAAGTTGATGAGTCACCAGTTAAAGAGGTACATATCAAAAGTGAATGTGTAGACACAAGTCAGAATACTATTCTATCACCATCCACCTCATTGTTGTCAAGGTTAACTCCTGATTCAGCAAGTTTTTACACATGGGAAGAAGAAGACCTCATTAATATTAGCATCCTTGCCATGGAAAAGGCAAAGGAGAAACATGTGATGAGGAACCAATGCTTTTTTGAATCAATAAACATTCTAAATGAGTCAGTTCATGCTGATAAGAAAGTTGCAAAAGTTCAAACTGTTGAACATGTGGATAGTGTACTAACAAACTTCAAGTCACACTTCACCAGCTTAGTAGAGATAGCTACTAAGATTGTAGAAGATTAGTGTAAGAATGAAAGATTGAATGAAGTGGTGAAGAAATTTACCTTGGATCTAAACTCTCTGAAGATTGGATAGTCTATATTGAAAGGGCTTTTAGAAAAAGGAAAGAAAGTCATAGCAAACTGCATGGATAGAGTGAAGCTCACCTCCGAGCACACTAAAAAGATAGCTGAAGTAGAGGAAATGGTGGAAAACATAAGAAAATCTATTGAGAATTCCATGCAAGACATGAACATATGCAATAATGTCTACCAAGGAAAACTGGACAAAATTGAGAAGGCAAAGCTAGAAATTTGCAAAATAAGAGTTAGACAAACTCAGTTGAGAAATGCACTTGCGCCTTCACTAGCAGTCCTAAATGAGAACATCAAATAGATATATGACACAATGCAGAATTATGATCAAGGTCCTTTCTTGGATCTAGTGAAAATGGAGAAGTTAACATATGATTTATGCGCGCACCTCCAAACAGTTGATGCAATGAAAGCATTCTGGCAAAAAGAGATTCAGTCTCTTCAAGTTGTGTACCCGGATGTATATATGGAGTAAGTATGAAGACTTACAGTTTTTTTCACACCTTTGTCATTCATGTCAAAGGGGGAGTAGTAAAAAATGTGTATATGTAGAGTAGTATATATGTATATATCATTAAGTTATGATATACAATCATTTTTGAATGAAGTCATTTTGAGTAACTTAGCCACATTCCTTTGTTGCCATAAATGACAAAGGGGGAAATTGTTGGAAATTTGACTTCCTGAGGAAGCATAGATTATCTTGTGTTTTCAATCATGGAAACAAAGTCATACTAATTTTCTGTCAAAGATAACTTAGGAGATAAAATGACTAAGTACATAATACAGAGCAGTCAGACAGATACAGTGATCAGCAAATCAGTGCACGTGCTAGAAAGCACACCAGAGCATGTGTGATTAGGTATATACTCCATGATATATATATAAATGCTATATCCAAATGTGTAAGGTATAGATCATTAGTATGAAAAAGATACAGTCAGATTAGTACACTGCAGTCCAAGAAACAGTCTAGAATACAGAGCACAGAAGTCGACTACTGTTTTGGTCAGCATGTATTAATTTGTGATGCTAAGGCTATGCGCCTTTAGTTAATATTTGTTATGATGTAATTAATGTTGTTGTAAACACGCTTGAGCTAACTTGTTCGGAAGCATTGTATATTTTGTTAAGAGGCCGACTAAGTGTTATGTTTTGGGTTGCACCTATTCATTTGTAAAGATATAAGTATGTAATGTATTGTTATGTTACAGCGTGAAAGAGAAGTCAATTATTGTGTAAGAAGAAGTTATAGAGGGACAGTATAATGAAGTCAAAAGATGATATATCTCTTTGAAGGAGTAAGAGCATCCACGCATACACGAAACTGACCAGACAACAGTGTCACTACAACAGTTCATTTTTGATATAGTGCATATCAACATTCAAAGGGTTGTAGCCTTCATATTATTTGGGTAGTGAGCCTAGGCAATGAGCCATCCACCCCTAACAGGGTTTTTTTTAAAGACTCCTAGCAGGGTCTGACCTTTAACCAGGTCATTGTACTCAAATTGTAAAGACTGCTTCTAACGTGGCAAAGGAACTTTAACAGGTTCATTATACCTAGTACAATATTTTGTGGGTACTAATCCCCACCGGAGTTTTCCTCTGATCAAGGTTCTCTGTAATCATATCATGTGTTATGTGTTCTTGTGTTATGTTTCTTTGGATGCACATTTGATATATGTTTAATTGGCTGAAATATAATTAATTGATAAACATTGATTCACGCCCCCCTATCAGTGTTTCTAACATCTTGCAGATAGCCACTCTGTGATCCTTGGAGCCACATCTCAACCACCCTAAAGGGGGAGATTCAACTTCCACTTGTTGCTTCCAGACTAATTCCCCCACTTTCAGATTGATGAAGGCCAGAACTATTTGCACCGCAATGATCTTAATCCTAGCGTATAGGTAAGAGTCATTTTCTACGATAGATTCATCCACTTCTAAAAGAGTCCCCAACATGCATTTGATGCAATCCAAACTAGCATCCCCCAAGGATTCTAGAGGCAGATTGTACAACCGAATCCAAATTGGGCTCTGATAAACTGCTAAAGGAATGGGATTAAAGTTGGACTACCACGGCTGTAGATATAGGGATTGTATTCCTAAAGACCAGTTTTGCTAAAGAAAAATCTTATTTCTAATCTCTTCATCTTTGAAGATAGAAATAACGAAGCCATTCATAAGTAATTTAATGACACTCTCCCAACTCTATTTCTCAAAGATCCAATTTCTTGTAATTTCTCTGGAGACACGCTCGCTAATGAACCTTTCTACGACAGTCATTTTTTCCCACAAAGAAGCGTCTTCTTTAATCTCATCCGGTAGAATGATATCCACCACCTTGTCAATGTGCTCTCCTGACTGAGGATTCATATTTTGATGTTTCTTTTTTCCCCAAGCATCATATCCCTTGTTTTTATGTGCCTATCTAAGCCTCTGAAAGGGCTTTCTACCACCATTTTTGTGCCTCTCCCATCTCTGATTCATCACAGAGCCTTTTAGACAATTGTAACTATCTTAAATAATTTATTAATTATTTATAGGAGTTCATAACTTAATTTATTTTTAGACATCTAAAAAATAATCTTAGCATTATCGGAGATTTAGACTTGGTCATATCCCATGTGAGATCCAAATATGCTTGCAAAAACAAGAGATTAAAACAATATAGGAATGATATTTGGGATGAGATTGAAAATTTTGATGCTTTTGGGATTGACTGGATGGATAGGAGCCATAATAAGATGGAAGATCTCCTATAAAATATAGCTCTCAAGCCAGATGATGTCACATTTGTAGGATTTTCAAATATTGAAGTACAAACCAGACCTTAAATCCCTGATAACATTGAGAAATGGAAACTATTGATGATGACATTGATATTGTCAGATTCTTGAATTGTGAGGGTAAATTTTGTAATCAAGAGATTATTTTCAGTGGATATGTGGAGAGTATGGATGAAAATGATACAATGTTTGGGAAGGATGTATTGCAGTTAAAAAAAAATTAAGTTCCCAAAGGCTTGGTAGTCCTAGAGAGGGATTTTGATAACAAAGACAATGCAATGGGCATGAATATTGTCAATAGTCCTGCAGATTTGGAGGAAGTGAACCTTGGGAAAACATAGGCTCTAAAGAAAGTGTACATCGGTAAGAAGTTGTCTCCAAAAGTAAGGAAATCACTGATAGATATTTTAATGAAACATATGCATATAATTGATTGGTCATATGATGACTTAATATCTTATAGAGAAGATCTTTTCTAGCATGTGATTCCTTTAAATAATGATGCTAAGCCATTCAGGAAAAAGAAAAGGCCAATCAATCTCACTCTTGCTCCCAAAATGCAAGAGGAACTGATGAAAATGAGGGATGCTGGTATCATCAAGCCAATAAGACACTCTTCATAGGTTTCTAACCTTGTGCCTATAAGAAATAAAATTGGGGATTTAATACTATGTGTAGATTTTAGAAATCTAAATATCTCTTCATTAAAAGATAATTATGGTTTGCCTAACATGGAAGCAATGTTGTAAAAAGTGACAGGGTGTGAGATCATGTCAATGATGAAGGGTTTCTCTGGATACAACTAGATAATGTTTGAAGAAGTAGAGCAGCACAAGACTACAATCACAACACCATGTGGGACCTATGTTTATGTTATGATGCCATTTGGATTGATAAATGAAAGGGCTACATTCCAGAGAGCTATGGATGTTTCTTTTGCATATTTTATTGATAAATGTCTAGCAGTCTATCATGATGATTTGACAACATACTCAAAATAATAAAGCTAATGCGTGCGAATGAAATACACCTTCATGAGATTAGTTTATTTATAGGCAATCCTATGTAATAATAAAGATAATTTAAACTAAGAATTGCAAACAAATTAATAATCATCTCATGGCTCTCTATCTAAGCATGTTAATAGATCTCTGACCCTTAATCTCTACAAATGATAGTCCTAGAATGAGAAAATGATAAAGATATGCCGATCTAACTCTCAAATTCTCTCAATTGCTTCAAATTATAAACTCAAATGCTCTCAATTTCTATGCAAAATGATCAATTATGCTCTGATATGCTTTTAAATGCTCTCAATTGCTATGAAAATGGCTATAGTCTAGATGCTTTACATTCAAATTTCTAGGATATCTTTATGCTTGCAAAATGGCTTCTATCTATAGGATTTTCCCAAGTTTAGGGGGTAGAGTCAATTGATCATGATTAAGCCTTGGCTGAGTGAAATTCTTTCAAATGGTTTCAAATGAGGGGATAATTTAAATGCTTGTCTCGAAGGTTGGGACAAAGAGACAAATTTGAGTGATTGAGATTGAAAGTTCAAAATGAGTGATTGAGATTGCAAATTAGGAGTGTTCCATGTGCTTTGCTTTACCAATTCTCATTGGTTCTTCAAATTCATGTTGAAAGATATTAGGATTTATTAATTCAATCAATTAATTAAATTAGCCATGCAGGGGAATAGGTTCAATTTGATTTTTGATTTAAACTATACAATTAATTAATTAATTAATTAAAATCAATTATATAGTTTGATTAACCCCTTTAGGTTTATATTTAATCATTTGATGTCATTTATTAATTAATCCTTTGATTTAAATTGATTTTGTCCCAATTTGATTTAATAAATGTCCATTTAAATTTGGTTTGATACATTTTGATGAGATTTAGAGCATTTTTCTGATATTTGCATATTTGCTTGATTAGAGAACACATGCCCAGTTTTAGGTGTCTACAAATGCCCCTCTTTGAATTGATGTGAAAAGTGCATTGATTCAAAGAAAATTATGTGTCCTGATCATTGATTTGATACTTGATTGATTGATTGATACCTGATTGATCGATTGATAAAAACCTGATTGACTGATAAAAACTTGATTGAGTGATTGATACAAAAACCTGATTTGAAAATTGGTGCAATACCCTGATTTGATAAGATGTAGAATGCCCCACTGATGATGTTTGAAATTTTAATGCCCTAGATATAGATTGAAGTTTGATGCAGATCCTAATTTGATACTATGATAATGCCCCCTCAGAAATGAAAATAGATTGATGTCTAGGAGGAAAAAAAATGATAATATTGATAGAGAATAGATCCAATATGTTTTCATTTCTGAAAAACATTGATGATTGTCCTGGCAAAAAAACATTACCTGGTGTGAATAAAATGTAGATTAGGTCAAAATGGGTCAAAAATCTCTCTAAAATTAGGTCAAATAGCTTAAATAGGTTGAAAAACCCATTTTTACTATTCGTTTTCACTTTTTACTGTAGAGATTTTGCTGTGATCCTGCTGAGATTGATAGCGATGGTGGTCCCTATTCGAGAGCATCGATTTGAGAAAGCACACGAGTATCAGAAACCCCCTTACTATGGACCTCCAGTAAGTGGTTTTGAACCTCTTAGTGCATTTATTTCTTTGTTTTGACCACATTTATTGCCTTTAAACATGCTTGTTAGAATAGTTTAGGGAAAATGCCATGTAGCATAGTTTAAATGATGCCTAGACACGTTAAATATTGCATCCACGTAGTGAAATGATGACTATGCATAGTAAAATACCATGTGTTAGTTAGGTCAAAACTTGAATTTGATCAATAAAATGTCGCCTATCAAACCCTAGGGAAAAAGTAGATTTTAAATGCCACCTAGTATGTTTGAAATGATGCATATGATGATGAAATGATGCGTACAGTGTAAAGTAACACCTCTGATGAATCAAATCATGCCTATCATAGATTAAATGATGCTTAACATGAAATGACATGTACACTATGCCAAGTGATGCCTGCAATGAAATTTTGATGAAAACCTGATTTATAAAGAATAAACTACTTTCTGATTGAATGTTTGGATTACCGAATTCATTTCCAAGATAGATAGATGTATTTAGTAATGCTACCAAGTGTTTAGGATATTATAATAATCACATAAATAGATGTTTGATATGTCAATCTAATTGGGTAGAAAAATGATTGATAGTATAACTGATCATATTGGTCCCTTCTCAAGATCTAGAGTTAGGAACAATAGGTTGATGTGCACAAAAAGAGAAACGATCGATTTGATTGGTTTGATTGACTTGAAATGATCTACTAATATAATGATACTAATATAATTCACTTTCTTGAAAAATAGGCACGGTTCCATAAGTTGTATGTACAAAATCTAGCTTCTTGGATACTTTATTTAGCCGATGAGTTGATTGGTCCAGAGACATGTGTGATAGAGAAGTGTGGTTTGGGTTTCCTTCTTGATATTCCTTGGTTTCAGATGAACCAAGGTTTACTTACAACTATGGCACTCTGACCATAGTACTTTCCATTTACCCCTTGACAAGATGATGATCACTCCTGAGGATGTTTATAGATTGTTGTGTATCCTGACTCGACAAGAACAGGTTTACTATGATAATTTTTACAATGGCAGCATATACAAACGCATATTTGGAGATGACACAATCAGAAATGACACCATTACATGGGCACAGTTTGCATCATTTCCTAATTTATCAGTAGTGTTAGGTGCAGTGATTGGAGGATTACTTCTCCCTAATAGACAAGGTCACAGATTCTCAGTCAGTTGGGGTCAGATCTTAGAAGACTTACTTGCACATCCTTGGTGGTTTGATTGGGGCTCCTATGTTTTGGCATAGTTACATCATGATTTGTAGGAGGTTGTATATCGATCAAGTGCTTCTTTATCAATAGGTGCTATTGTGTTATAGTTATGGAGCTAGGATCACATCCCTATGATGAGACCTATTGTAGCTCTAGTACAAGGTCGAGGATGGCCTTATGTGTTCCTTTATGATGGTATGGTTGTCCAACATCATTTGGGAAATATTGAGTACTGGTTTCATACTATTGATGATATAGATCAGGTCATTTAGAGACCTTACCTTGGTTGTGAGGGATGGAAAGAGGATGATGATGAGCTTCCGTATATGTTTTCCCCTCGGTGGATGATTGGTCAATCACCACTTGTTATTGAGAGATTCTACTTTGGTAGAGTTTTGCGACAGTATGACAAAGTATAAGATATGCCTCAAGGTAGGCCTTATATGCACATGTATAGGCAGAGTGATCCATGTGGGGACCTTAGGTAGACTATGAGTTTTCATGTACTGAGATTGACAGATTGGGATTTATCCAATGGGACATGTTGGATCATGTTGTTGATGCCAGAGTGTCTGCTGAGTATAGAGAGTGGTTTTCATGACACAGATTTGTGAGATTTACTGATCCAGCAGATCCTTTTCCTGATATGGATGATACTTTTGATGATGATGGTAGAGATGGTGGTGGTGGAGGTGGTGGAAAAGGTGGCAGTCTAAGAGTATGGAGACAACAAGATCCTAGAGTATTGAGAGCTCCTAGGGTTCTTAGAGCTTTAGATAGAGGATGGGTTGGACCTTGGATACGAGGTGGACATGTCAGGGCTAGGGGTGATGGATATGGTTAGCCAAGAAAGAGAAAGGTTTAGGTTCATCCCATACTAGCCATAGAATAGGGTCATTAGAGACAGAGGGCTGCGAGGCAGGGACATATATATGTTGCTAGACAGGGTCCTAGAGCATAGGTTTAGGTTCCTTTATAGAGACAGGTTCATGCACAGAAGGTTCCTCCATAGATTCCTATTATACCACAGGTACCTCCCCAGATTCCTATTGCACCACAAGTACCTCTTGCACCACAGGCACCACAGGCTTCCCAAGCTCCTCAAGAAATAGATGCCTTGACACAGGATGTGAGGACCATACAGGTGGGGATCACATCGATGAGCGGTCAGATTGATCAGGTGGCTAGCATGATGTAGTATTTTATGATGATGATGGCATAGATTCCTAGTTTAGCTAGCACTAGTCAGGTACCTCCTAATACACAGGATATATCAGGTGATAAAGATCCTGATGGTACAGGTGATGGATCATCTACTGGTATAGGTAATGGATCAGGTTCCCCTACTGGGTCGTGCGATAGATTGATTTTGATCCACTAGATATGTATTGATGTATCATATGTATTTTTTGATTAGGAATTTGATTATGTATCATTTTTTTGATGCATCTTGATATACAGATGTTGATGGACATTTATTTGATGATGTTCTTTCATTCCCATGATGTTTTTATGATGTTGATGTGAGATTTCTTTATATGCAGATCTATATGATGTCTATGATGCATTTAATTTTATTATGCTATGGATACAGTTTATCTTATATATGAAATAGATAGATGGATGAAAATCATTTATGCAACTTGATGCAGGAGCATCTTGGGTCATTGGAAATCCTGCTCAACCAAAAATATGTTTTTTTTTTCTCTTTAGTTTGTTTGGAGACTACTCGGGAATTTCTTTGTTGCTTGTGTTTTGTCGCTCGGGAAAGCTTGTTTATTTTCCTGTTGCTTAGGTTTTGTTTCTTGGGCATGCTTGTTTCTATTGCTCAGGTCTGTCACTTAGGCAAGCTTGTTGTTTCCTGTTGCTTAGGTTTCCCTTCTGAGGCTCAGGTTTTTTTTCCTGTTTCTCAGGGCATTCTTTGCCCGAGTCACTATGTTTCTTAGTTAACCTTTTCCCAAGATGTTTATTTTGGAGTTGGATCTGGTGGCTGAATTCTTTAGTTAATTTTGATGGCTTAATTAATTTGGGGTCTCTCATTGGGATCTATGTGGACCTAAATCTGGGTCTCACTTATGGATTTGAGTTCCGACCTATCTTGGTGGACTCTTGTATATATTTGTTTCTATGTTCATAGTTTAGGTAGTTTAGAAGTAGTAGTGCTAGAGTAAGATTTGATTTCAGACTATCTGTAAGTAGGTCTATGACCTCACATGTATGAAGATCATATTGTAATTCATTGAATATATGGCCAAAACTGGGAAGGCCTTACAGCTTGACATGTAATGATTTTGATTATATTATGATAAGGATATTCATTGTTTCTTCTCTCACTATGTTGTTTTGGCTTCCACATTGGTTCTGCAAGGTGGTCTAGTAGTTGGGTGAGCCTTTGGCCCCATTATCAGCCAATCCTTGCGTCAAGTGGTATCATAGCATTGGTGAGATCTAAGTTCCTTCTTGTAAACCCTAACCCTAGTTGGTATTGTTGTGGGTTAGCTAATTGCAATCTGACCTACAATTGTAGAGGGATTCAAGATGGTTCATGGGAGAGGAAATGCAGATCCAGGTCTAGCTGATATGATTAGACAAATGGCCGCTAGATTGGAAGTTGTTGAGACATCCCAGCACAAAGGAAGACATCTTGAGGATGTTATTGATGATGAAATTGAAGAGGTTCAAGGTGAAGCTGCACCTGCACCTATGATGAATTAGGAAGAAGAGCGATTCCTGGGAGATTTGACAAGTTTGAAATCCACACCTCAGTTTAATCCTCCTGAGTATAGTGGAAAATTGAATTCTAATGAATTGATTGACTGGATAACTGAGATGGAAAATTATTTTGAATATGAGAAAATAGTAGAGGATAAGAAGGTGAAGATTGCAAGCACAAAGTTGAAATGACATGCATCCTTATGGTGGGAACATTAAAATTGGATAGGAAGAAGAAAGGTAAGGACAAAATCAAGGTATGGGATAAGATGGTAAAAAAATTGAAAGGCAAGTTTCTACCTTGTGATTATCAGATTAACCTAATTAGGTGAATGTAAAGTTTGAATTAGAAAGAAAAATTAGTGAAAGACTATAATGAAGAATTCTATAGATTGGACATCAGATCTAGACATGTTGAAGATGAAGCAGAAAGAGTAACAAGATATCTGAATGGATTAAGAATTTCCATACAAGATGAGATCAGTTTGGTCAAGATGGAAAGCATTAAGGAGACATATCAATTTTCCCTAAAAGCTAAGGAAAAGTTGAATAGAAGATATGAGCAAAGACAGAGAGATAGAGGAGGTAGATTCCCTAGAGGAAGAGGCAGATCTCATGGTGAAAATAGTAGATCTAAACCAGACAAGTCAATTTCAAACACATCTCAAGACAAAGGAAAAACTGAATGGAAAGGTGGAAGTTCATACCAAGGAAGAGGTAATTACTCCAGAGGTGGTTATAGCAGAAAAGGATTCCAAGTAACTTGTTACAATTATGGTGAAGAAGGACATAAATCCTTTGAGTGTACACATGCAAGAAAGAAAGTCAATAGTATTAGAAATGCATTGGTGCAATAGGAGACACCAAATGAAGCTGAGAAGGAAGGAAATCTCATGATCTGAAGGATACTATGGAGTGAGAAAGATAAACAAGATCCTGTCACAAAAATTTTGTTTAAGACCAGATGTAGAGTTGCAGATAAAGTTTGGAAGGTAATTGTTGATAGTGGAAGCTTGGAGAATATGGCATATGAGGAAATGGTTACAAAGTTGTAGTTGGAGAGGATGAAACATCCAAAGCCCTATCAGATATCATGAATCAAGGATGATCATACATTAATGGTGAGTGAACAATGTTTTGTGAATCTGAAAATTGGAAAATACTATGATAAGGTGTTATGTGATATTATGTCAATGGATTGTTGTCATATTTTGTCGGGTAGACCTTGGAAATATGATAGACATGCTATACATGATGGAAGATTGAATAGATATTCTATTTGGGTTGATGGTAAGAAGAAAGTTTTGTTACCTTTGGTTGAAGAATCTATTGGTGAGATATGTACATCTGTGAAAGTTTTTTTGATGGAAGGTAGACAGTTTGTTAAGGATTTGAAAAGAAATGATATTTGTTATGCTTTGATTCCTAACAAACCAAGTAAGAATACAGAAGATGACATTCCTGCAAAAGTTGGAAAGTTACTCACTGAGTACAAGAAGATAATTTTAGATAATGTACCTAATGGTTTTCCACCAATGAGAGATATCAGTCACTGTATGGATCTGATTCATGGAGCTAGTTTACCAAACAAAGCACCACATAGGTTAACATCGACCGAGAATGAAAAGGTTAACCGACAAGTTCATGAATTACTGAAAAAGGTCTGAACCAAGAGAGTTTGAGTCCATGTGGAATACCAGCTATATTGGCACCTAATAAAAATGGAGAATGGAGAATGTGCACTGATTCTAGAGCAATTAACAAGATCACAGTGAAGTATAGGTTTCCTATACCGAGAATGGATGATATAATGGATTGTTTGAGTGGGGCAAGATATTTTACCAAAATTGATTTGAAAAGTGGACATCATCATATCAGAATCAGAGAAGGTCACTAATAGATTTGACCCCAAATTTCAACCAAACTTTTTGACCAACTAGAAAAATTATTTTATTTGGTCGCATTATAAAAGTTAACTTTTCTTTTTTTTACTTTTATGCCCGTGTTGGTCGAAATTTTGACCAACACGTGCATAAAGTAAAAAAAAGAAAAATAAACTTCATTTTACCACTTCCTATTACCGCCACGGCTGTGAATTTTTCTAGGTTGCAGAGCAAAACAAGTGCGGCACTGTGGATTCGACATAGGTAATTAGATCAAGGGTTGTAACGCATGAATTCTGTTAAAGTTTCTTAGTTTGATAAACTAGATTTTAGTAATCACAGTTTAAAATTCTAGCTTTGAACACTGGTTTCATAAAATGTGGGGTATCCTACTTTCCCACCGATGGATGTGAACGCTGCCTTGGGAAACACAAGTTCCTTT
>MU228556.1:140449-168596 GCA_018584345.1 Thuja plicata | reverse complement strand
GAGGTGAAGCACCGGGACTTCCCGAGAGGTCACCCATCCCAGTACGACTCCAACTCGAGTGCACTTAACTACGGAGTTTCCTCCATGGTTAACCCCACTCTGCTTGCATCCTCATTTGCAAAACCTTCACCGAGTGTTTTTCCTTATGAACCATCCATTAGAAAGCCCCTTAAGCTCATCATTTGATAAGCTTAAGGGGATTTCTAATGGATGGTTCATAAGGCACAACACTTGGTGAAGGTTTTGCAAATGAGGATGCAAGAAGAGTGGGTTTAACCATGGAGGAAACTCCATAGTTAAGTGTGCTCTAGCTGGAGTGGTACTGGGATGGGTGACCTCCCGGGAAGTCCCAGTGCTTCACCTCTGTGAGCATCACCCAGAGCCAATGAGTGCTAAGTGTTCCATTCATTCTCATGAGAGATGGGTTTGTGTAAACCACTACTCATGAATCAAAGGTCAATGAGTTTGACTCAAAAAACTACACAGTTGAATCCAAGTAGAATTAAAAAAAAACTTAATTGGTCAAAATTTTTTTTTTTTTAAATTAACATTGGTCAAAATTTTGACCATTGGACTAAAGATTTCGACGAAATTGCTATGCTTTCCACCAATGAAATGGTCAAAATTTCAACCACTGCCACGTTTCATTTCTACCAAAGATTGGTCAAAATTTGGACTATTCGACTAAAGATTTTGACGAGAATGCTATGCTTTCCACCAATGCAATGGTCAAAATTTCGACCAATGCCATGGTTCATTTCCACCAAAGATTGGTCAAAATTTCAACCATTCCACTAAAGATTTCGACGAGAATGCTATGCTTTCCACCAATGGGATGGTTGAAATTTTGACCAATGTCACGGCTCGTTTCCACCAAAGATTGGTCAAAATTTTGACCATTTCCACCAATGAGATGGTCAAAATTTTGACCAATGCCATGGTTCATTTCCACCAAATAGTGGTTGAAATTTTGACCATTCCACTAAAAGATTTCGACGAGAATGCTATTCTTTCCACCAATGGGTGGGTCACAATTTCGACCAATGCCACGGCTCGTTTCCACCAAAGATTGGTCAAAATTTCAACCATTAGACTAAAGATTTCGACAATGATTCTTGTCAAATTAAACAAGAGCTATAGTCACAAATTTGACCTTAATTTTGGTCGCAATTGCGACCAATAATAAAAATGTCAAAAATTTGACAAAAAAAAAATGACGAAAGGTTTGGTCGTGAATTCGACCAATTACTGTCGAAATTTTGACCAATTTTCGTCGAAATTTGAAGTCAAATTTACTAGTGGGTGATGAATGGAAGACTGCTTTCAAGACAAAGGAAGGTTTTTATGAGTGGTTGGTTATGCCTTTTGGTTTAACTAATGCATCGAGTACATTTATGATATTAATGAATGAAGTTTTGAAGAAATTATTGAATAAGTGTGTGATTGTATACTTGGATGATATTCTGATATTTAGTAAGACTAGAGAAGAGAATTTGATGCATATTAGACAAGCGTTGCAGAGATTGAAAGAGGAAAAGTTGCTGATAAATCTGAAGAAGTGTTCCTTCATGAAGAAGAGTTTGTGTATTTGGGTTTTGTAATTTTAGCTGATGGTTTGAAGATGGATCCTGAAAAGGTTGAAGCTATATTGAGTTTTCCTACACCTAATAATGTCACCGAGGTAAGATCATTTCATGGATTGGCAAGTTTCTATAGAAAGTTTATCAGAAATTTTAGTTCTATTTATAATGCTATGACTAAAATAATGAGAGGAGAAAAAAGAGAATTGAAATGGACACATGGAGATGATAAGAGTTTTGAAGCTTTGAAGTTGAAGGTTGCAGAATTACTTGTGTTAGCATTACCTAATTTCAATAAGGTATTTAAAGTTGAATGTGATGCAAGTGGAAGTGCAATTGGAGTTGTATTAACTCAAGAAGGTAAACCTGTTTCTTTCTTTAGTGAAAATTTGAATGATGCAAAGAGGAAATATTTTGTCTATGATCAAGAGTTCTATTCTATTGTTTAAGCTATAAAGAAATGGAGACATTATTTGATTCCAAATGAATTTGTGTTGTATACTGATCGTAAGGATTTACAATATTTGGGTAGTTAGAATAATTTGAATCAGAGACACATAAAATGGGTAGAGTATTTGCTGAGTTTCACATTTTTGATTAAACATAAGAGTGGATTTTCTAACCGAGTTGCTGATGCATTGAGTAGAAGAAGATCTTTATTGGCCGAGATGAGAATTGAAGTTCTTGGTTTTGATGACATGAAGAATTTGTATGAAAATGATCCTAATTTTTCAGAGCAGTGGAGCGTGTGCAGAGCACCTAATCCAAATCAATCAAGTAAGTATGAAGACTATTTCATTCAGGAAGATATGTTGTTCAAAGGTATTCAGTTGTGTATACTGAGAGGTTCAATGAGAGCTAATTTGATTAAGGAGAAAGATAGTAGTGGATTGGCTAGACATTTTGGTATTGATAAAACCTTGAGTTTTCTTAAGGAAATATATTTTTGGCCTTAATTGTATAAGGATGTTCATAAATTTGTGAAAAGAAATGGAGTTTGTCAAGTTGCAAAAGGAGTGACTCATAATATTATTTTGTATACACCAATTACTATTCCTGAGAAACCTTGGAGTGATATCAGCATGGATTTTGTTCTTGGCTTACCTAGGACAACAAGAGGTAATGATTCTATATTTGTTGTTGTGGATAGATTTTCTAAGATGACAAGTTTCATACCATGTAAGAAAACATTAGATGCAGTACATATATCATATCATTTCTTTAAGGAGATTGTCAGATTGCATGGATTACTGAGGAGTATCATCTCTGATCGAGACAGTAAGTTTGTTAGCTATTTTGGAGAACACTTTGGAGGAAGTTGGATACTGAATTGAATTTTAGTTCTACATTTCATCCATGGAGTGATGGACAAACAAAGGTTGTAAACCAAAGTCTGGGTAATTTGTTGAGATGCCTAGTTGGAGACACACCAAGTAGTTGGGATTTGATGTTGGCACAAGCAGAGTTTTCATATAATAGTTCAGTGAATAGGAGCACTGGAAAAAGACCTTTTGAGATTGTTTATGGCACACAACTGAGAGGTATATCATACTTGAGAGATATTGTTGGGGAAGAGAAAGGAAGTGTTGAAGTAGAATAATTTTTTGAATTCTTGAAGACATTACATGAAGATGTAAAATAGAAGCTGGAGAAAAGCAATCAGAAATACAAGGATAGTGCAGAAAAATCAAGAAGACATAAAGCATTTGAAGTTGGTGATGCAGTAATGGTTCATTTGAAGAAAGGAAGATTTCCTATTGGCACATATGGTAAATTGAAAATGATGAAATTTTTTCCTTGAAAAATACTGAGAAGTTTTGACAGTGGAAATTCTTATGAAGTTGAATTACCTAATGACATGGATATATCACCTATATTCAATATTTTAGACTTGTATGAATATCATGAACCTGATGAAGAAGTGAAAATACCAATTGATTATCCTAAGAAGAAGATAGAGGAAGTTGAGAAGATTTTGAAATAGATAATTGGAAGAAGTAAAAGAGGAAAGGAATACATTGAATATCTGGTAAAGTGGAAGAACAGACCGATTGAGGACTCATCTTGGATTTCTCAATCTAAGTTAGATTCATTTTAGGTTGGACCTAATACATGATTTGGGGAATAATTTCTATTTAACCTAGGTGTCTGATGTAGGAGCATCTTGGGTCATTGGCAATCCTTCTCAACCAAAAAGATGTTTGTTTCACTCTTTAGTTTGTTTGGAGACTTCTCAGGAATTTCTCTATTTCTCAGGTTTTGTCACTCGGGAAAGCTTGTTTATTTTCTTGTTGCTCAGGCATGCATGTTTCTGCTGCTCAAGTTTGTCACTTGGGCAAGCTTGTTGTTTCTTGTTGCTCAGGTTTCCCTTCTTACACTTAGGTTTTGTTTCCTGTTGCTCGGGGTGTTCTTTTCCAAAGTCACTATGTTGCTCAATCAACCTTTGACCAAGATGTTTATTTTGGAGTTGGATCTGGTGGCCGACTTCTTTAGTTAATTGTGATGGCTTAATTGATTTGGGGTCTCTCATTGGGATCTATGTGGACCTAAATATGGGTCTCACTTATGGATTTGAGCGCTGACCTATCTTGGTGGACTCTTGTATATATTTGTTTCTATGTTCTTAGTTTAGGCAATTTCGAAGTAGTAGTGCTAGAATAAGATTTGATTTTAGACTATCTGTAAGCAGGTCTATGACCTCGCATGTATGAAGATCATATTGTAATTCATTGAATATATGGCCAAAACTGGGAAGGCCTTACAACCTAACATGCAATGATTTTGATCAAATTATGATAAAGGATATATGTTGTTTCTTCTCTCATTATGTTGTTTTGGCTTTCACATTGGTTCTGCAAGGTGGTCTAGTAGTTGGGTGAGCCTTTGGCCCCATTATCAGCCACTCCCTGTGTCACAACTACTTCTATATGTTTTTGATTTTATAATGAATGTAATGGTTTATGAAATGATAAAATGAATGCAACTATATTTTTGGATTTTGATTTTCAATGTATGAAACTTATATGAAATGCACTCTAAAAATGGATGTAAAAATGATGAATAATGGTTAATGCTTCTTTTCTTTTGATTTTTTGATATAATATATAATGATTAATGATGAATGCTATGAATTAATGCAAAATATAATGTCATGTCATTGATTTGAAACAAATTGATTGATAATTGAACCCCCAAAATTGATTAACCCCCTTGACCTTGGAAAATATTTAAATGTGCAATTAATCTAACATGAAAATGCAATGCAACGCAACTAACTATCATTATATTTTTGTGAAAGAAATGAAAAAGAGATATATTTTCATCATTGAGCATTGTGGAACTAGGAGAAATTACAACCATCACTGACCACATCATGATGATATGAATACCGCTTTCATCACTTTTTGTTAACCATCTGGAAACTAGTACAACCCTCACTAGTTGAATAAACAACTATGGGAGTATGAATACCGGTTTCATCAGATTCAATGTTGCAAGTAGATTTTGGTATTAAGATATGGAAGATCTAAATATCCAAGGTATCCTTTTGCGTAAACAAACAAAGGTTAACCCTCCTTCCTATATGAAATTCCTCGATGGTTCTTTGATGCCTTAGATGAATTCACAAGTTGGTGGATCTTCCTCAAAATAGTCACTCAAAGTCAAAAAATATCACGTCTTCATCATCGCCAATCTAGTCAAAACACCATCAATTAGCTAAAAAGACATGGCAAAATGCAATGAAAATCATCAAAAATAATTTCCAGTGTTTTGCCTTGTATCAATATTTTCAATAGAATTCCCAAACATTCTAATCAATTAGGTTTTTGTCAAATTTTAATCCTGATAATAAATTCATGAAGTTCAAGGATCAAGTTGCAAGATTAAATTCTTGGGTTTTGAACAATGATATCCATCAAAGGTTCAACAATATCTCTCCTCTGAAGTTCTAAAAATCTCCTTTGATATGTGACCAAAATGCAGCACTTTTGAATCCATTTTTACCAAAAACTAATGCTTTTCCCCCAAGTAATAAATGTGACCTTGTGAATTGTGGGCAAATAAAACCTAGTATGTGACAATGCAACTAAGAGAATTTCTTATGAATATGCACAAATGATGGATGCAATGAAGGATATAAAAATGAGATGATGAAAAAGGCAATATGTACAAATGTAACTAGGAAAGACCTAAGGGATCAAAAAGCGCCCGATTACCAGGTTTTCACCTTTTGGGTTTATTTCTTTTTTTCTCTTTTTGCTACCAAGGCACCTATTGCTACGTTTTCACCAAGGCACTTTTCTCTTTTTCAATTTTTTTATTTTTTCTCTTTTTCAATTTTTTTGATATCATCAAGGCTCCTATTTGCTAGGTTTTCACCAAGACAACCAATTTTTATTTTTCTGATGTTTGAATGTTTTTTCTTTCTTCATGCTCAATTTTCTCCTTTTTAATGCTTTTCTGCTTTTCCATTATTTTTGACTTTTTGATCTTTCTCATTTTTTTTGGATTTTAAAATTTTTTCATGTTTTTGGAATTTTGAACTTTTCTCATGTACAAAGAATGATGCTAAAAGCATCGAATACACACTCATCTAATAATCTTTCCTCCTATACTCTTTCACCTGATCAGGTATGAAACCTCTTTAGATGGATGTTCTTAATAGGCTCTTGCAATTCATCACCCTCACAATTAGCTAGCTTGTAGGTCCCCGTTCGAAAAAAGGAAGTAATTACAAAAGTTCCAAGCCAATATACCTCTCATTTTCCCTTCTTTTCTCTATCTGCTTGGTTTTTAGGGTTTTATCTTAACACTAAGTGTCCCACTTGAAAGGTTCTTGGTTTGATATGATTTTTGTAATTCGTTGAGATTAGATTTTGATATACCTTTAAATGTTCATAAGATTGTGTTTGATGTTCCTCCAACAATTCCAATTATGGAAGTTGGGTAACCCTATAATCCTCATCATTGATTAACCCATGTAATGACACTCTTAAGGATGGGATTTTAACCTCCAAAGGTAGAACAACTTATGCCCCATACACTAAAGAAAATGTTGTAGCTCTGTTAGGTGTTTGAATTCTAGATATGTATGCCCACAATGTCGGGTTTATCTGAACATGCCAATCTCTCCCTAATTTTTCAACCGATCTCTTCAAGATTTTGAGAATATTCTTGTTTGTATCTTTGGCTTGTCCATTACCTTGAGGATAGTAAAAGGAGGAAGAATGGTGTGTTATATGAAAAGTTTCACATAGTTCATCCACATCTTTGTTCTTACATTGTTTTTTGTTATCTATGATGATGGCATGAGGAATACCATATCTAAAAATAATGTGATTAAGGATAAACATAGAAATATATTTTCCCATTGCAGTTGTCAAAGGTACAACCTCTACCCATTTGGTAAAATATTTTGTTGCTGTTATGATATACTTGTGACCATTGGAAGAAGGTGGATAAATCATTCCAATAAGATCAAAACCCCATTGGTAAAACAACCATGGTGTGATAAAAGGATTCAATTCTTGTGCAGGTGCATGGATCATGTCTCCATGGTATTGGCATTTTGCACACACTTTGAAAAAGTGGAAAGCATATTTTTCTAAGGTTTTCCAGAAATACCCCATATGAAGGATTTTCTTAGCTAAATTTAAGCCACTCGAATGTGACCCACAAATCCCCTCATGAACATCTTTTAAATTTAATTTTGATTCCTCATCCTCTAGACACCTAATAAGCATTCCGTCAAGACCTTTGCACTACAATGTGTCTAATAGGATAGTATAACAAGTGGCTTGTCGTATAAAATGTCATTTTTGGGCACGGGTTTGGTCTATAGATAAAACTTAGTCTTTGAGGTAGGTTTAAATTGGTTCATACCAAGGTGATTTGTGTCCATAAATAAGGGCAATGATTTGGGTGTTAGGTAGGTCAAAATATGGTTTCATCAACTCTTCCACCAAGAATTCATACCTCGCATTTTGATCAAGTATTTGGAGTAATGAAGCCAAAGTAGCCATAGCATCTATAGCTCTATTCTTGTCCCTTGGAATTTTGTCAAATGTGATTAAGGAAAAGTATTTATTCTATTCATCTACCATCCTCTTATATGACATCAATTTTTCATCCTTAGTTTGATATTCATCATTGAGTTGATTGATGACTAATTGGGAATCCCCATAAACTTGCAGTACTGTGACGTTCCATTCTAAAGCCATTTTGATACCTATGATGAAAGCTTCATATTATGCAATGTTGTTTGTACATGGGAAAAAAAATTTATAAGATTTTGGAATGGTGTACCCTTGTGTTGTAATCAATAAAATTCCAGCCCCTGAACCATTTTAAGTGTAGGACCCATCGAAATACAATTCCCATGCCTTGGCTTCCACATTGACTATTTCTGCATCTGGGAATTCAACTTGGATAGGATGAGTAGACACTAGAAGATTTTCAACCAATTGATCATAAATAACTTGGCCCTTGATAGCTTTGTAGTCCACATACTCAATGTCAAATTCACTAAGGACCATCACCCATTTAGCAATTCTTCATGGTAGAGCTATTTTACCAAGAAAATACTTTAAGGGGTCAATATTTGCAATCAACTTCACCTTGTGGATCAACATGTAATGTCTTAGTTTTTGTGAGGGAAAAAACCACTGCTAGACAAGCTCTTTCCATGAAGCTATATTTCAATTCATATTTGATCAAGGTTCTACTTAAATAGTAAATTTCTCTTTCTTTTCCTTCGTCATCCTCTTGTGCCAACAAAACCCCTAAAGATCTCTTCGTTTCTGAAATGTATAGTAGTAAGGATTTTCCTTTGATGGGAGGCATCAAAATGGGTGGGTTCACCAAGCATGTTTTCAATAAATTGAAGGCTTTTTCACATTCATCATCCCATGTAAAAATGGTATCCTTATGTAGCAATCTTGTGAAAGAATGACACTTTTCTGCCAATTGATAAATGAACCTCCTAATGGATTAAAGTCTTCCTTGAAGTGACCTCATTTGAATGATATTTTTGGGAGTTTCCATGTCCATTATTGCTTTTATTTTTTCCAGATCCACTTCTATCCCTTTTTATGAAACTATATAGCCTAAGAGCTTTCCGGACTGGACCCCAAATGCACATTTCTTTGGGTTCAATCTTAATTTAAATTGTTCCAACCTTGTGAAAATATTTTCTAGTATAGGAAGATGATCTTTTCCTTGATGTGACTTTCCTAAGATATCATCCACATTGTCTTCTAGGAAAGTATGCATCATGTCATGGAAGATAGTGGTCATTGATCTTTGGTAAGTTGCTCTAGCATTTTTGAGGCTGAAGGGCATCACATTCCCACAAAAGGTTCCCCAAGGACATGTGCAAGTGATCTTTTCTTATTCTTCAGGTGCAATGCAAATCTGATTATATCCACTAAATCCATCCATTAATGAGAACATAGAATGTCCTGCCATCAAATCCACTATAGCATCAATGCTAGGTAATGGAAAATCATCCTTAGGGAAAGCAAGATTTAGATCTCTACAATCTGTGCATACTCGAATGGATTTTTCATGTTTAGTAACTGGTAAAATGTTGGAGATCCATTATGTATAATCTATTACTCTTATGAATCCAAACTTTAATAGCTTTTCCAATTCTTCTTTAACCAATAGAGCTACATGGGGATGCATTTTTATTAACTTCTACTTCATAGGTTTGACACCAGGTCTTACATTAAGATGGTGAATTATTAAACTTGGATCCAACCCTGGAATGTCGGCATATGACCATGCAAATTTGATTTGATTTTCTTGATAGAATTTGATGAACTCCTTCCTTTTTGATGGGGTTAATGATGCTACTAAGTGAATAAAATTTGGTTTCAAGTCGGTTCCAATGTTAATATTTTCTGTTGGCTCTATGAGAATAGGAGATATCTCATCATCATGTTCTAGTAGGGAATCTAACCTCTCTTCCTTAGGTGCCACAGTTGGGTTTTCACCTTTGGAAATACCTGATATTTAGGGTCTAGTACTGCCACATGGTGGTTTTAACCACTAGACCTTTTCATTTTTTTGAATTTCTTTCTTTTATTTTTTGGATTGAGAGATTGGACCCCTACCTTTATCATCATCTCCGGATTGTATTCGTTGGTGGAAGAAGATGGCTCAACCACGTTTAGTTATTGGGACATTGCATTGTCATTGGGAAAGTATAGTAGGTCATTTGGTTTGGTTAAGTACCAAACAATGAGTTCAGGATGAAGAAGGCTAAAGACTCATTCGGCAAGTTTTCATTCAAAGGATTTAAGGACATGACCTTGTTTGAGGGTTTGTACATTGTATCACTTAGGTCAATGACATGTGCTTTCTCAAGGTGTTCCATGGAAGTAGGATCAAAATTTTCTTCACTAGAGTCCTCGTGAATTTCCATGGGAAAGAATGCATGTGGATAAAATATAATATTTGAATCACCCCCCCATGAAGGTACCCAAGGTTCACCTATCCATTGGTTACCACTATATTCTTGACCTATATTGGATTCTTAAGTCTCATTTTATGCTTGTGTAGAATTCAAACCTCGATTCTCATTGTATTGACTTTTGGAATTAGGAATAGTAGCATATGTATGAATAACATCAACCTCTTTATCATGACAAGAGTCTTCGGATAGAGAGTCCCACTCATAGTCTCTAGAATCATCCTCACTCTCAGATCCTACCATGTGTACATTTTCATGAAAATCATGCATAGGGCTTGAACTTTCTCCTTTTTCTTGATAACCTATTCCAGATTTCTCATCCTTTGACCTCTAAGGAGGTTCAATAGGTTCTATAAATCCTCTATTCCTGATTCCTAAGGGTACTCTTCCCTTGTATCCCATTTTTTGCATAATTTGAAATCCCATTCCATATTGATTGGTTTGGATATTGATATGTTGCACTCTTTCCACAGGATTGTTTGAAGTATCTTCCTCTTTGTAGAGCCATTGTAAAACTTCATTGTCCTCCTTTTCTAGCATTGATTTTTCACTCTCTCTTACAAAATGAGAGTTATATTTGTGAGGTGGATGGGCACTTGATGATTTCCCATGTGTCTTTGGGGAAGTTTCCAAATCAAATAGGGAAATGGAATATTCCCCCACTCCTTTGGAATTGGTTCTACATTGCTTTTCAAACTTATGCGTCATCTCATTCATCTTTTGGTAATGATCCTTCTTGGTTTGTTCTCTCTCATCCTTAGAGGGTTTCAAAATTTCTGCCTTTGGTGTAGAGGCTTTGATTGAATTTTCATTTGAACTTTGACCCTCATAACTAAATTTCTCCTTTTCCTTAGTTGATGTAGATGAGTTAGTTTGATTAGGATTGGAAGTAGATGTAGCATTTTATGTTAAATTAGGACCTTCCTCTTTAGATTCTTGAATGGTGACATTAAGAATTTTTCCTTTCCTATAATGAGGAATAAATAGCTCATGAAGAGGTTTCAATGTGTTTCAATGTTGAAAGGGATAAGGATCTCCTCTAATTGTGATTTCTTCACCCATGTATGGAAATTTAATACATTAATGATAGGTGGAAGGAACCGCTTGCATCTTATGAATCCATGGCCTTCCCAATAAGATATTATAAGTTAACTTCATGTCAAGGACTTGACATATGGTGCCTTTCTTGATAGGTTCGAATTGAATGGGTAAAACTATCATGCCTTTCAAAGATATTTCTTCCTCATCATAAGACTCGATGGTAATCTGCTTTTTAGGATCAATAGATGATTTAGATAACCCTAAAGACTTGACAAGGTTCAAAGTGAAAATTTTGAGACCACCTCCCCCATCAATGAGAACTCTCTTGACCCTATGCCTTTGGATTAAGACTTCTATATGCAAGGGAAAATTTTGAGGATGAGTAATGGATATATCATCTTGTTTTGAAAATGAAAGGAAATGTGGTGCAACAAGATTTCCTACCATGTTTTGAAACTTATCTTCCTCCAATTTTATAGGAACATTATTCTCCACTAGATCTTTTTCCAAGATCTCCTTGTGATTGGGTGAAAGTTTTAATAACTCCAAAATAGAAATTTGTGTTGGAGACTTTTGCAATTGATCAACCAAACAATAAGGCTTTGTTGTATTAGATGTTTGTTTAGCCAAAATAGTTGATTGTGTCAGACCAATAGGTTTAGGAGCACCCCCTTGTAGGGTAATCCTTAATGCTTTCCTGCTAGTGATAGCATTAGAAGTCTCCATTTTGGGTTTTTCCTTTATCACCACAACATTCTCATATCCGAATAAGGTATTGATAGTATTGTCATAATGATGAGAAAAATTGACATTATTGTTACCTTTAGAATTGTTGTCATGGTTGTTTGAATTTGAAGACACACATTTCTCATGATTAAAGAAAGGTGTTTGAAAGGCCGTATGATCCTCATTTTTTGGGGGCCCTTCCACCTTAATTACACCATTATCAATCAAATCTTGCACCACATGTCTTAGGTGCATGAAATTATTTGTTTTGTGTCCCCAATTCCTATGGTATTCACAATTATTGGACTCACTCCACCAAGTAGGATTTGCTTTTGGTTCGTAGGGTTGAGCCCTAGGTAAGTCAATAATCTTATTAGAAATGAGGGTTCTCAATGAATTCTCAAGTGGTTCACCCAAGGGCATGAACTTCCTTCTAGGCGATGCAGAAAAGAAGGGTTTAGGCTTATTGGCATCTTGATTGTTCCCAAAGTTTTTATTATTGTTGTTATTGTTGAAAGGCACTTTGGGTGCTTGAATTGCATTGTTAACTTGAATAGGTCTTCTTGTGAGGGTAAATGGAGTGGCCTTCAAATTATTTTCTTCCACAACTCCATCATTGACCACACCTTTGTTATTGTTCCTCATCCAAAATTGGTTATTGTTAGGAGGATTCCTATTTTGATTGTTGTTGGAGGTATTGTTGTTAGAATTCTTATTATCCTTATAAAGTTTAAGTTCTCCACTTTTGACTAATACCACCTCCGTAGTAACTTTTTTCACAATTAGGTCTTGGAAAGACCTAGGGCATTATAATCTTAACCTATAATTCATCTCATTGTTCAAGCTATTAATGAAGATATCCATCTTCTCCTTTTCGGGCACACTTCAAGGGTATCTAGAATATACCGCTCTCCACCTTTTTAGGAAAAGTAGGAATCCTTCTCCCTCGTGTTTCTTGGTATTACATAAATTAATCATCATAACCTCATGTTTGATATTATAAGAATAATGAGTTACGAATTTGGAGGCCAATTCCTTAAAAGTGCAGATGTCGGATTGTAACTTAGAAAACCACTCCATTGCCATGCCTCCTAAACTTCTTCAGAATAACCTCATTAAATAAGTTGTGTCATGCATCTTATATTATGGTGAATGATTAGGAATTTATTATCCAGGAAAGTTTTTTACCTTTCTACAATGCTTATTTATTTCCATATTTTGGACCGACATGTTCTAACCCTAAAGTGGCATAAAGATTGTATAAATTGGCTTAGGTTTAGGGTTCCATTATGATGTTGTATGTTTTCTTGCGGTGGTATTGAGCTGTAAGGGATTGTGCTTGTAATCAGACTATAATCACTGGATAATAGAAAGAGTAGACTTGTTGTTTGGTGGACGTAGCCCAGTGATTGGGTGAACCATGTTAAATATTTGTCTTGTGTTCTCTTCTATTTTGGATTATTATTCTCTGATATTGGTTATATTTCTGCATGTAATTGTTAATTTTATCTTGTTTAATCCTAACAAGTGGTATTAGTGTGAGGTTTTATTTAGTTATCCTCTATAGGAATATCTCACGGTTTAGTGAGAGTCTCACAATTGAGTGGGAGAAATGGCAGACAAGGGTAGATTGAAGGTTGAGAAGTTTAATGGATAGAACTTTCAGTTATGGAAAATGCAGATGGAGGACTATCTATATCAGAAGGACTTATGGTGACCATTGGAAGGAGTGACCAAGAAAGAGGCAGCTATGTCTCAGGAGAATTGGGTTATTCTGGATAGAAAGGCATTGGGTAACATTCGCTTATGCCTGGTACAATCGGTGGTGTTTACTATTACCAAAGTAAAGACAACTAAATATTTGATGGAAGCCCTAGCAAAGTTGTATGAAAAGCCTTCCGCTTTGAATAAGGTATTTCTTATGAAGAATTTATTTAATATGAAGATGGTAGAAGGTGGGTCAGTGGTTGATCATTTAAATAAGTTTAACACAGTTACTAGTCAGTTATCTTCTGTCAGTATAAATTTTGATGAAGAAATTAGGGCTATTTTGATTCTGTGTTCTTTGCCAGAAAGATGGAATGGTTTGATAATGGTTGTTAGTAACTCTGTTCTAATATGAACACCCTAAAATTTGATGATTTTGTTGGTGTTATTCTGAGTGAGGATATTCGTAGAAAAATCTCAAGTGCATCTACATCAGGTAGTGTTCTAAATGTAGAAAGAAGAGTTAGAACAAGAGATAGAGGAAACAACTCTATAAATCATGGGAGATCACGAGGTAAGTCAAAGGGAAAGAGGTCTCAATCAAGATGACCTAGTGACTATTGGTACTGTGGAAAACTGGGTCATAAGAAGAAAGATTTCTAGTCTCAAAAGAATAAAGAAGGAGACAAACATGAAGGCAATAAGGAGGCAAATGTGGTAAGTACTAAATCTAAAGATGATTTTTTGATTCTTTCCCTTGAGAATGTTGATGATTCATGGGTTCTAGATTCAAGGGCTTCCTTTCATGCTACACCCCATAGGAGTTATTTTATTGATTATGTCCAAGGTGATTTTGGGCAAGTTTATTTGGGAGATAATGAACCCTGTCAAATTGTTGGGAATGGAAGAATTAAGATTAAGTTGCATAATGGGAATCATTGGTTACTACGAGAGGTAAGACATGTTTACGAGAGGTAAGACATGTTCCAAGGCTAAGTAGAAATTTAATTTCAGCAGGGCAATTAGGTGTGAAGGTTGCACAGTTACTTTTAATGATAAAAAGTGGAAGGTTTCAAAAGGTTCCTTAGTAGTTGAAAAGGGTGTGAAAGTAGACACCTTATATCTTTGTACAGGTAATGTTTCTCCTTCTACTTTAAATGTTACAAAGAAAAGTGAATGTTGAGGAACAATTGCTGCAATTGAGAAGGTATAAAATTAAAGAGTCGTTGTGGATACCAAAACAGCACTATGGCACAACAGACTTGGGCACATGAGTGAGAAAGGTATGAAATTACTTCATTCAAAGAAAATTTTACCAGGTCTGAAATGTGTAAATTTAGATTTCTATGAAAGTTGTGTGTATGGGAAACAAAAGAGAGTCAATTTCTTGAAGGGTGGGAAGGAAAAGAAAGATGATAAATTAGAGCTAGTGCATACAGATGTATGGGGTCTAGCTCATGTTTCTTCCCTTGGTGGATCTCTGTATTATGTTACTTTCATTGATGATGCAACTAGAAAATTATGGATTTATTTCCTTAGGCAGAAATCTGAAGTATTTGATACTTTTAAAAAATGGAAAAGCTTGGTTGAAAATGAGACTGGAAAAAGATTAAAATGTCTCAGATCAGATAATGGTGGTGAGTATTTCAGCAATGAATTTGAATATTATTGTTCCTCTAATGGTATTCGTAGGCAGAAAATGGTTCCAAGAACTCCACAAGAAAATGGATTGGCTGAACGCATGAATAGGACAATAATGGAGCGTGCAAGGACTATGAGATTACATGCTAGGCTCCCCTTAAACATGTGGGAAGAGGTTGTAAATACTATTGTTTATTTAATTAATAGAGATCCCTCTACTCCTTTGGGTTGTGGTATTCCAGAGGAAGCATGGACTGGTAAGAAGGTAAGTTATTCTTTTCTCAGAACCTTCAGTTATGAAGCATTTGCACATATAGATTTTGAAAGTAGAACCAAGCTGGAAGAAAAATCAAATAAATGTGTATTTGTTGGATATGGCAGTGATGAATTTGGCTATAGAATTTTCAATTTTGAAAATTGTAAAATTGTAAGAAGCAAGGATGTCATATTCAATGAGAAAATTTTGTACAAAGATCTGTTGCGATAGCATGAGAAGAAAGACACTGATTATGTAGAGTTGGATGATACTCCAAAAGATAATATTCTAGTAATTCCTTATGCTCCACAACAACAGAAACAAAAAATACCACACACCCTAGAGAATGTTAGACGATCAACAAGGCTAAGTAGACCTCTAGATAGATTTTTGCCTTCTTTGTATTCTATTTTATTAACTGATGTCAATGATTCTGAATGTTATAATGAAGCTATGCAGGTGGATACAAAGCTTCAGTGGGAGTTTGCAATGACAAAAGAAATGGACTCCTTGCCAAAAAATCAGACTTGGGATTTATGTAAGTTACCTGCAGGTAAATGAGCTTTACAAAATAAATGGGTTTACAGGCTGAAAGAAGAAGATGGAGGTAAGAAAAGATTTAAAGCCAGATTAGTCATAAAAGGATTTGCATAGAAACATGGTATTGATTTTGATGAGATATTTTCTCCAGTTGTTAAAATGACTTCTATTCGTACTGTTTTAAGTATTATAGCTACTGAAGATTTGCATTTAGAGCAGCTTGATGTTAAAACAACTTTTCTTCATGGTGATTTGAATGAAGAAATATATATGGCATAGCCACAGGGATTTGAGGTCAAGGGAAAGGAGAGTTTAGTGTGCAAATTGTAGAAAATTTTATATGGCTTGAAGCAAGAACCTCAGCAATGGTATATTAAGTTTGACACTTTTATGAATGAGAATGGATACACCAAATGTAATTATGACTATTGTGTTTATTTCAAGAGGTTAAATGAGGAAAACTACATTATTCTATGTTTATATGTTGATGATATGCTTGTAGCTGGGTTTAACATGGATCATATTAAGGGGTTGAAACAACAGTTAGCAAAATATTTTGTTATGAAGGATTTGGGGGCAGCAAAACAAATCCTTGGCATGAAAATTTGCAGAGATAGGAAGAATAGAAAATTAACTCTATCTCAGGTTGATTATGTTGAAAAGGTGTTGCAAATATTCTCTATGAAGGATGCCAAAGTTGTCACTACACCTTTGCCTGGTCATTTGAAATTGACTAAGGAGATGTGTCCTTAGACACCATAAGAGGAGGCTTAAATGTCCAAGGTACCTTATGCTTCAGCTATAGGGAGCTTAATGTATGTTATGGTATGTACTAGGCTAGACATTTCACATGCAGTGGGAGTCATTAGCAGGTATATGAGTCACCCTAGGATTGAGCATTGGAATGCGGTCAAATCGATTCTTAGATATTTGAGAGGTACATCTAACAAGTTTTTACACTTTGGGGGCTCTACTACTACTGTTGGTGGCTATGTTGACTCAAATTTGGTAGGAGATATAGATACAAGGAAAAGTACTATAGGTTATGTATTTACTATTGGTGGGACAACAGTGACTTGGATTTCTTGGTTACAAAAGGTGAATGCTTTATCTACTACAGAGGCAGAGTATGTTGCTACTACAGAGGCAGCCAAGGAGATGATATGGCTTCAATTATTCATGGAAGAATTGGGACATCCATAGGCGGATAACTATCTGTATTCAGACAGTTAGAGTTTCATTCATCTTGAAAATAATTTTTCTTTGCACTTGAAGACAAAGCACATACAGTTGCAGTATCATTTCATTTGGTCAGTTTTGGATGCTGGGCAGTTAAAGATGGAAAAGATACACACAGATGATAATCCAGTAGATATGTTTACAAAGGTTGTGACAAGGGAGAAGTTGAATTATTGTTCAACTTTGGTTGGTCTTCTAGATTGAATAGACTAACAGAACAACAAAGTCCAGTGCGAGCTTCACATGGTAGTGGTTTAGCTATAGGTTCAGTCTCCAAGTGGGAGAATCGTTGGTTTATGTGGAGTCTGATCAGTCCCCAAGTGGGATATTTTTATATTATGGTGACTGATCAAGAATGTATTATCCAGGAATGAATTATTTTGGACCGACATGTTCTAACCCTAAAGCGGCATAAATATTTTATAAATTGGCTTAGGGTTAGGGTTTCATTATGATGTTGTATGTTTTCTTGCGGCAATATTGAGCTGTAAGGGATTGCGCTTGCAATAAAATTGTAATCACTAGATAATAGAAAGAGTGGACTTTTTGTTTGGTGGACATAGCCTAGGGATTGGGTGAACCATTTTAAATCTTTGTGTCTTGTGTTCTCTTCTGTTTTGGATTATTATTCTCCGATATTGGTTATATTTCTGCATGTAATTGTTAATTCTATCTTGTTTAATCCTAAAATAAGTCACCATACTTCAAGATTAAATATTTAAGTGAGTATATATTTGGAGGCTCAAAGATACAATTATTTCAACCAACTGATAGTTTGATCAATGTAGAGGTATATCTTGATTAAAAAAATCATGATGCAAGACATTTTTTTAAAGAAATGACTAATAAACTTATTGGCTCTATCAATTGTATTCCATATATCTTCTCCTCTTTTTACATATTTAAAACATAGCTTAAACCTAAGACAAAGTCTAGAGGCATAAGAGTTGAAGTCACATGTCAGCAATACTATTTACACACCCCATTTCATGAGTATAACACATTATTCTATTATAGATGTTCTTATGGAGAATTGAGTTTGGACCTTTATATTGGAGATCCAACATTTTAATCAATTAAGTTCAACACTTAGACATTTCATTAATTCATTAATTTCATTCTATTAGAGCAACCACTACATTTATGTTTTTTTCTAAATGTTAAAGCTTGTTTTCATTTCCCTATAATGACTTTTTATTTATTACAATTAAGAATCTACCATTGTCCATTGCAAAAAATGTATTCCACGTATTTAGTTTTAATATACATTGGTACCTTGAACGAAATGATTGAGATTTGCAATAAAAGAGAAAATGTATGACATATGAATAATATATTGTTATTTCTTGGTAAAAGTTGCACACATTTTATATAGTAATTGGGTATACACAACTCATGAAAATAAAAACTTATTTTAACTCAAAAAATAATTATTTAGGATCCTATCTACAATCGAAATGAAGTAAACCATAAATTTCTCAGCACTACAAATCCACTAAATCAAAGGCTTGGTTGCATCCTATGATCCTATCTACAATTGAAATGAACAAAACCATAAAGTTATCAACAATACAAATCCATTGAGCCGAAGGCTTGGTTGCACTGCACTCTATAACTCAAATTACTATTGGGTTCACAGAGTGGAGAATCAAAAGGGGATGATCCTACAAAAGAAAAATAAATCCTTAAATAAATTTAAATTTAATTCTTAATCTACACAAATAATTAATAAAGACTTACCAACAGAAGATAATGGAGAAGGAGCATTGCACATTTCAAAAATCTTGGTGTCCCAAGAAGATGGAATTAAGTTCAAAATATCTATCAAATAACCAAGTAGATTTATTTTATCTAATATTTGGATCTCAACCCACTTATCATATAAATTAAGGATGATATTGACAAAAACTCAAATCTGATCCATAAATATTAAAACTACTTAGAAACAAAGATACATAAACAAATAATCAAACTTTATAGAGAAATGGAAACAAACCTATGCACTCGGAGAGTTTATCTATGACTTCACAAAGAGTGGGCATTTCAACAATGAGTGTTTGGTTAAGAGCAAGTCCTGGAGAAGGATCATAGATATCCTTTATCAAAAGACACAAACATCTTGGATTGTTTGTCCGAATTTTCTTAATATTACTACAACAATCACTTGTAGGTTGATTTCTCATCCCTTCCAAAAATCCAATGCAGGGTTCTAGATCCTAAAGAGTAGATGAACATTATGTTTCATCTCCATGCAAATCTCCATAAGCCACACAAAACAATAACATAACCGAAACACCAATAGACATTGCCTTCTCCATTTTAAATCTAAAATGTAACCTCTTCTATCTTCTTCCCCTTATACTTTTTAAGACAAAACCTTTTCGCAAGAGCTTATCTCAATATTTATGCATCAAAGAATTTGCTCAAGGAAATAAATTCTCATAAATGGTGAGCAAACAATACAATGTAAATTATTCTATACATAATTGTATTTAATTGTGTGCATTCATGCATTTAGTTATGTACATTAAAATTGTTTATTTTTTCTAAATACTATTGAAGAAACCATGCATTGAGATTTTGATTGGTAATCGTACGAAATTTTATTTATTTTTAATTAGATCTTCCAATTTACCAATATTGCAAACACACCCTTTTCTATTCCTTTATTTGAAAATTTTTATTTTATTAAAAATTATTTTATTTATATTTAAGATTTTTAATATTATTTTATTTTATTTATGCAAAAACTATTTTATTTTATTTACTCAAGAATTATGTTATAGTTATCTTAGTTGTTTAAAAACTATTTAAATAAACATTTTATTTATTTATTTATTTTAAAATTTATAAATTATTATTGTGTTTATTTTTAATTTTAGAATTTTTTAAATTGTTTCATTTTTGTTTAAATTATTTTTTAGTTATTTAAGAGAGATTATAATTATAATTATAAAATAAAAGTTACACTAACATTAAATAAAAATTAGCTATTTCTTTGAATACATTTATTTCAAAATAAGTCATGCAATAATGTTTCTTATAATCTTAGATATTCAAACTATCTATTACTAATTATTATATAATAAATAATAATATAATATAATTAATTCTCCATCCGTTGTTCTCATTGGCATACTTTTCCATCACCATGCGTTGTTGAATAACCATGGGGTTTAAGTGGTCTATGGAAGTATTGAAAGGGCTCTTGAACGTCAATCTTTCAGACCAGTAAAGGCAACCTTGCATCAATTTGGTGGTTTTTTTAATTAGGAAAATGTACATGGCATTCATCTAATTGTCTATGCATTGTTGGATCTTTTGGAGCAAGATTCAATTCTTTCTACTACTCAGCATGTTTCTACTGCAACCCCTTCATTGATTATCTCACCATCACCTCAAATTATCCCTGATCTTAATCTCCAGTTGGGTTCAGGTGAAGTTTCTACAACTTTTATAGAGGATTGATTTTATTCTTGAAAGTTTGTTACCTTTTGGATGCAGGATTTTTGTATTGCAGATTTGCGTATTTTTAAGCCATCTCGGGCTTGATCCAGTCTACTTCACCTTTGCAAGTTATAAACATCGGGGAGTCATCTGTAGCTCTAGTGAAGGAATAATCATTTTTTATCTTTTTTTTTGAGGAAAATTCTCTCATTATAGTAATGTTTGTATTTTCTTGTTGAGAAATTTATACATTGTATGCATGCAATCTATTTATAAGCATTTTGTAAACTTGTAATTTGCCTACAAGCCTGATGTAAGCATGAATTTTGGGACAGGAATGTTTAGCTCTAGGTGGGTTTTTGAAAATTGATGTAACTAGCTAAGGCTAAATGGGGGCTCTTTTTAGTATATTAGGATTCTGAACTTTGGATTTTCTATTTTGTATTATTGAGCAAGGATCAGAGTTTTTCTTGTTGGTTCTTTTCTTTGGCAGCTCTTTGAACCAGTTTATATTAATAATATATATCAAGTGGCACTGCCACCTTATTTTTAATATATATATATATATATATATATATATAATTAATTATTATATATTAAATAATAATATAATTAAGAAGCGAGGGGATGGCCCCGCTACGCGTTGGTAAACATGAAGCTTGTTATTCAGGTGGACTCACGTTCGAGTCCCAACCCCCATCATAATGCTCATGTGTTGGTTAATCTGCAGCCTATTGTTTGCACTCACACAGTTTCCCCTACCTATTGGCCCCATTAGCATGATCATAGCTTGACTCGTTTGCATGTTGTTGTCGGTGGCATGGGTATGTGTCATTTGGTGGTCCCCCATTGGCTATGGTTTTCTCTCTCTACTCTGACTCCTCCCTAAGGTATTATGTTCTTTGTTGCTGACAATCAGAGGTTGGCGCGCATTGTGAGGAAAAACGCAGCACAGGAGTAGAGATATGCTTGGTGATTGGTGGCGGTAATCATTGTCAGTTGTTACGTTGGTTCGTCCCCTTGTTGGATGGTTAGGGAACAAGTTGGTTGGTGCTCTCAAGCTGAATAGTGGAGTAATAGTGAGGATGCCTTGGCTCTCATTTCGGGGATGAGGTCCTCCTTGTGACCTCACTAGTTCATAGCTCTAGTAAAAAAGCACTTACCTAAAAAAAATATATAATTTTATATAATATATTTTAATAAATTAATATTAATATTATATAAAGAATTATCTAGAAATAATGTGTTAAATAAATAATCAATGAATTAAATATCCTTATGAAAATTTTCACAAATCAAAATACTTTCACACAAATTATCTATAATGTACAATTACTATTGTTTTTAACTATCAAAATTTTACTCTTTTTTAAGAGGTCTATTAATGCCCTTAAATTTTCCAAACTTGCACTTAAGTTATTATTTTTAACTATCACAATTTTACTCCTCTTTTAAGAGGTCTATTAATGCCCTTAATTCTCAAAACTTGCACTTAAGTTTGTGTCACAGTTTAAATGTCAATCCATTCAAATTTGTGAATAATATTTTTTTAGTATTTTTTCATAATTGCGTGTTAGTTATGCTCAAGAATGTTAATTGTATATTTTTTTATAATTGCATGTTGGTTTTGCTCAAGAATGTTATTTGTGTGTTAGAGTTTTAATGCATGTTGTTAATCCTCAATATCATTTTATCTTAGATAGATGAATGACTTAGTTTTTTCTTAAAATATATAATATATCTATTTAAGGAACGTCAATTTTTATTTATTTATTTATTTTAAAAATTAAATTTATTATTTATTTATGTAATTATTTATTTATTTAAAATTTACTATAATTTATTTTGTTTATGTATGTACTTTAAAATATTTTTTATTTTATTTTTTATGTGTAGAAAATTATAATATGATATTTTTGTCTTTATTATATTCAAAATATCACAAAAATTATTATCTTAGAGTTTCATGTAAAGATTGTGTATATATCTAATGTCATGATATTACATTTTTTATAAATTATAAGAATAAAATCTAAAATATAGCTAACATAATTAAATAAAATAATTCTTTAAGTACATCTATTTAAAAAAATCATCCATAAATATTTTAGATATACATATTTAAAATATTTATAGTAGTAATACATATGTCTTCTTATTTCTTGCACCTATAGCACTAGAGCTATAACTTATACAATTCATTTGTGGCAATTACAATTTGAAAATTAAAAAAAAATAGGAAGAGAGACACCAAAAAACAATGTTAAATTATCTTTCTATAAAGATGCTATCATGATAATCAGGAAGACGAAGGAACTGTCAAGATCTATTGATAATCAAAATAGAGTCTTCATAAAGCACTAACCCACCTTCTTAGATGTTTCACCTTTGGTGAGACAAGTTTCTTCATCTCTATTTATGAGACAAAAATCTAGATCACCTAATGCTAATGCTAAGGAGATTAATCATTCTATGCAGTCAATTATGCTTGCTAATCACTTTGAATTTATTCCCCAAGAGGAAGACCTCCCTAACTTTGCTTAGTTGTGGATTACAAAACTCTTTCTTGGAATGTTAGATGGTTGTCCCTACTACATAAAAAATTTGAAGTCAACCAAACTATAACATAAAGACTTCAATAGTTTCAATATGAAATTTATAATAGATTTTATAAGTTTTTGCTAAATCTATTCCCTTTATAACAAAATCACAAAGTAGTGTGTTGTAGATGTAATTCAAAATTATAATGATTGTAAATGCGGGTTATGAGATTGATGTAATTTCATTATGGATTTTAATGATTGTTAAAAAGGTGTGAGATATACATAATTTTCATTATAACAATAAATTTATAGAAAACCAAAAATCTTAATCTCCTCTATCCCCAGTGCAAGCATTTCAAAACTTTTGCCAACCTGTGTGTTGCAGGATGGTTCCCCTGTCATTTCCCCTGACTCTTTGATGGATGGTCCCTCTTGGGATGTTCATGATGTGGTTCTGTCTTGTCTTGTGGCCCCCTAGGAGGTTTCCCCTACTACGGGTTTCCCTCTTTCTTCACCAGCTCCTACTTGCTTCAAACTTAATATGTCAAATTTGTCTCCCTTTTGACTCATCCTTCTATTTCCACCTATGTTGTTGGACTTCAAGATCTCCTCATTCTTTACCTTGTAATTGGATCTTAGATGAAATTATTGCTTGGACTATTGTCCATATGAGGAGAAAAGTTTCATCTAGCTCTTCTTATATTCACTCGCATGATATGAGTGATAAGTTGATTGTATAACTCTGGAACTTTGTTTCCTATTGATTCTTCACTCCAAGTCTTTGTTTGGGTTTATTAGTCTTACCGCTAGTGAGACTTGTCTTTCTTGTCTCTATTGTTGTAATTGTTGTCAATCAGGATTGCGCCTATAGCTCGATACATAATCTAGCCATCTTGTTGAAACATGGAAACATTCTCCTTGGTCGATGAGAGAATGAATCTCCGTATTCTAGGCCGGTTCCTATTGGATTTGGGATATCACCTAATACTGACATTTATGGTTTTGGGAAAAGGGAGAAGGATAACTGAAAAGAAAATGAATAACTAACTAAAAAGGGTGATACACCAAATGCATTCAGATTTATTAGAATTGCAAGTTTGTACCTACAAGACACACATTAAACTAAATTCTGCAATGATTTTCACTTCTCAACACCTAGGATGGTTTAAAATTCACTATTAGGGTTTGGTGCCACTAATGGAAGGAATTCAACCAGAAAACAAGTAACTTCTGCAAAAGGTGATTTTTTTATAACCTAGAATAGGAATTAAGAGCAATTCACTAATCTATGCTTGAAAGGGATAAACACTTAAATGTAGAAAAACTTGAAAGGATAGATGACAGAACTCAGAAAAGATATGTGAATAATAAGGCCAGCTTTATTATCTTCAAAATCTACAAAATTGGTTACAAAATACAAGAATAAGTGCAAAGGAATGATATGTTCACTAATACAACTTTTCTCCCAAATTCTGAACCCCAACAAATGAATAAGAAGTTCAGTTATATAGCCCCTAAGGTCAATTTCAAAAAATGAAACCCTCCCCCCAAAATTCCTAAACAGAAAGATACCCCCAATTTTAAGGCTCAAATGGGGTCCCTAAAACATAGCCTTCAAAAGACCTCCATGATTTCAAAATCCCTAATTTTAAGGCATAAGTCATGCCTAAAATCTATCCCTAACCTTATAACCTCTAAAGTTGGTGCATAAAAGATTTACATCTTTCTTACATAGTTTACCAACTTATTTAAAATAAATTACAAAAAACCATCCAAAATTGACCCAAATGAATAAACCCCAATTACTTAACAAAAACCCTAAATCCATAACCAAGCCCGACACTATATTCTAAAACTAACCCTAGCTTCATACTTGATGACAGCTCATAACCCAAGCATGATTAATATCCTAACATATTTGCATCTCAACCCCATGGTCGACATGACCCATTTCACAATACCTATCACTATCATAACACTTAAGGTACTGTTGTGGCATGTACAGAAGCCTTCGTGCACTTTTGTTAACAAAGTCTTTAACTCATTCTGCATTGTGGACACCAAAGTTTTATCAAATTTGAACATAGGCTTTTTAGCAATTCATTTTCATTATGTGGCTTTGAGGAAAACTTAGGATTTGTTTGGCACCACCATGTCTGCATTCAAACTGTTAGACTTTGTTGTTTCTTGGAATCTTTGCATTTTGTGTCTTGGGCTTGGTCATGATTTCGAGACTCCTCTCTATAATTGTTTCCATACTGAGAAGGTAACCTGGCCTCCATTGTAGTTTGCATGTTTCTTTGAATAGTGCAGATTTTTGTATATATGTTTTTTATACTGAAGTTTAAATCCATGAATAATGGCTTTTTTCATTTTGTTAGGAATCTCAAGCTTCTTTCTATGAATTGGAGTGTATCTGGAGTTCATCATTTCATTGTTTTGTTCTATCTTTGCCTGCGACCATAAGTGTGCATATATATCGAGCATGAATCTCGAGCTGTGACAGAAAGTGATTTTTTTTCCTTTTCGCAAAGAGCTTGAGCTCTGTTTAGTACGGGGTCATCTTCTTCACATGAACTAGGGATTTTTGCATGTATTCAGCACTTTAAGTGTAACAAAAATCTCAAGCTTATTGAGTGCTCATGATACTTGAGTTATCGACTTTAAGAACAGAGAGATTGAGCTCTTCCCATCGCGGGATCTAATTTGAACTCAAGTCTTCAAATCATTGCTGTATAAAATTGAGCTCTCTCCACCATTGTATCTCTTTTTTTTCACATGCTATAAAATATGGCATTTTCTTCCATGAACACGACCTCCTTTGTTTGTAACATGGGCCTTTCTTTTCGAACTAGAGTGATAGAGATCCAAGACTCTGTGTACATTGTGAACCTTAGCAGCACTTGTATTTTGACTTACATGCCATAGAATATGGTGTTTCCTTCTCTTTTCTTTGATCTAAACGTTGGGTTGTAATTTTAGTTTGAACTCAGCCATTTGCAGTGAACTCAGGCTGGTGTGAATGGGTTTTGAAGTTTTGAACTAACCACCATAAGCTTGGACTCGGTCTGAGATGTGGTTGAAAGATGTGGAGTTTGATTTTTATGGACTTGGTCATGAGCTCAGCATATTCCAGCCACATCTTTAGACTTATTCCAAGTTCATGGTGTACAATTAATTTGAAACTTGGAGAAGTGTGAGTCTCTGCGGCTTTCACTGTGTTGCAACTTTGACTCCATACCGTAACACGTGGTGTATCTTTTGCATTTGGATTCCACCATGCTCACCTTTTTTAACACCAGATAAGTAGCACATCTACTCATTTTGTTATCTTGCATCTTTAATTTAAATAGATGTTTAATACAGTCAACATGGTGTAATATTTTGTATGCTGGTTAAGATTTTGGGTTTAAATAATTAGCATATTTTCTGGCAACAAATTTGGGTCTTTATTTTCTTTTCTGTTGGCTCCTTCTTTGTAGCATAAAAAAGAGCTTCACTTTGTCTTCTATTCTGTAGCTTCATGTTGGAATTGTATTGATATGATGTACTGAGAGGGGAGGGGTGAATTAGTACCTCTAAATTTTTTCCTGGTTAGCCCATTAACCCTTAGTCATCAATTTTTAAAACAACTTATCTATTTGTTCATCTTTATTTATGTATATGAAATCATATCATACATTCCATTTGATGTGTAACAGTAAAAGAAACATACATGAAATTTGATAACACATAACACAAGATATGGTATTGCAGAAAACTCCAGTTAAGGAAGTAAAAATTGTGGTGGGGATTGTTACCCACAAACTTCACTATCTGTAGATAAGAAGAGTTGGTTAAGGCTTACAATTTGGTCACTTTTGATGACCTAACCTGTTAGAAGTATTACAGTGGAGACCTGTTAAGATCTACTTCGTTTGAAGCTTTAGCAACACTGTTATGTCATGCCCCAAAATCTGGGCATTAAAACCTTAACCTATTGAACTTAAAACTTTCATTTAAACATGATATATCAACTATAGGAAATGAAATCCTTTCTAAACCTTTGCAAATTAATTTAATTGAAAGATCAATATAGAATAACAACATCAATTAGAATAATAGTTCTTGGGGTTCCTTTTTTTTCCACTATATTAAGTAAAACAACTATAAATTCATTTTGATAACAATAATTTGAAATAAAAGTCCAAATAAATATTTTATTAATATAAATAAACCTACTCTAATTTCAAAATTACAAGAAGATTACAATTTCCAAAACCCTTTTCAAATTTTACAAGGGAGAAACTTGAACATAAAAGACTTTGAGGTAGAAACTTCATCCAAGACACCAAGACTCTGGCTAAACTTTCAGAAGCTTTCTCTGAACCTGCAAGAACATCAAGGTTGACCATGGAGGCTCACCTCCCAACCTAGGCCTTTACAAGGCCACCCCCGAGCTAGGGGATCAAGAACTGAACTAGGATACATACACACATAACAACCACAAAACTAAAAATAGTAATACAAGAAAAATACCCAATACCCAAGGATAAACATCGGTCTCCAAAAGACCTGAAACAAAGGGGTGAAAGAGCACTACCACAAGAGGAGAAAGACAATAATACAAAATACGTACACTAGGAATAGGCCACACATGGGCTCAACATTCCTAAGTACCACATATAAAATCTTGTTCCATGGCCACACATGGACTCATGAACAAATTTCTACCCTTCACCGCCATGCCCTACAATGGCAACTGGAGTAAATTTACCTTTCTTTCACAAAATAAGTTATGGCTTCAAGCCTTCCAAATTTTCTTATGAACCCCAAATTCCTTGAGAATTCTTGGCATCATGGGCACCCATATACCCATGTACATCCCTCCACACATGGGAGACTCTACACTACTTGGGTAGATCACTAACTTTCACCCCATTAAGGTTACCCAACCCTCCCAAGGGTGAAT